>LQNS02278180.1:8533762-8545820 GCA_001587735.2 Parhyale hawaiensis | reverse complement strand
GGCAGCGACACTTGCTGTTGGGGCAGTAACACTTGCTGTTGGGACAGTAACAAAGGCTGTTTGGGCAGTGACATTTGCTGTTGGGGCAGTAACACTTGTTGTTGAGGCAGTGACACTTGCTGTTGGGGCAGTGACACTTGTTGTTGGGGCAGTAACACTTGCTGATAGGGCAGTGACACTTGCTGTTGGGGCAGTGACACTTGCTGTTGGGGCAGTGACATTTGCTGTTGGGACAGTGACACTTACTGACGGGGCAGTGGAACTTACTGTTGGATCAGTAACACATACTGTCAGGGAAGCAGGACTTACAGTTAGGACAGTGGCAGTTACAGTTGGGGTAAAGCATAAGTTAACTTGACTCGACATTCCAAGAAGAAAAATCATCATGCACTGGTTAGTGTTACCGACAGATACCCGCGGTCCCCTCAAACGAGAGCACGGCTGATGTCGACCACAGATTATCCAGAGCTGTGACGGAAGGATCATGCGACAACGGTACCGTCCCGGCCATCCTTATGTCTGTTTAGGGCCAGTATTCCCGCTGTAGCGTACGATTGCCGGAAATGCTGACTACACAACACAGCACCGCATGACTCCGCTTGTCTGGTTAAGACGCTCACCCTCCGTACAAGGTTACGTAAGTCTAACATTTTGCCACTTACAGTTGGGACGGTGACACTTACTATTAAGTTAATGACACTTCCCGGTGACACTAACTGTTACGACAGAGGATTTGTTTCTTGCAGAGATCCCATGAATATCCACTTAAAAACGTTCGAACGCGTTTCTCAGGAGATTCGGTCTCATGGAGATTAAGTCCCTCACACAAATGCCGGAAAATAGCGCCTCTTGATCAACGGTAAACTCCACTTCTTCAGCACATCACATTCGCCAGGTAAAGTTTTTTTTTTCAAACCAAGGATAGCCTTGGCACAGAAGCTTAGTTGAAATATTCATACACAGGACTGGATTCGCCTCTTAATAAAATCCGTGTCCACGATAAACGAATGTTCAACAGCCATTTCGCACGGTAAATCCTTTCCGCAAAGCGCTGTCACCGTCTGTGCACGGCGTGGAAGCGTACACGCCACTCTACAGTTTCGTCCCTAACGAGGGGCGAATCTCCCCCATAAAAGAAATAGGGCGTCGCGCTTTTCTTCAAGGAAAAGAAGGTTGACGGCTCTTTGGAAGAGAACAAAACAAAAGTGCGAAGAAATTGTGATTTAGTATTTTCCGAAATAAAAACGACGAAAAACGGGAGCCATAACATGACACGGTAGATACGAGCCAGGACGTAACGAAGCGTCCGCAAAAAACATACATAAAAGCTACGAAGAATCGAAAATATAAACATGTGTGAAGGCATCGTCTGAAACTGCCACGCATTGGGGTAATACGAAAGGAATTTCGAAATATCAAAATGACGCATATTGTCAACGTTGCTTTCTCGCCATCAGACCAGCATTAACCCGGTAAATACTCACTTCACTATACGATTATTAAAAGTACTCTTATCCGGCCAAGCTGCACAAGTGCATCAATGGATGGATCTTTCTTCTGCCAAAAACGCAAGCTACACGATAGCAATACAATAAATAATACCGCAGTTACAAACTCTACTGCCCATAAATGATTCAATCCACCTAAAAGGTGTAATAAACGAAACAAAATTCCAAGGTACTCACCTTGCTGCTGGCCATATCAGAAACGGAACGATGGGTCTGGATGGTTTCCAGCTGATCCAGACACCAGTCGAGCTCTTCCAGCGTCTCTTGAGCCACTTTACTGTACATGTCATCTGAAAACAAACAAGATATAACGATTGAACTGATTGGACATTGAATCCTGAGCCACTTCACTCTACAGGTGACATGGGCGCATCTAATATATTTCAAGAATAAATATATTACGAATTATATAAGGAATATCTGCTAATATAAAAACACTGTACACTGCATTCACGTCATATAGAAACTGACAGAATGGCACAGTTCACTTCAGTCCGTCTAGACAATAATTTCATTGTAGGTCCTCATGTTTCCGTAATATGGAATAAAATGCAAAACAAAGAGAAAGAATTGAATGTGGATTCAGATAAATAAAGTTTAACAATTTATGTCAGTAACACCCTAGTATGTCCAGGAAAAAAAACCGAGCTCTATAAACCCATCTGGAATCCAAGGGATACATCCCTCGGAATCCAGATGGGTTTATAGAGCTCCGTCTTTTATTTTCATTTTTTTGTACCACTTTATATACGTTACCGCTTGCTTCTTTACCTTTTTGAACATCATATTTATTTTCTCCTGTATCCTGGTTTCTAATTTTACTTTTGTCTCTGACCTTGAAACAACTTCCTCCCAAACAAAGGAATCAGGGACGCTCTCCACGATTTGCGCTTCCAGGGAAAACTTGTGTATGAAATACACCTGATGCGACAGTTTTAAAATGTAAATATCTTCTGTTAGCAAAGCGATCAACGATTTTACATATCTGAGTCACTGGCAAATTCTCCTTAGGTTTGAAGTAAACTGATCTTACTCTTTTATTACCTTTGTTTTTGCATGAGATCCAGTTGTTTAATACAGAGTAGGCTGAATGATCCAGGTTTTTCCTTGTGCGTGGCCACCTATTTATTTGACTGGGCCCCATCAATAGTGTAATAATGGTTACTTCGTGCCAGCAGGCTTATGAGTGAAAACTATCGCGTTCTTAATATCAGTTATTTGATTTTGATATCTCCTTACCTACCGCCCTGAAGATGACAGTACAGCCTATTTCCGGAACAACTCTCTGTTCCACTTACCTCCCTGGGCGAGCGACTTGGGCTGAGGAGTTGCAGAATTGACAGCACTGCTCGACCGGCGGGATCTGCAACGAATAGAAAAAATAACAAATTAGCTCACAGGCCCAAAAATGCAACGAAGTCGAAGTACCAGAAGCGAAGAAACAATCAACGTTGATAACATAAAGCGATGATGAGTAGGTTAGGAATATTGTAAGTGCGGATGACATATAATCAAAAGGCAATTGGCGAAGGGAAATAAATGAAAAGAGAAAAAAGATAGCAGGAAGAATGGGAAGGCCTTAAGTGCCAATGAAACATAAGTGACAGAGCAAGTGGTGGAAGGGAAGAGAGATAAATATTCACGATAAACGATAATCAAGTGACGGCGAAGAGACAGATAAACAAAATCAAGGGAAATGTAAGGTAATAAGAACGTGGGAGAAGTTTTAAGTGCGAATGAGACATCGCCGGTTACTGAAAAGACAAGCGATAAACAACGAGACAGAAAACTGTAAAAGAAAATGATAAGAGGTGGTCCAAAAATTCCATCCAGACCAGCTAGCCTGCAGCTGCTGCACTAAAACGAGTATATAATATACTGTATACAATACGTGTATAATTTTCTTTTTAGAGTATATAAGCCCGAGCTTCGGCCTAGCGCCAAAAAAAAAAAAAAAATCCGGCCCCCTTTGGTTTGTTAACACGAGAATCAATGATCTCCTCTGAACTAAACGAGACATTCACACTGTCCTACAAACAAAATTCACGCGGATATCGATATTACATCTCAAATCAAATAAAATAAGGCATTTTAACCATCCTCCCAATGCAATTTACGGGGAAAATAATAATATTCCTCAAATCGACACTATGAACAGGATATTAACGTTGTCTTCCTTACACGACTTGCGAACTTGACATAAGAATTAATTTTACTCGCAAAGCCCAGCGGAATATTTACTTACCATCCAGATTTTTTTACTAAATATCTTACGATCAATTATTTCGGGAATTAAGAATCAGTTTGTATCTTCGCTATGGGCTTATGTTTCATCCAGGATGCGTAGTGCCTTTGATTGAGCTTTTGTTCGTGTTCCATTGAATAAAATTTTCATAAGTATCTAGTTCATAAGTATTACACGGAATTCGTTCCTGTCGCAAGCTTGTTGATGAAGCAGACTTTATTAGCGTTAACTAGTGAAGACAGTCACTCAGCAGACAACTACACTAGCTAACAAAAACAATGTACAGGATCATTAAAACGGTTCTTTCTTAACTATCCAGTAGCTATTTAGCGATTAGAGATCAGTCAATATTTATATACAATGTTAGCCGGCATCTAGGAATAAGGCGCACCATTAATATTTTGGTTCATAATGGAAACAATGAACTGGACTTCAGATGGCATATTAAAAAATCCAGGTAAGGCCCTGCTTTCATGATCATAATTGATTATTAAAATTGTGAAAAAAATTACATATACTTATCTACGTACAGCTGATGTTAATTTGCATAAAGAAGTATAATTGATCGAAACAGAATTAATTTCTTACACAGTTGTAAGTAATAAATTGTAAATATCTAAACACAGCAGCCGTATCTCCTAGTTGAAAAGTGCGAACTTTTTCAGTCAACTTTAATGTAGCTCCTCCTGTAAACGTTTTCTATAAGAAAATTTCAAGTCTAAAGAAAACACAGAAATTCAGGATGGACCTGTAAAAACATGAAGGCAGATGAGCAAGCTGCGTGACTTCCAACTACGGTGCAAAGATCAATTCGAAAATTAATATGAACTATAATGCAAAAAACGCCATTGTTGCTTGTATGACCAAAAGCTGGGGGTCCTTCAGAAATTAGAAAAATACAATTCACCTTCATGTTATCGAAGTGACATTTGTACGATTATGCGATGCCCACAAATCCTCGAAAAGAGTAGCATAAATGTGCATACAGTCTTCCAAAGTGTATGCTTGAGATAATTCAGCTATGGAGTGTATAGCACAAAAGTAAAACCTTATTTTATTATATTATGAGTTTACCTATTACAATATTTGGCACCTCTGACCGCTATTCCGTGTTGCCAGGCCCACACTGTACAATAATCGTACGCTCAACTTATGACCACCGGATGTTTCGCTCGGACGTCCTCCAGAATACATGATGAAAGTCCGTATTCAAGATACCATTAGAAAGCGCATAAGTTGCACGAAGAGCGAGCTGAACATCTGCTCATCACTGGACAATGCGATTGTACATACAGTGTTGCTCTGGGACAAGGTCATCACTAAAGCGAAACTAAGAAAAACATTGGTCTAACAAATACGTATAGACTTTCACTGATCCAACTGCTCTTTTATTAAAGAAAAACACCGTCTAGTATCGCATCAATCAGCCGGTACGACTAGACTGTGTTCCGCGGTTAAGATGTCAGTACACCATCATCACGTCCATCGAAGCTCCGCATATCAGCGGCTCATGATCGTGCTTACGTGCTTACATTATCGTCTCTTTGGCACGGACTCTTACCCCTTTTTTCCTCTTTTCTCCAGTCCTCTATATCATACTAACATAATGGCAATAGCTTATAGAGGGCCGGGGAGTCAATTCCGGTGTCTATTTGGGAATGGGCCGATTGGTTCGTCTACTGCCGCCTATCTAATTTTATCTAAATCTATTGTTTCGCAATCTGCAGCAATGGTGAAGCAGGGACTAAATCCGACATAGCAAGAGTAATCAAGTTATAAGCAAATCACAACATCAGCAGGTACATGAATTGTCTTTGTTGTTTTATTAATTGGGATAGAATTTTCTTATTTATCAACATCAAGATTGAATTTATATTGACTACCAATGTCATCGAGAGAAAATCCTGACGTTGTCAATTAGCTATGCATGCATTACATTACATATAATTGCAATTGCAAAAAGAATGCAGTAACGATCAAAACTCAAAAATTAAGGACATAAAGAAATTCAGAATAATCCTTCGAATACCAAGAAAATAAGTTGAAAAAGACTAGTACCAAAAAATGTTGTATAAAAATCCCTTCGAATAGCATAACAAAGTTGACAACGTCCCTCTGAGTATCACGAACAAAGTTGGAAACGTTCCGTTGAATATAAAGAAAAAGTAAAAATCGTCCCTTTAAATATAAAGAAGAAATTTTAAAGTGACACTTCAAGTACCGTAGAAAAAAAAAGTACAGTAAAAAAACCCGGGCCTCTTTATGAACCAGCGCTAGATATACAATACATTTACAAAGAACAACAACAGCTACAACAAAAACACGAACAACAACGAGAGAGCCCTCTGAGAGCGCATACCTCTGCTAAGCAAGACAACAGTAACGAAAAATTCAAATTGGTTCTGAAACTATGATTATCTTTGTATCAGCACCAAAATTTATTCATTGGTGCCCTGTAATAGTGTTAACAATTTCTGTAAGTTTCATGAAGATCCGTTCATAACTTTTCCAGTTATGCTGCTAACAAGCATTATGACAAAAATAAGTCAAATACACAAACAGACCAACCGATCAGCACCAAAATTTAATCATTATGTCTTTTAACATTACTAACAAGTGTAAATTTCAAAAAGATCCATCCATAACTTTTGGAGTTCTTGTGTTGACAAGCATAAAAAAAAACAAACATAGCGACAAACAAACGAACGAACGAACAGATCATCCCCAAAATTTTGTCACTTACTCTTCCTACTATACCTTACAACTCGTATCAATTTCATGAAAATTCGTCCATAACTTTTTGAGTTATGGTTAAAAAAAAGGGGAAGACAGACAAACAAGCAGGCAGATGAACGGATTTCCACAAAAACTTAATCATCGGTTACTGTTAACTTGCCTAACAATACCTGCAAATTTCGAAAAGATCCATCCACAACTTTTTAAGTAATCTTAGTGACAGACAAACAGAATAGCAGACAAAGAAAGAGACAAACACGATCTCTTCGGCGGAGGTAATAACCAGAGAAAACATGACAACAGCATAAGAAGCGGAAATTCTCGCTAAATAAACTCCCTAAAAGAGGCAATAATAAGAAAAAAATTAACTGCGAATTCATGACAGCAGCAATACACGAAGAAAAATATATCAGAAATCCTGAAGCAACATAAATTTAGAACAAAGTTATGATAATTACAGATAATAATAATAATAATATTATTGTTCTCACTATGATTATTTTTATAGTCACTAGTGGCCTGAGCCGCCATTATAAATGACGGCAAAAAATAAGTATTTCACAAAAACCCCCATTGTTTGTTGTGCTTTTTATTTTTTAGAGGGCTTCTTAAATGAAAATTCAGCATTCTTCCTCAAAAGCTGGATATATATTCTATGGCGCAGTCAAGTGGCATCTCCCGTAGCACCTTTAAACATGTCCAAACACGGTCATGCAGGCGAGCTCAGGTAACGCTGCTAGAGTTTCCGAGTGCGACCCCCGTAGGAAGGTATTCATACAATACCGTCTTCAGCACTTGAATTTCTTCCTAACTTATTCCCACAGAGCGTGACAGGATAAATATAAATATATTTAATAAATAAATAAATAAAAACACGTGAATTATTGTATAGTACTCATACATAGAGAAGAAATATACGTGTAGTATTCATAATGTAACACATAAAACAGTACA
Organism: Parhyale hawaiensis; assembly: GCA_001587735.2. NCBI lineage: Eukaryota > Metazoa > Arthropoda > Malacostraca > Amphipoda > Hyalidae > Parhyale > Parhyale hawaiensis. Next base: position 8,538,377 of record LQNS02278180.1, on the reverse strand, counting down.
TGTAAATGATACCAGCAAGAGAGTTTAACTATTTCTCTGAACGCCAATAAAGAACCATAACAAAAGTAGTAGAGAATAGATAACGCATGAGCGATAGTAGCAAAAAATATGTAATCTGTACCGGGAGAACAATCCTGCATAAAAAAAAACTAGCAGAAGATAGAGCACATATCCATGCTACAAGTACGTGATGCCGTTGAGCTAAGACGATATAGGTACTAAAAAATTAATATTCTGCGATGCCTTGCAGCGAATGATATTAGGAAACTTAATTCCGTTAAGGGATTAGCGAGTAAAAATACGCGAGGTACATTCTAATTCGTTTAGCAGGCCATGAAGGCAGCGGCTGCATCGTTGTTGCGGAGCGGGGAATGATGCCTGGTAGCTATTTCTGAGCCTCAAACTTGACCTTTAATTAAACATAAGTGATGATAGGCGATGTGTATTTAACTAATATATACAAATAGCTTTCTTACGGACAAAATGAAACTTTTATAATACAGGTTAATGGGCGTTTATTATCAATAAGAGCTGGAGATTAATATTTCTTCAACCTAATTTTCATGTTTTCTTCACGAATTCCGAAAATTTCACAAAAATATTCTTGTGAGATCTGCTTATATTTGTAAACTCCTGTTTCCTGAGTTTATAATATCACCCCTTATACCGCACGCGCAGAGATGGAGTTTTCTCGAAATGAACAGAAAATTTAGAAGCGGAAATACGGGTGTCCCCACAGCCACTGGATCCGCCATTCCGAATCGAGTCACTTTGTAAATAACAAAGAAGGGAAATGAGATCGTTTTCAGCTAAATCTATTTACATTGAACTACGTACTACGCATGACAATGTGTTACCGCAACTGTTACGGTGCAACCACAACACAGAACAATATTATACATAGGTTACAATTACAGGAGTCTACAGTAGCAGGGAACTCTACATGGAATTGATGGAAAGTGTGGCACACATTCGACCTTAGGCAGGATTAAACGTATAAGAGGAACGGAAGATAGAAGAACTCAATGGGTAAGCATTAAAGGGACATGCGTCTACTGAATCAACAATAGAAATAAGGATTTTTTTTCTTCAGAAGGTGATTTAGATAGATTTACATGAAAACATTAATACGGATAAGTCTCGTCAAAGGTAATTAATTAAGAATCCGGATTGAAGTACGTTTACTTTATCAGAGAAGATCTCCATTAAGCGAAGGCTGGTCACCATTCATCTATTTTCGTTACGTTATAGGTAAGTTGAAAACAGGCGGGCATTAGCACGACGCCGTAAAATTAGCAAATGTGTAATTTTAACTAAGAATGTATGAGCATATTTTGTTTTACATGAGGACAAGCGCCTAAAAAATGTAACAATAGTAGTTTACAATATACAGCAAACACCGCTAATAGACAAGGGCTGCGCTCCGGACATGGCTGGTCTACTATGAGGTTTTGTCTCTTACGAGAACAATAGTTTCTTGTAATAGAGAATGGGATACTGCAGTAATTTCATGTTTCCATTACAAAGAGCGCACCTATAATTATGAAACGTTGATAATCGAGTGCTTAGCAAGGGTAATATTAGACATATAATTACGTATAATAAAATTTCTTTTACACATTTTCTTCACAATGTTTTGAAACAAAATAGTTTTTCATTTCCTCTTTGTTCTTTCTAGTCGCAATAAACTATATGTACAGACATAATGCAACATTTTTCATTTGGGTTTCGTTACCTGTCCGTGGTGGCCTGAACGTGAAGTTTCAATAATAATAGCATAAAATTTTACTAGCGCATCAGGGACACAATGTCTTTATCGCGCCTAACTATTCCTGCGGTTTAACACAGGCTCGTGCGCCACTAGGACGCGAGGTACTTTTATCAATGAATTTTGTCTCGGTTTTTCTGCCGGTAGGTCTCAGATTCTAAGTGGTTAGTGCGCTACTGACAGGAAAAAGGCGCAAGTTGTGTATCTCCAACCCCCGGGCACGGCTGAACGCTTTCGCTCAGCTCCGCCGTGGAAGGGGAAGGACACGAAATACAAGGTGGAAGTCTAGCGGGAATAGGTCGGCCACCTCGATCAGCGGCCCACCTCCAGAAACAGAAGGGGAAGTATTCAGAGCTTACCTAACTTTACAAAACTAACCTCGTCAGCAGGAACTGCGGCAAGCTGCAACATCCTCTGCGGAGACAGCACTAGCGACCATTGGGGTCGTGACGCCCAAATATATTGTGGCAGGGAAAGGGCCCGCGAGAATATACCCCTGAGGGTTTTAATAATAATAAATCCGTTTGCACTATCATACTTTAATCAAAGGTCATCATACTCTCGCTGAATAAATTTATATCCTAAATGGATACATGCCGGTCAAAACCGATGTTGGTTGTCAGTGTTACACGTAGAGTTTTTTCGTATTACAATAATTTTTTTTTTGGGGGGGGGGAGAGGAGGAAGCATCGTCAAGTGTCAGCGAGGGGAAAAATTCTAGAGCTCAAATTTAAGTAACGAACCTCCCGGTCACGTCAGAGTGGATTCATATGAATAACCGGCGGAATGTTACCACGCCTAACATCAAAGCAACGATATTAATTGATATTCCATATCCATAAAAAAGCGTATCTTAATTTAGTTAATCTTGAAGCTTGCTATCATTTATCGGATAGAATACTGTAGGTTCAAAGTTTGATATGGCACAGTTTCGGCGCTTCTCAGTATTACAATTTTTTGTCACTGAGACTTGAATTAATATAGTAGTATATAAGTCAAAAAGTTTTGTATGTAGCCATAGAAATACTGTTAATAAAACCCGTTTCATACTTTCATCAAAAATTCCACAAAACACCAATATCAGAATGCGTCTCTCAAGAGTTTTTTTTGGGGGGTACAGTCTCAAAAATTTATTTGTCTACTAGGAGTTTTATCTTATAAGAGGTAGGTCTACTAGAAGTTTTTGCTGTATTTAATATACCGTTGACACATCTATTGCTTGTGTAACTACAGTACGTGAAAAATATCAAAGTATACAGGAAAGATACTGAAATATTAAATAGTGTCCTTACACATTCGAAAATATCTCTAATCATACAGTTGGATGTTATTGGGAGTTTAATAACTTTAATTTCACTAGGCGTGTGCCAGATGGTTATTATAAATCCATATGTAGGGTTTAACCAAAGTTACATACTCAAAACATTCTGATGCAGTATACAAACACTGCTGCAGCTTTATCTCAAACTAAGTGGGGAATAAAAAACAAAATCAAGAATGACCAGCTTTTCAGGTATTAGGTGATGATCGATAAGGTAAACAAAACTCAGGCCACTGCATTTAACTTTTACGCATTAAGGTCTCGTATTTCCCTGGCTAATCCGGGCGAGTGCAGCTATTGCGTTCCAGAATTAATTGACGTTTACTTAGCTGCGAGGATACAAGCATATCAGCAACTGTGGACACCCCAAAAATGTAAAAGATTTTCTCTATAATACTGTCATACATTTCAGGGCATTTTACTTTCCTTCAACTATAGATAGAGAGACTGTAGCACCTCCAAAATAGGCTTCCCACATCACGAGGGGCTTCCTCAAAAAGGACGTTTGGAAAAGATCTGGTCCTCCTTCATCAAGTAGTTATACTATCAACAAGGGCAGAAATCTGGCCCACTTGAATAAACTTTTTCCATTAGAAAAACTACATTGATTTTTTGTGTGTCCACGTGATTTTTCCTTGGCCCACTTCTCGCGTCTGTTTTTCACTTCTCATACCGGGGCCACACCTGCATTCGCACTCACAACTGACGCGAGGATGCGGAGTTTGTGCGTCTTCCAGATACATATTTAAACTCAGTAGCATAGATATGGTAGTATGAACGACAGTGAAGCTGCAAATGCAAGCGTAGCTTCGGCATTAGTCAGCGCTCCAGCAGCTAGTCACTATAACGCAAAGTTCATTTTTCTCCAAGTGGCCGATCTGCAGCAATCGACTAAGACTACAAAATGACAAGTCGCTTTCTTTCTCGCATTTCGATGTTACTTCAGCACCACACGCATCCACTAAACACACGGGGGACTATTTTTTTTAGTCCATCAAAAGCTATCAACAGTGATAGAGAGGGTGCACTCCTCCCATTACAACCTCCTTGGTCATGTCTAACGTCTCCGTGATTTTCATTTTGGCTTCTCCAACTAAGCAAATAAATACGCAAATGCATAAAAGTTGAAATTAATGTCAGACACTGGTATACAGGCCATTGGGTAGATATCATAGTCAGTCCATAAGTCACGTTTAAAACATTGGCATAGACCGCGCTTATAACCAGCCGAAACGTATCTTGGATACGGCTAAGCTACTGGGCAATTAGTGACAACAACACAAAAAATTCGAAGGCTATAGGTTGTTCTGCTTTGCCGCAGTTGCTTCTAATACTAATATTTAAAAAAAATCATTGATCAAACAATGGGTGCCCTGCAACTTGTGTCACCATTCAACACAATCACGACTACGGGAACGAACAATGAAAAGGTAGCAAGGAACACAATTTCTTTGCCGTTATTCTTGACGACCGGGTGCACAAGTGATTGGCAATGAAAGTCAACACATCATTACAATACCGGACAC
>LQNS02278180.1:8514179-8533724 GCA_001587735.2 Parhyale hawaiensis | reverse complement strand
TACGGGAACGAACAATGAAAAGGTAGCAAGGAACACAATTTCTTTGCCGTTATTCTTGACGACCGGGTGCACAAGTGATTGGCAATGAAAGTCAACACATCATTACAATACCGGACACAACAACAATGGCAGTTGAAGCATGGCACCGGGACCAACTGACAATAAGATTCAAGCACCGCAATGCCGGAGCTGCATGTATTCTAGTCGACCTGCACACAAACGTCCGTAAGTCTTATGCCAATGGATATTATTTACATTAATAGAAAAGGAAAAAAATCAGTGGACACGAATGAACAGCGAAGGAATAGAACCACTTGGGGAGAGATGAGGCAGGCAGAACTTAACTCAAACCCAGCAAGTTAATATGATGGTTAACACTATTTAAACTTATGAACTTAACAAACTTAAATTCTTAAATTATTAACTAAAATATCTTGTCCTGGATGTAAATGATCACATAATTACAATATATTAGCCCGGATCTAAATTTCTATTGCAAAAACTGAAATATATTAGCCTGAATCTAAATTTTCATTGAATTAGCGAAACTATTTTAGCCTGAATCTAAATTTTCATTTTCATTTAATTAAAGTATTTTAGCTTCGATATAAATTTTCGCTTGGGCTTTTGAAATATGTTATCCCATATTTGATGGACTACAGCTCAATACATCTCAACAACCCTAAGCTGGTGTAGCCATCTCCATTACCAGACGCATGATGGAAAGATATTCATTTCTGAATGACCTGAATATTCAGAATATTGACCACAACGATGAAAATTTATATACTAGGTTATTAAGCCAAGAGATTTTATTAGGCTACAAATACAGCACAAAATCACAGCGACTACTGTAAGAAGTTAATCTGCTTACGATAAAAGAAAGAGACTCCATTAATTGCTTCTCACGCTCATAATCCCATAAGGCAAGTAAAGACTTGTTTTCAAAGACTTTGAAACGTTGTTTTCAAGTACAGGACTATGGCGAAGAAAACAAGGATCTATTACTAAAGCTCGTTTGGGAGATGCTAGGAAAGGATAGCATATCGTCCATTTAAAATGAGAAAAGTGAGCGTAACCGTCAGGTCTGAATGTGAAGAAATAAATGTTTATCTTACACATTACGTGTAATATTAGCATTAGAACTGCTAACAGTATTGAAATTGAAAAACTTACTGGACGCATATTTACTAAAAATGTCAGACAAGCCAGCTGTAAGCGGTTACGTGCAATGTGAGTGAGGATAACTCGCCAATAGCCTTCCCGTTGGTAACGGAAAACAGCATCACCTCTGCATAAGATGGGTGGTGTGAGTAACATGACCTGGACCTCGTCCGAAAATCGAGGTAGGTAAGGTAAGTGTGAGTCTAGTGGAGTCGTAGGGTGAAAACTGAATACTTTCACGAACAAAAATATACATCTATTTCATATTTGGGTACTGGTATGTTGGAAAAAGTCATCCTTACTTTCATATAAAAACAAGCAATATAAAAATACAAAGTAGTCAAGGTGATAAACTTAAAAAATTTACGTTGCATGGCCTCGATCAGAAATTTAGTACAATGATGAAGCCTTAAAGCCCGCTGCAGACGATAGTCTTATATTCTGTGTTTTCACTTCACCGCGTTCGAAGACCTCGTGCTGTGATTGCAAACACTACCGTGCGTCTATCAAAAGTTTCGATAAAATGTTTACCGTCGTATTCTCTGGCTTGGCCAGTGTCACTAGTGCCGTGTCTTGTGTCTTTTTAAAATTTTAGCGAATGTCGTCTCAGAAAGTAGTGCACTTGTTTTTATTATATATTCAGACGATTTAACGCATTCGAATGCTGCGAAGTGAAAACACAGGACAAAAGACTATCGTCTGCAGCGGGCTTAACGTAGCAACAACGATAATTTGACAAAATTATATGTATCTGCATTGCAAAATTAGTAGGATTACCATTTACTCTTAACCATGGCATCCATGCTTGAACTAAAGAAATGTCGAGGTCATTTGAATTAACTTTGAAGTAATATAAAGACTATTGATATCATGTCATATAATTTGCAGAAATTTCACGATGGTAACAGATCAATAGAAAAACCACAAGAATTATATTGGCTACGTAAAATTATGCAATAAGCAAGAATTTTATTAGTCTTTATGGTATGCTATGAAGGTGTTTGTAAAAAGTCACCAAAACATGCAAAATATGCTGTCTTTGTTATGGAGGTAGTAATGTAACTATTTTGTAACAAAAAAAAAAAAAAACTTAATTGGCAACGTTTCCTCGGTTCTCTCATTCATCCAAAGTTGCGCGTCTGCGATGTAGAGGATATAATTCTAAAAGTGACAAAGAAAATGAATTCGCAGATTAATATATGAATACCTGTCAACAATGGAATTTATAGGCAGATTCTTTTTCACGAATATAAGCGTTGGCGCAACCTGAATATACTGTAGTATGCGAATGTCTCTTCAATTTCTTGGAGTTCGATCATGCAGTATGATAGCTCGGTGAAACGCACCTCGATCGTTGCTGGAGAACAAAGCTAACCAGTAGTTTGCCAGCCACGCGAACAGTATTTTGATGTCAAAGCAATACCAGTAAATTAAATATTTTACTGTCACGCAACCAAATTGGTTAATAATAGAAAAATGCACGTATCACCGAGTTCCGTTTACTGCAAAACATTGGCGTAAACAGCAATATATAAACAAAAACGAGATGTTGTGTTAGTAAAGAATAACGTAACAAAGTAATACAAATTTTAAGGGTGATAATAACATCTTTTGAACTAAAACCTTGAAGCTCGGGAGACATTCCTTATACGACCATTTAATACAAGTTATCAGAATGCAATGTAGTATACACACAGAAAGGGTATAGTAACACAAACCAAAATAGGGTAATTCAATACACTGTAATGTGGTTATGTAAGGGATACAACCAGTTGAGCGTACTACAAGTAATTGTTACAAGACTCGCTCATTCTCATACGAGCGGTAAGCTTTCGGCAAAACAGCAACTCCTTTAACTAGAGCGTCGTGTGTTTGTATAGGGATGGAGTTGAAATTAAATACACCATAGGGTTTACAGCATTAAAAGATGACGTCTCTTCCAAAAGAAAGAAGTTAGATAGACAGAGGAAAGATCTGTAAATTAGTGTCACCACATTTAATCTTCTGTAACAGCGTTATACGGCCAATTTGCAACACCGGTATATAACTAATTTGCAATCTTGTCATACTGCTACGGTAATCTGTAATTATTGCAGAGCTCATTTGAAATACCAATAAGTAGCCACATATAATACTGCTATGCTGCACATTTGTAACAAAATTCAGTGTTAATTTGCAACGCAGTCAAGAACAACATTATGTAGCTAATTCGTAGCACAGGGCAGTATGTTCATGGGAATTAGTACAAAATTTTGTTAATAACACAAAAACCCTGTGGATAAAACTTGCAAAATTGTTAGTAATGGAGACAAAACAAACACAATCCACAGCCCTCTGTGAGGTGTAATTAGAGTGGCCAAGTAATTTGTGTAAAATAATGACAAGGAAAAAGAAAGTCAGCTAATGAATGCCCTTTTAACTTTAGTGTAAAGATTAGCTGGCTTTGCTTTCTCTCCCACCATTAAGTATAGAGACCAAACTCCGCAAGTGTACAACTACACATTGACGGTTAGTTAGTCAAACATTTTACTCACTGCTGGCCACTGTTCGAATCCCCGATCTCAATATCTTCGAATATGACTTTTTTGGTGCTACTGGACTGACTGTGGGTGCAATGAAAAAGTGCTGCATTAGTCAACAAATTTTCGAAAAAAAATTTAAAGACACAATGAAAACATAAGAAAACCGACATGTCATTCGTTCAGAGGCAGAAAAGCTTCAACAATATTACCTTCGACAGGAAAAGGCCTATTCTGGCGGGACTTTTTCCAATTATAGCACGCCTAAAAAGCTGTTTTAATCGGCCAATAAATAGTTCAGAAATGAAAAACCAATGGGCGGAGAGACTTTACGTTTACAATATACTTAATAATAATACTTAACAGAAAAATACGAGGAAAAGTCTGGAAATACATCTTAAATATTCAGGCTTGAGTTAATACTGAATGCAAAAATAGCACGATTAGCACAACAGCAGGATGCGCCCAAAGTCCTATGGTCCAAGTTGTTGTACCTCCTAAATTTAAACACGGGACGATTGGCGGAGAAGAGGCGTATTCCTAGACAGGAGACGATGCCTCGGTCTCTGTCATCTATGACGCACTACCATGCTCAGATACAGACTAGCTTACAAACATTAGGTGCGTCATAACCACGAGGGGCAGTATCAAGTCGATAAGAAATCATGTTGGTCAAACCTCACTTGCGTCAGACGTAAAACCGCAGCGGTTGGGATGACCATTAGTTATGATGCGTTTCCATATACTAGCTGCAGTTACTATTATTATATAAGTTAGTTTCCTGTCCCTATAGCTACCTACAGTGAAACACATATAACATTCGACAGAAACGTGGAACCCAGGCACGAAGTTGCATTGGCTACGGTGCTGGTAAGTTTTATTGGACTGTTTCTGTAAAAATAATATTAAAAGAGTATACGTTAAAGTCCAGTAACTTGTGGGGTGATTCGCGAGCTACGGAGAGGGGATCCGAAGCTGTGGAGGGTGGTGCTGCTGCCAAGGCATAACACTGACGGAGTTTGGGTTAATGCAATTGGATATAGCATGAATCCCTTCTCGTAGCTTTGCACAGTTTTTTATGTAGCTTTTACAATTAAGTCTTGATAAAAACAAACACAATGTGTAAAGAAACCTAACTAGAACCAACAGATGGGATCGGAATAGTAAGCAAAACCTTAGAATTAAACTCCGTAGATTTTATGAGCTATGTATTCCAATTAAAAATCCTAATTATTACACTTCACTTCTACGCCTGCTACACGTCAGCAACAACTGCACAGAAAGTATTTTATATCTTTCAGAGGAGCCCATTTTCCCAAGCAAACAACATATTCACTATCTTCGGATAGAGGTAAAGTCTCGATAAACAGAACGTGTTTCATAAAAATATTTTGGGTAAACCGAGTACTTTTTGCAAACTGAACTTCCTTTTATAAGCCATCTATAAGTTCAACTGATCCGTCGATTTTTGAAGCCGATCGAACTCGTCGGTGACGTGCCGCGGAGACATCACAGGGCCCGTGACCACGCCATGTCGGCCATTGACAGATCTGTGTGCGGGCAGAACTCATGCCGCACAATTGCTACCGGCCTTTCTTTGTGACGTCACTACATCAATGATTGGCTTAGCTTTGATCAACGAGCTATGACTAAACAAAAAGGTTAGCAGTGAAGTGAAGCAGAAAGGCAAACAGCGATGCCCAACAATAGTGCGGTAGTAAAGTCAAGAAGAAAAACAAGTAACGACATGGAAGAGAATGGTCAAAACAGAATGCCAGTAGCGTCTTGAAAGAGAAACGCCATTAGTTACGCCAGGAAGGAATTTCAGCAGTGAGCCATCAGAAAGGCAGGTCAGCAGTGACGCCGAAAAGGAAAACTACTACATACGACAACAAACATAAAGCCAACAGTGACGCCAGAAAGGCAGATAAGCAGAGACCTATACAAAGAAAGCCCGTAGTGACGCCAAACAGGAATGCTAGAAATGGCATAAAAAAGGAAGGCGAGCAGTGATGTCAAAAACGATGGAAAGTAGAGAAGTTTGGGACACGAGTTGTGCCCCACAAACAACACTTTGTGTCTCTGGGACCTCCGCTACGTTCACACAGTAACGCTTGCTCGTGCAGAGAACGCAAGGCATGCGATCAATGCAAACGGTGTCAGGTCTATGGAAATTACGGTGACCCGAGCAAGGTTATAGTCGAATGCAGCTGGAAACTATCTAATATAACACGAGCTGTAGTTTCATGTAAATTTTGCGCCGTGACTTATTACATTTGACGCATTTTTTGGCGTAGACTCTTGACTCTCTGGAGTGATGCTTTCCGTGTTTTGAACGTTATACTCTTCATATGTACTGCACATTTTACCATGTATTCCTCCCAAGAACTCAGAGGAAATTTACTTAATAATTATAACCATTATTATTATTACGCACCAGGTTTAGACAAAGATGGCCAACAAAATCTCTCAGTCCCAGCTTTATAGCCTGTAATTCGACAAGTTATTTGCTTGAGAAGTTTTTCGTGAAAAAATAAAAAGAATCATCAACTCGCATGAGAATAATCAAAGTCAAGCAATTAGAATAATATTTAAATTCGAAGTAGGCCTAGGTCCGAAGGTTACTCAAGAGGTTAATCAGCATGATTATTTTCGCAAGAATCATCATCTGTTCCAAGAACAAAAAAAAACATTTTAACATAACTATTATTCAAAATTTGGGAGTATGGCAATCTTTGATGTCTATAAATCCCTCAATTTACACACACTAATTTTTAACCAAGCACTTAGCTACAATACGAAGTCTTACAGACATTTACGTCTCTGTTGCCATAAATCCCTCATTTCATAAACCCAATTCTAACTTAGCGGAAATCCATAATCCTGCGAATCTTTTACTCCTTCACTACAATAAATCCCTCGATCAATTTTTGCACCAAAAGTGTTACTTCCCGGAGCAGTCGGAATCTTGCGGATCTTTTTTTTTACTCCTTCATCACAACAAATCCCTAAATCTTTACAGACCAAATGTGAACCTACAAACGATCCAAAAATCTTATCAATATTTTACGTCTGCACCATCATAAAAAAATCCCTCAACTCTTACATCGCGCTCGCTATTTTTGCACAACCTTGCAATATTTTCCACGTCTTTTGACGTATTTTTCGCACATCTTTGCCTCAGCTTTACGTAAAGTACCAGCGATAGCCGCAGCCTACTCACTGACTCACACCAAGTTCCGCTCAATCGATTCCTTCTATTTACTTCGCCACAACACGCAGTAGATATCTAGGCCGACGATATTAGCAAATAATTCAAGAGAAAATAATATTACGGCAGAACGCGCACATGCTATAGCACTACTGGAAAATCATAGGCATTTATATGAGGTCTGGTGGATTATATCGGGTAACCATAGAAAAATTTCTCATTGGATGGATATATTGAATTTTTCATACACAAAAAATACAACGAAAAAATCTTAATTAAGTGCCGTATAATAGAGATATGCGTAGTTACGTACATCACTCCACTCACGCAGAACACAGCAAATTAATTGCATAACCCATTGGACTAAATCATTCCGGTAATTGAAAATCTATTTTCTTCGGAAAACAAATCTCTTGGGTAAAACAAAGATTTAGTGGCATTGCAATAAAAGTACTTTTAACGTATCAGGCAAGAAGAATGCAGAAACCACCCGGACAACACAAAAGATTTTCGCCAAACTTCGCCTCTTGAACAAATAGAAGCGGAAGCAAAACAACGGGAGGGCTCGAGAGCTAATAGCACACCAGCGTATTGAGTTACAGCAGTGAGGCCATGGGGTACAGCTTCTATTCCGTCGGAGCGTGACGCTTTATACGCTGTTAAATATAACTTATCGGCACCAATACACGGTAATTGACGGTACTGACGAAGGCCTCATCAGCCTGATTTTGAAAATTGAAAAAAAGACTAAGCAATCTGGTCGAGCGATAAACGAAATGTATAAATATTTGCATTGGTTGTAACAAAAATATAGACCCTACCGTATGCGAGCCAAGATGTCCTGAAAGGGCTGTAATATAATAATCATTCAATGCATATGCACATATTTAACACGTACTAAGGTGTCATTCCTAGGCGATGAGCAACATGAAGCAGGGATGTACCGAAGCTTCGGCGGCGGTTTCGACAGAAGCCAGATTCATCTCTTGCAAGAACTTTGGCTGTGGAAAATTAATCGTTTTGGTACAATTTGTAGAGGTTCTGCCATACTTTTCAATAGCTATTGTTTTAGTTTTCGTAATTCTATAGACTTACTGGGAATGCACCAAGACTGGTACTTTGCCGAAGCTTTCGGTACATGGACCCTAACATCAAGTCATGCCTTGAAAGTTAAACGAAAAAAAAAAAATGGCGCAGTTTTCTGGTACTTGCAACTCTACAAAAAACGAGAAGTTTCCTCTATTTGGCAATTTAGGTTTGCTTACTCGCTCTTTTCGCAGCAAAATGCGCCGACTCGTCGCAACGGTAGAAAACTGACTTTTTCTTCGTCCGTCAAGCTAAGCAAACCCGAAGCAAGGAGCAGCACTTTACACGCCTTCCACAAAGTCTGGTGCTTCCTCTTCACTTGACAAACGGGCAAAATTGTAACGAAAAACACATACTAACTTACGGCATTTGGTAGCATTTGTAGTTACACAACTGAGTGTTCACAGAAAGAGTCATGGGTCTTCAGCTGCAAGACCTAGTGAAGCTGGATGTGGTGTATATATAGTGACTTTGACTTCTGCTATTAGGTAGGTTCTTCGCTTTCTTGGGTGCTCGGTCAGCTGAACCGGTAGGTTCTTTCTCGAATTTGCAGCAACAACAATATGATTGGTCCCCTACATAGATAATCTCTGCAATTCTATGGCAATATCACCGCACATGGTAGGTGTCTAGGTATATCACGAGCTTAACAACAGTAGTGTTGAGTAGGTCTTCTTTGCTTTCTGCTCTACTCGATTAGTTGACTCGACAAATTCTTCCTAGAATTAGGAGCAATAATTTGGACTGATCTGGAAAATAAGTGAAGGGACTCGTTGCTAATATCATCACATCTGGTTTCAGTTCGCATTGTGAGGTTGGCATCTGTAGTTTTAATTTTTTCCTTGTCAGTTCGATGAGTTGACCTGGTAGGTTCTTTCGGTCTTTTTTCTGCCCATTCGATGAGGCGAACCTGATCAACGTAACTTTAGCACTGCATGTAATATATAGACTGCTGCCGCAATTTCCACACTCTTGAAAAGAGACGCGTTTCTCTGAACAACAATATTTATTTTAGAGAGCAAAACAAACGTCAGTAGCTACTTTACCATTGAAAGAGCTTAACAATGTTGTCTTTGGTCTTAGAATAGCAGAAAACACATCCTTGAGCAGAATCCTATCGCACAAATCAAGAAGCGCGATACAGGTACTTCACTTTATCATGTAGGACAGATTCTGGGTACAATTAACAGGCTACATACAACACAGCAGCGTATATCTTCTTGTTAATTCGTTAGATTTATGGACGTCCCAACCATACGAAGCGTGTTTTTAGAGGCAGTATTGCGGGCAAGAGATGCAAGATTTCACTGCAATGTTCCAATTTCCAGGATCTGTGATTGGGAAGCCCCTCAGTTCAAGGGTCCCTTGGCCATTGCTCCATTGCTGCCGAAGGATTATGTGATGAAGCGCGGCAAGATTACGAGAAGAGGAAGTGAGACGAGACCAGTTGAGGATTAGGATCGCCACATTCCCTTTCAATACTAAGGGATATAATAGTATTATTACCCAAATGCGCAGAGATTGACTTCTGAGAAATGTGATTCAATCTTCGCTCAGTTCAACGAACGAAATCAAATAGAAGAAAGACATTCGCGGAGCAATGCCAACGTTGACTAGGAAAGACGGCATTAAGAAATACTGTGGAAAAGTATAATTTAAATGACACGAATGAGAATACGTAGTATGAAGTGCTGGATGGTTGTAAATATTTATATTACTGAAGTACATGAAATGGATACTTTGCACCACATGCTTGGACTATTCACTAGGAAAGACGTTACCGAGGAAGGTAAAAATATCTTGCATGCTGGAAGGGTATTAATATATGATGTTTTATTTTTCTTAAATCATTAACAATGTACCACCAACAAGCAATTTACAGCAGAGCGCTTCATTGGCAGTGGAAACATGCTGTCAGGCCTGCCTATGACTGTGGCAGCCATTATTCTCGCATACTAACTATGCAAAAGTATGCATCGATTAAAAAAGAAATTTACCTCACCAGCCTTGCATCAATACGCAATTTCTTGAATATTATAATGTTGAAATAGTGGCGCTACTAACAAAGTACACAGGAATGTTTTAGATAGCTAATAATTATGGTGATGCTGACGATGTACACATGCATATACTTGGACAATACATAATTATGTAAGAAATTAGCACTTACCACCATATTGCCGACACAAAACTAAACAGAGACGAGTGTCACTTACTTGGCTGTGGAGACATTGGTGAGGCTGATGTAATTGGTTCGAACAGAACGAAGAGATGCCAAAATCTGGGCGAATGGCGTAACTATGAGATCCTCTCCATGTCTGTAAGAAGATAAATCACGACATTAGATAAGAAAATTCAAAAGACATAGTGCCGAACGCACAAAGCAAGTTGAATTTGTGATAGTAATTGTACAAAATGTCGTCTTTAAGAGCAAAGAAAATTGACTTGCTGCATAACTGAATCGACGGCACCGGAAAGTTTCAAAAGCTGCGGCTGAACTCGAAAACTGTCGAGCGATACGACGGCTCGCATACCGCAATATTGATTTACGATATTCAAGAGTTACTCGCGAACCAATAAAATCGACTGCATTATGATGGGGTCCTGAAAAAGTACTCGGCATCTTAGGGGTAACAGGCAAGGCCAAATTTTTTACTTTTCCAGCCGAGGTCAAACTTTTACAAAAACTAAAGTTTTCACAGTATTACTCAAATAACCGCAAACTTAACAAAAGCAAGATGGAAGTGGTATTGTTTTCAAACAGATTTGTAGACATAGCGAAAGGAAAACAATGAAAAACATGAAGATGGCTTAGTTATCTTTTGGTGGTGGCTTGTCTGTTTGTGTATTTGTCTGTCATTCAACAAGATACCTCAAAAAGTTGTGGACTAGTCTTATCAAATTTACAGGAACTATTAAGTATCTTAGGCTTAACAGATGATCAACGTTTGATGAAGATCCGCTAAACCGTTAGTTTGTCTGTTTGCCTATTTTTGTTTAGGCGATATAATTCAAAAAGTTATAAACGGATCATAAAATTTGCAGGAATTATTGCGAATGTTACGAAGAGCAACTGACCAAATTTTTGTGATCAATTTGTCCGTTTGTATGTTGCTTTCATGCTTATCGGTAACATAACCCACGAAGTAACGAACGAATCTTCATTAAATTTGCAGGAATTGTTAGAAAAGTTAACGGACATAAATGATCAAATTTTGGTGATGATCCGTTGGTCCGTTTGTGTGTTTGACTACATGTTAGTCTTAGTGTTTGTCGGCATATAACTCAAAAAGTTACGGACGGATCTTTAAAAATTACTGGCACTGTTCTTAATGTCAAGAGGTACAAATGACAAAATTTTGGTGATGATAAAAAAGGCGTCCAGGCGTCAGGACCAATTTCAATAAGTTGTTAACACGACACTGCCTTGCTAGGCGGAGGCATGCGCTCTCGGAGTGCATCTGTAGTTATATTTTCGTAAGCAGATTATACGCATGACACTCTTGTGCGTAAAGCCAAAACTCCTCATGCACTTCTTCGAATAAGAAGCATAGCGTTGGGAGCTCTAAAGCTGTACTGCAATATCAATATACGAGGATGAGGGATGGAAAGCTCGAGGGTTACCAAGGAAACTAAGGCTTTTTCTGGAATCCCGATCTCTCGGTTATTAATTTTGCACAGAGTATTCTGATCAACAAACATTATTGGGACTCGAGGTCTCACAAACAAGCCCAAGCACTGCACGAGGAATTTCTTTATTAGAATGTCGCAACTTTCTAGAGCAATCAAATGAGCATTTGCAGACTGACGGGAAATTTTAGGAAGAAAACGATGAGGACTTACTGAGAAGCAAGTAATCATATAAATACTCGCTACATAAACTGTGCGTCATATAAGAGAAGAGTAGAGTGAGCAATCAACCTTCCGTAACAGAGAATATTTAAGAACATTTTGAAACATTGAAAGAATACAAAAACTAGAACGTCTCAGGGAGTAAGACTATCACCCGCGGTGGGGGCATATTAAACGAAGTCATTTTTGATGGCCAGTTAATCCTAGTTTCTCATATGGATGCCGTGTCTTACAAATATAGGGCAGAGCGTCTCCGTAGCATGAGCTCTCTTAATAATAACATACGAAAAATAGAACGCCTCGTGGCGTAAGACGAGCTGTCGCGGTGGAGACAAATTCCCCGTGGTGGAGGCAAAGTCGCCGCAGCGGAGGCAAATTCAACGCCATCATTTATGATGGGCAGTTAGGCCTAGTTTTTTATCATGGCTCACGTCTAGGTCAACCCACCAAACTCCCTACAAAAATAATGAACATTGCTCAACTCCTTTGACCACTTTTTGGTTGGACAGACATATATATATATTTACAAATATATGTATATTTATACTTGAATTTTAAAGAAAAACATTATCACCTCTCCCACTTCGTTCGAGGGTGATAAAGAGGTCCATAAACACAAGTAGATATGGCAGACAACACCAGTTTTTGAAGCAATGATTAACTGCAAAAATCCGACGTTTAAGCAGCATTCGCAACACAAATTTACAACCATGAAACAATATATAAGGCACACTTCAATATCAATGGGTAAAGCAATCAACACTGAATAAATATATATATATATATATATGGATATTAACGCAAGAATTTATCAATGTACAAAGTTCCTTCTGGTCTCAGCAAAAGAAGAAAAAAGCCCGGCAAAAATACCCAAAGGGCACAAAACGATTTGGCGGCACCAAGACCCATGCAGCAAAACCGGCTTAGCCGAAATTCTCATCTGCAGACATACTCTCAAAAGCCTCGGAAAGGCTCGAGACGTTAACGATGTCATGAATAAGTGAGGGGGCATCGCTGGCTGCCACGACCGAACACTCGTTTGTATGGAGGGAAGAAAGCAAGAACGAAAGGAAAAAACGAACATATGACGGAGAACTATAAAGAAGAAAACAAAAATGAAGGAGATGAAAAGATGGAGATAAAGAAGTTTGGCCGCACAGCCCAGCTAGGAAAACTACAGGCACTGGTTCGTGCTGCAAATAGTATCCGAAAAAACTATGGGAGGAAAAATGCCCGTTTAGGGAAAAAAACGAAAGAAACAAACACCCGGAAAAAAGCCCCGATAGGAAATAAGTCCCTCCAGTCTCTTAAAGCTATATGTAAGAGCTCAAATCACTAATTTTGAAGTACTGTATATTCAAGTAAACTCCATTATTTTGTGCTCAGCTTAATTTCACCTAGCATTGTTTGGGTCAGCGTGGGCTGTAACAGCCCCCACTCTAGGTTAAGTGACGCGAGGTTAGGTTAGTGTAAGGTTGTTTGGGCGAGGTTAGGTTAAGCTAGGTTACGTAAGGTTGGAATAGAATAGGTTAAAGCACATTTTCCGCTGCAGCCGATAGGGGTACGGCACAACAGTATTCCGTATGATACATTATATATATTGTAACTCTGACACAAACGTTTACGAAACTATTGTTTTCCAGTCCCCACAAAAATAATGCATAATAATTTTTGCTACAACAACAAAACGCTTTCAAAACCGTTTTCCTCTTGTGCTGATACCGCATTAGAAATTATTTCCTCAGAGCAGCGTCATATCCATGCTTAGTTTCGAAGTAGAAAATCACCAGTAACGGAGCAAACGAATACATGTCCGAGGGGCAGCCAATGCTGGAAGACAGAACGTTCTTGAAGGCAGACAACAACACGCGGTGCGGCACTGCACCCGCAGCATTCTGGACACGCAGCAGAGGCAGTAACCTTTAGATGGCATTTCTGTCATGCGTAAGTCCGAGACACGTGCCGTGTGCTCGTATTCAGGTACTGGTGGCATCGAGTGGGAATTGCGGACCAAAGTTACAGAATTAAGACTCCGACTCTTTGTACTCCAGAATGCAGTCTATCGATTTCGTTTGCCGGACAATATACATTCACAGTAATAACGTGATGCGAGGATGTGCAGCTCGCATGCCGTTAATGCTGCCGTATCTACGCTACCGAGTGTAAATATATTTTAGAACGACAAGTGAGCTGCTCATCCTCAGTTCCAGTTAATCGCGCGAATGCATATGTGGCCTCGGCATAAACGGACGCTGTCCACGAGAGCACAAAATTGTAAATGCTCTTTATAAGTAACCATCCCAATTTGGTTAGCGAGGGTACAGTTTCGACAAGCACATAGCTGCGCTGTTTAGCTATAGAATTTGTCTCATATCTTAACCGCGACTGCAGTTTGACTGCACAGCAAATGCCAGTGGCAAGGTTTCGAATATGTGTTAACATTAAGTGAAGTTTAATTCGCAGAGGCGTATATATTAGCGCGTTGCTGAAACACGTTCAAGTGTAATAACGGTCACGGAACCTTTTGTGCCAAGAATGTGAAACGTTTTGCATTTTTACCTCTTATTAGAAGCAGACTGAACAAAATTACAGTCTCACAGAGAGTGAACTACTTGAAATACTCTGACTTGTAGGATGAGCGGATGACCGACTCTGACCACTTGTAAAAATATATATATATATGTATATAACTTGTACGTACAAAAAAAGACATCTAAATCCGTCCGGCAACACTGCCCTGAAGGGTCACCACAGTCGCTATGACGGGTTTCAACACAGCCGGTGTTACGAATTTTAATACAGCAGCATCTTTCGTTGAGAGATTACTGTGGATAAAACGCCCAGGGACCTTTCAGCAAATATTACAAGCAATACGAAACGGGAAGTACTACATTATATGGTTACAGGACTCAATAAGCTGTAACTTTTTAGCTGAATGAACCTCAATATCCCATGATCTACGTCGTGAAGGGGTGTCTTTTGTTTAATATATTTGAGTCCAAGGAGGAAATACTTTGGGTATTTTAAAGAAGCATAAGAATTTTAATAAAATATATAATCATAAAAAGTAAACCTAACTCTACCGGTAATGATAAAAACAAAACAAAAAGAAAAAATTGTTACCAGGATTACCAGCTACAATTTCTGTAGTAATGATTAAGAGCGGTAGTTATGAGTGCAATATTTAGTGGAAACAACTGAATTATTAGATCTTCACGACACCATTATTCCTAGTTACAACATTTTAGTCCAATTTTTGGGCAGACATGGCCGACGTAAAGCAGAATACACGGGCAACACCGCTTGAAAACGATGGAAGGGCTAAGCAAAAATGATACAAAATATAGGCGTCGTCGATTGGGTTACTATCATCGATATGGCCTTTACATCAGCTTTAACCCGTCTGGAGCTTCGATCTTCAGGATGTGCTTCACACCTTTCGATTGAGTTTTAAGGGTAATCGTAATGCGATTAGCCTACTCCTGAAACGGCAGCAAAGTTAATTCTGCCCTAGAACTAAATTTGATCCCGTCTCCAGGATAATTAGATTAGGAAAAACGTGTGAAACTCGATCCGGGGCGACGAAACTAACGCCCATCATTTATGTTCCAAACGAATTGATTCTAATGAGATAAAACATTTCGACGGAACTACTCCAGTTAATGACGCATCATGGCCTTACAGGAGTGAACGAGCAGAAAAGTTAGATATGTTAGGCCATCAGCCTGTTTCCGCAACAGTACTATTTTTGCTGTTAATATTATAGTAGGTTGGGTTACTACCGCCGCAGTCTGCAACACTACTGCACAACCTTGTATATTCAACAAACAAGCGAAGAGAAAGAAACTGAGGAATAAATAAAAACATCAAAATTTTCAGTGTCTAGCGGTACGCTTTTGCAACAGGGGCTATATTTTTACAACAGGCAAGGAATGGTAAACAAAAGATGATTAGAATATACAAAGAGCAAACTACCCACCTAGCGCGTCGAACGGGGTCTCAAGAAGAAGAAAAAAAAGGTATAGATGAAAACGGACACGAAACAACCTTTAGGTTAGAAGGATAAAATTCCCCAACGAATTTTGCTGCAATGCAAAAAAAGCAAATTAGTATGAGTGCAATCGAGCAGCGGCCTCAAGATTAATCACTTGGTTACGTAAAAAAGAGTGTGTTAACTATACTAAAGTATGATGATCTAACACGAATGAAAAGTATCCTGACCATTTCATTCTGGCAACAACAGATCGACTATTCTAGCCATTTCATACTCGGTAAAGCTCGAGTAATGCCACAACTATGACACTGTCGGCTACACCGATCATAACAAACTCGCCAGTAATCACGTCGTCCTCAAAAACATCTAAGAAAATTTTGCAACACTAACAAGCTGCTCGAAGCATTTCATACTCGTCAATAATTGTGACCTTCACGCCACTTCAAACGCAAAAATCGAGATTTACTCCATTCAACAAACTAGCAGTTTGCAAACGTTTTCAAATTTTGAAGCAATGAAGCCCTGCTCCATCACTTTCATACATGGCAACATTCGAGCAGCGCTCCAAACGTTCTCATGTCAACAAAGGCAGCTTTTGAACTCGGTATTAAGGGTAAATTTCGCATCGCGGTCCCTAAAACGACGACCATTACCAACCCTCCTCTGTTATTTGATCGAATCAGGCATTTTGAGTGGCAAGCCGATGAGGAAATCGCAAGCTATCGGTGACGAAAACACGAAATCTCGGATAAAGTGCGCAGAAAGTAGCCATTGAAAACAGTTCAAAACCAGCAGACCTGAGGTAAAAAGTTTAGCTTGAAACCTATTAGCGTAAATAAGAAAGAGTGGGAAAATGATGTTCACGAGATACGGTATAACTCTAGGCGAGGCATATTACATTTGAGATGCTGCTGAATACAAAATTCTACCTTGAGGTACCAGTCACGACCATTGAAGCACGATTATATAGAGTAAGTCCATTAGAGCAGTTACAGGACGTAACACGTAGTCCAACATTAAAATCATTCGCGATTCTCCAATTCGATGAACTGGCAATTGTATCTCTCGTGTTGTGTAATTGTTCCGCACTGCTATCCGTGCTGTCAGGGCGAGCTTGATTAGGCACCAAAATTACGGGTTCGAGGCTTGACTTACTTGGAACTTCAGGAAGGTGTATTGGTTTCGACCCGTAGAATTAGTAACCCTTGAGACTTCTAGGAACTCAATCTTGCTCTGTACAATGGAGTTTTGATTAGGGTTAAGGTAATCGCGTTCATCTAACACTTGCAACACGTTTCAAAGTGACAAATTCAAAGCTTCTGTCTGAAGTTTCGTACAAGTCAAACCTCGAAGGCTTAATTTTAGCGTCTAATCGAATATATCCATAAATGTCGCATTGAAAGTAAACCCATTTGTATAAGATGCTCAGACTATGTTCATTTTGTCACAAAAAAACGCTCCAGTTACAATAAATAAATTTATTCGGCTACTCAAATTTGGTTAACTGCACTACAAATTCCAGTTCCGAGCACTAGACTACCAATTCACTGTTCTTCATATAACTAATCAGGTTTGGCTACGTTCTCTCATTGATAAATTACAACTCTAGACAAACTTGGAGCCCTGAACTAAACAAGCAGTTTGTGTTCTCGCTTAGCAAAAACTCCCAGTAAATTTACTGCAATCACCCATGTAGAGTATTTTTTTTGCAGGTGATCAGTAGCCTTGTCGACCTTTACGAGAGTCATCCCTCGCTTCAGATTCTCTTAGTAAAACGAAGTGTATGGCATGTCTCGTTTACGATTTAAAGCCTGCATATGAGACTGTGATGTTACATTAATCTGTCGCTGGCTAATGCTTTACTTACATTATACAACCTATATATGCAGTTCTATACATCAAAAAATGATTAAAATATAGAAAAAATTATAACTAATAGCAAAGTATAGAAAAAATTATAACTATTAGCAATGTTGTTGGTTATACTAAACTACAAAAAAGTCTAGTTACAATAACTAGTCAATTTTATTTTGTGCCTGGAACCAAAAATAGTTTCAACTATTTCATTTGCCACAAATAGGATCTTTGTTGAGTCTCAGCTGAGCAAATACTCTGGATACGAACACCAACATTTCTTACCACAACAATACAGTTCTTTAATTGTGTGCATAGGAATGCAGTGGATTAAAGTACGGGCAAACGCACACCAAATTAGCTAGAAAACACGTAATTTAAATAAAAGTGTGAGGTGCAAAGCATTATCTTCAGACTACTGTACAGTTTTGCCCTATTGCTAACAATGAAATTAAGCAGCACAGAGAATACGCTAGTAACGAAGCACATTTGATTGTGGGGATGCGAGAAGATAGTTCGTACTAGTTCCCATAGCTCTTACACCCACCATTGTTCTATTAAGTTTCAGTTATATGGTATATTAATGAGAAAGTTTTCTGCATCGATTGAAATAAAGAACATTCATATTATATAGTTTAAAAATAAAATAATTATTTTAGTAACACTGAAAGAGCTTTCTGTTTCTGGAATATTCTGTATGAAGAACAATCTTCTCTACCCCTCACCACCCACTATGTGTTTGGCTGGATGTACCGGATGGTTCATGTACCGGATGCAAATGGGGACCAGCTATTAGCCACACACAGCGCAGCAGCCACAGCAGAATCTATGCCATAAAGGGGATACGAGGGTATCACGAATTATAGCGACAGGCACTGAGCCTCACTGCCAAGGTCGCTCGACAGTTCTGTTGACACACATCCAGGACTAATTCCATGCATTTACAAGGTAATTGAGAGCAAATCCTGTGTTCCCTTTAGGATATTGTGATTAGTTTACCAGTTAGGATGTGGTATAGCAGATAACGTTATAGTGTACTTCACTTGTAATAAGTGGTTAGAGAGACTGAGATGACAAGCAGTGCAGAAACTGCCTTCTCAAGCAGAAAACGCGATATTTGTGGCTGGAGAAGAACAACAATTTTTTCGATAGACTCGAACGAATTTCTGATTTAATGGAGACTTTGGGAATGAAAAGAAGTATGGAAGATATGGGACCGTATAGTTGTACGTTTCATCCTTCTCAGACACTAGGAATTTTAACAAGTGAATATTCAATAGATGGAATTATTCGAATTAACAAAGAGCCAATCACCAAGTTTCATCACATAAGGGAGAAAAATAATAAAAAAGAACAGCATCACAAGAAGATCGAGAGAAACGAAGTTAGCACATAAACACAACATAAAGGTTTAAAGCTATCAAATTTAAACCTTTCGCTACAGATGGCAAAATTTAATAATGAATTGTCTATACAATTCAGTCCAAAATTCGCGGTGTTTCGACTCATTTTAGACTTTTCAATTTTGTACAGAGACAAGTTATAGCGGAAAACAGTAAATCTTTGCGAATACGCGGAATTTAGGAAGAACAGCAAATTCGCGCGGCAAGTTATTTAAAGACAACGTGCAGTTAGCTGGGGCAGAATTGAGGCGTAATAAAAAAATGTGTTATATAGGGAAAAACACAAGCAACCAATAACTTTTCCTCTAATCAATGCAGAATCGAATAAAAAATACATATGCAACTAGAGCACTCTGAGAGCGCATACCTCCGCCAAGTGAGCCAACGGTAGCAAAAATTAAAATTGGCTCTGAAACCATAATTTTCTTTGCATAAACTCCAAAATCTAATCATTTGTGCCTT
>LQNS02278180.1:8490920-8513962 GCA_001587735.2 Parhyale hawaiensis | reverse complement strand
TTATGGCATCGAGAAAAATGACGCAGACAAACAAACAAACAAACGGATGAACATATCTTCACCAAAAGTTAATCATCTGTTCTTCCTAACATACCTAACAATCCCTGTAAATTTCATCCAAATCGGTTCATAACTTTTTGAGTTATCCTGGTGACAAACAGACAAAGAGGCAAACAGACAAAGAGACAGACAAACACGACGAAAACATAACCTCCTTGGCAGAGGTAATTAAGGGGGTCTTTTAACGGAAAATGGTCTAAATTTTCAATTTTTTGTTTTATGCTCAGAAAGTGTCCCAATTCAACGTCCCAAATTTTTAGGGGGCTAGCAGTACTAGAACCCCCCGAAGGAGAGGGGGGCAAAAAGGGTCCGGAGAGAGTCAGAAGGGGGTCAAAAATTGACCTATTCTTTTTTTTTGCTGCAAAATGATCTGTATACCAAGGGCTATTGCGTCCCAAATTTTTAGGGGGCTAGCAGCACTAGAAAGGGGGTAAAGGGTGGTACGGAAGGGGTCAAAAATTTACTTTTTCATTATTTATTCATCTAATACATAGCTATTTCATATTTTTATTGGTGAATGACGAATGTAGGTGGAAATGTACTATAGATAAAACATGTCAAGTGCATTTCCACTGCAAAAAGCGTATTTTTTTTTTACAAAATTCATCCACAAAAACATAAAATTTGCCGTCCTAAAAACAAAGACAGTTTTGGAATCTTTGAAAGATTCCCTACAAAATTATGAAGAGATTTTTTTTAAACTTCCTTTTATTTTTTTTATTATTTAAAATATCAAGAAAATTCGGTAACCCATCGAAAGTCTCATGACAATAGAAAACGAAAAGGAAATTGAAAAAAAATCTTCTCATAGTTTTGTTGGGAATTTTTCAAGGATTCCAAAACTGTCTTTATTTTTAGTGTAGCATAAAAACTCTTCGACTTACATTCTTTTTAAAATTTATAAAAAAAAGAAAAAAAAATCTCATTTTCTGAAAAAACTAAGGCTTAAACTGAAAAAGTTTCACGAACAAAATGTTTTTACTTTTTGATTCTACATATTATGTGCAAATTTCAGAAAAATCGGTTAACAAAAAATAAATAAATAAAAAAAATTGTAAGAAAAAAAACACAGTATGGTACTGAATAAGGTAATTCCACAAACAATAATAATAAAAAAATACCATGCTCATACGAGAATAACAAAATCCAACAATAAAAAGTAAAAGACGGGATACAAGTGACAAGTTAATTCAACGGAGAAAGACAAAGAGCAACCAGATTCGTCTTGAACTATCACAAAAAGAATTCTAGATATGTTATAATCCAGCAACAAAAACATGCTGTCACATAGAACAAAATTGAATAAAACAAAAATAATTTGCTCTTTGTTGTGACAAAATTCATCAGAAAGAAAAAATAAATAAATAAAATGCTCTTACAAGTGATAAAGTGAAACAATAAAAACATGCTAATAGATACAACAGAATTCAAAGACAAAAATAACGTGCTTTTAGATACAGAAGAAAAAATCAGCGGCAAGAACGAGACTAACATGATGCTAGATATGACAGATTCCAGGTAGAAGCCCGAAATCTCTAGTGCGGAGCCGAAATATATTTGGTGAAATTTCAAAAGGGAGATGCCTGTGAGATGGCTAGGGCCAGCCGTCGTGTACACGGCAGCATCACTAATAGCTTTGCTGCAGCGGCGATGGCGTAAACTGAAAAGTGCGGCAGTGGCTCGAGCCGAGGGCAACATAGCAGGGGTCCGCCATAAACTGATTAGGTTCTAAAATAGAGCCTACGCTCGTCTGGCACCAGCAGAATTACACGACAGTGAAGGCAGACGTGTGAGGTAAACTGATGCGTGACCTAATGCCGACGCGACGCTGTGCATTCGCACGCGCAACCTGACGTCAGGATATGCAGCTCATACGTCATTCCGAAACATATACCAACGACAACGCGCGACCTGTACATCCTCGCAATGCATAGCGTTGCCACAGCATACCCTGTGTGTTGTACACTAGTTGGCGGCCATGCAGTGTCCGCATGGTGCCCCTAAAAATGGCGATCACAGCGTGTTAGTTTTTTTTTATTCCTTAACACAGGCAAGTTTTCCCATGTCTTCATTTTACAAAAATTGGCTGACCAAATGTGCGTGTTGCGATAGCTAAAATGAGGTGCGCAGAGCGCGCTCTAGCTCAAAACGACAAATTTCTAGCAGCCGGATTGTTTAGATGGTGTACGTTGTCATAACCAACTGTTAACGTGAACAAAAATTTTTGCATTAAAACTATGACATTTTAAATAACAGATATTTAATATATATTAATCGCTTAAGTTTATCAGCTCTGCATAAAATAAGTTGTAACTGAATGGCGGCTTTAAGGCAATATGTGATCGACTGCAGCCGTACACTCCTTTTGGGCCCTGTAAGGAATTTATCTCAAGCATAATGCAGTGCAGGAAGGTTTTCTAGCTGGAGTGAGCGGTTACAGCAACATTACCTTTACGGAACTTGCATTCGAAACTATATTTTCATTTTATCTTGACGTTCACTTTTCGTAGCTGACTAAAAATTCAAACATAAACAGTTAAATAGAGCGAGAAAACAACTAGCTGTACTTAATGCAAAAAACAATGTTACTAACTACCTATGTAATTTATTTAAATGCAATGATTATATTTTAAATAATGAGGGAGAATATAAATTGTTGCTCTTTCAAATTCTAACCCGTAAAGTATCTAACAATTCTAATTTATTCTCTAGCCAGAACGATTTCCTTGTGCTGGCATACCCATACTGTCAAGTGACAAATGAAGTACAAGTTAAATAGTGCAAACGACCTGCAGCATTCGGAAACTTTCTGCAAGAAAAATCCGAAAACCCATAAAAAACAGGGGCAGTAGTTTTGGGTGCACTAAAATCTAGATATAAGATAAGTTCAGGGACAAAAAATATGTGAACAAGAGACTAGCAGAAACAATTTTTCATGCAATAAGAAATTGAGAAAACTGGTAAAGAGAGCACTAGCATTATTTTCAGAAACCTGAATGCAAGAATTCCTCAAAAGTAGAATGAAAAACGGCGTGTGCGCCAGGAGTAATGAACTAAACAAAAGATATTGGGAGAAATTCTTTACGGACTGCAGGTACAATAATTTCAAACCCCTTAGATATGAAAACCACTAAAATTCAGATACAATGAAAGACAGCATGAAAGCCAGGCAGCAGTAGGAGTAACTTAGTACATCACAACATGGAGACAGCCTCTGCAGAAAGCAGGGACATTAATTTCAAAACATTTAAATCTGGAAGTCATCAAGGGACACGTTCAGTGAGAGTCGGCATGCAAGTCGGACCGCATAGGTATCATTTTCTACACAAAGTAACGCGGAGAAATCCTCCGCATTAATTTCAGAACACTTAAATCTAGAAATCATCAAAAGAAGAGTAGAGTGAAATGAACTGGGGGCTCGGCAGCAAGCCAGGCTGCGGCTAATTGGCTGGCGGCTTTGAAGCCACAGCAGTCGGAACTGTGCAGGAGCGTCGGGGCGACGGCGTCTCCAATGGCACAGAAGTAATGAAGGGAAAGAATTCGGAACAGGCCGAATGGAATTAAGTTGGGAAGCTCTGAAATCGGAACTGTCGAGTTCGGACGAGATAATAACTGGAAACGCTGCTAAAATTGTGAAGAACCACATCATGTCAATAACTATGAGAACTCTTTCATCAAATGAAATTGTACTTAATTTCTTTCAACAGATTTCAAAAGCAATAATATTCCTATAGCTGAGAGGAAGTTCCTCAGAAGTGAAAGACTATTGTGTGATTCACATAAAATACTTGAAAAAGCAAGAAACTTTCCATAACACTACGATGGGCGCTTCACTAGTGGAAGAAGAACATTTTACTTGCCTAGAAATTGTTTTTAAAGTTACGAGTTCTTCAGGCCACCTTTCAAAACTTTATACGGCAAAAATTTCAATGGGCCAACCCCTAGTCTTTCAACTGGTTTACAGCCCCAGACCCGTTCTTCATCATAAGACTTGACTTAAGTTGATAATTAGATGCCGCACCTGAGGCCATACCAGGCAAGTCTTCAGCTTTACGCCAGAATCAGCAGACCTTCCTCCTCCCTCCATCATCCCACTATCTTTTTTTCGTACAATTAGAAGAGGGGAAGAAGCAACCTAATATTGATCTTAACTGTTACTACGCTGCTCATCACCAGCGCCTACAATTTATATGTGCTATAGACAGAAAATATACGTAAATCAAAGATATTGTGGCGACGTATAATTGTCACCAAGAAATGCCAACGAAGTCTGCTGCCATGCCGTGGCGGTACAGAACCCCTGGAACCCTTATATGTCACTAGCTGAGTGGCATGCGAGTATTCTCAGCCGGAAAGGCTCGCTTTCACTAACAGTAAATAGTCTACGAATATCTCTTATCTTCACTGTGATATCCTATATCACTGGTATAGGGGGTATAGTTCTCACTTTGCGGACAACCGGGAGTCCGGCCAGTTAGGATGTTGGGATAGTAACACTCTCAATACTCACAATCCGTATATTGTAGATCTCACTGTTACAACGTCTCTATTCACTGCAGATGTTTATGGCAAGCATATAGCGGGCTTGTCGCACTTGTATCAATATCGTACTGCACGATCAGGCACTAACACAGTCGATCCACTGTCAAGTCTATAATGTGACGTCCGGTCACAAGTCTTAGTACACAATAAGTGCGAGGTGCGGGAACTAGACTCGGTGATTAACCGGCCGTAAGTCTGCCTACTCTAACTCAGGCGTTGCTTTTATAACCTCGCACAGGCGTGTCACATCTTTGGTATCTTTTGTCGTCACAATATACTATAAAGAAGTACTGTACTACGACTATTATTCATTACTTAGATCAGTGAAGAGCTCACGTGCCTGGGTTGGCTTCGAACTTGCAATACAAGGAGCGTGAGCTAGGAACGTTGGGGCGCTGCTACCGTAGGCATACGGCTTGAAGTATTATTATTACTATTAAAACTTCACGTCAGGGCGCCAAAAGACGGGCAATTAAAACCAAAATAAAGCACTCAGCAACCACAAGTCACAAGATGCCTCAAGCCGCCGCTAAGAGGAAACTTAAGAAAAAAATCATTCACGGCTGACTTGAACACATACAGCCCCTAACGGTCAAACGCAATTTCCGGTACAGAATGACATACTAATACAGTTCAGGGTAAAAAACAATAAACAAGATTAGTTTGGTACCTTACATATTCCAAACTCAGCGGAAGGGCTTCAGCCACAGCTCGTGCGCTTCTTTCAATGACTCATGGAGCAGGGATAGAGAAATGTAACGTAAGTCCCCCATTATTAAAATACATTATAAACCATACAAAGACATACAACACAACGTCTATAGGTCAAATTTACCAAATAATTCTCGGCACACAGCCGATTGGCTGAACTAACAAGTCGACTTATGTGACGAAGATGACTAGCGGCAGCCGAAGTCTAGAGGGGGGAACAATAATCCAAACGAGGCAGCAAGAAAGCATAAAAGCAACTATGGCCTACTTCATTAGCACGAAACAGAGGGTGGACCTACCGCAGGAGCCCAAGCCTACTCCAAGCACGAGACACCAGGTGAAAAACATGTGTCTCAAATGTATGGACTACCACCAGACGCTACTCCGCGACAAGTCCCTGTTTAAAGATTGAGCCACAGTCTCACGCATACTGGGGTTTCGAATCACCGCTGACAAAGTGGCATCGTCGGCACAACTGATCATAGTGTTCTCCAAGGAAGAAGTTATGTCACTACTAGTACGCATAACGGACAGCAAAGGGCCCAAAGCAATACCCTGAGGAAAAAATTGAAACCAACCGGACGGATACACTCAAACAACTGCCCACAGACACACATTGCGTGTGCTCAGAAACAATGTCTCGATTGATTGACTAATAACACCCTACCGTGAACACCGAACGATTCCCATTTTATAAGAGATCCGCGTAATTGACCCTATCGAGAGCAGCGCTAAAATCCAATTTAACCAAGTGAACCTCAGAACCACTAACAAGCGCTGACTGCCAGTAGTCTGACACAAACAATAAAGCGTCACAACAACTGAAGCTCTTCCTGAATGCCAAACGACAGCACAGCAGTTACAGCAAACAACTTCGTTTAAACGCCATCAGTTTCTTTAACACCTTTGACAAAATGAACGCCAAGGTAATAGATCGGTAATTGCTTAAATTTAGCGAAACACGACCCCCACGAAGGGGTGTAATATTTCCAGCATACCAACAATGAGCAGAACTTCCCGATCGAATCTAGTACCTGAATAATACACTGAGCTTAGGGGCAAGAAGGCCAACAAACGTTCTATGAAATCTATTGTAAGTAATCCATAATTATCATAAATATATTAGTACCTAAAGTGAAGCATTTCACAGTACGACTACTTGCTCTTAATACAATTTGTTCTAGTATATACACCTACCGATATTTTATAACTACCGTTACTAGTGTTCCCAAAATAATTGTGTAAGTGCAGCTATGTATAAATATTTATATATTTAACTGCGTTTCATTCATATATGGAAAAGGAAGTGACAGCAAGAAACACACTTCATCAAAGTGAAAAATTGTCCAAGTGCGGAACCATCTCAAAAAATTACAGCACTTATCTGACTTCTATAGAGGCAGCATCAGATAATATCGGGTAAAAATTAAAAAATTTCATGTGGCCCAACGCGAGTGCAAACAGCAAATAAGAGAAGAGATTTTCTTAACTTTCGTTTTCACATAAGATATTGGGAAGCTTTTTGCAGTTCGAGTACCAGGAAAAAAATAAAACTGCAATTCTTAGCGTACAAACAACCGAGCAGGAGAGCTAGCCGTAGTAATTTAAAATATTTGTTTCCCAGAACAACGTTAGAGCACTCTGGCAGCGCTATCGTTAATAACTCGCCTTATCATGTTTTGGCGTTGGTAACACGGCGTGCTACGACCTGTTATGGGAGTTTTTATCAGAAGGAGTATAGGTAGTGTGAGTTAACTCCGGGTCAGAGTGCAGGTAGTTAGCCGTCTTCGCCATCTAGCCCTCCAATCATATGCAAGAATAGCAAGCGCTACTGCAAGCCGACAAATTGGCCAGTGCCCGATAATAGGACTCAAATTTCCCCTAATTTAGATTCTTCCGACGATGTAGAACACGCCCTAGTCACTGAAAAATCACGAGAGAAGGTAATCGACAATTTCGACTTGAATTTTGTTTAACAAAGAAAGTGCGGATTCATTTATGAGGTATTTTTTATCAAAACATAAAGATAACGAGCTCAGACCTAGAACAAATCTGAGTCACAATAAAGTTCTGTTACAGTTCTACTCTACAGCTACTACTACTACTACTACTACTCACACTTCGAATCTGTATTGTCGTACTAGAAATAGTGGACTACAGAAACCGCCAAATCACACAATAAAACAGGCCACGTCACGTTATGAAGTAGGTTTCATCACTCTATAAAACACGCCACGTTTCACTATAAAACCGGCCTGTCAAACTATACGTCACACTAGGAAACCGGCTACGTCTTACTATAAAACCGCCACGTCATACTACGAAATCAACCACGTCACACTATAAAACAGCTCCATTCAGACTACGTATAAAAGCCGACAAAGTTGCTTCATAAGCCGCTACAATCATGCATACCCAGCAACAGTCCAAGGGTCACCCAAACATCGTCTAAACAACACAAAAGACTGAGCGAGTCAAGTAATAATATCGAACTAGCCACACTCATTTTCCATCTAGTCATTCAATAAAACGCCACGCTAGCCAGAATCGTCCATGGTAGTCTAGAAATCATTTCAAATTTGCACTACATATAAAACCGGCCAAATGTCGTAGTTTCAGCTACTTTATACAACAGTTTTTACACGATCTTTCGTAAACATAATTCAAGTTACTTGATAAAATAATTTTTACAAATTCTCTTTAAAAAAATAGTTCAAATTACTTTACATAACAGTAAAAGTCCCACAAAAGACCGTCCCGATCACAGTATTAAACATACCTGGTCTCCTTAAAAAAATTATATCATGTTACTGTATAGAGCAGATCAAATCCCACAATAAAACCGTCCAGCACAAATTCTTCAAGTTAATATATAAAACAGTTGAAGTTGTACAGTAAAACCGTCCAGGTCACAGTATAAAAACCTACCAAGACTCGCTATAAAACAAGGCAAACACAAACGCTTCAGGCGAGGCAAAAAAAAAAAAAAAAAAACAATTCCAGAGCACGGCTGAGAGCTCCGTCGCTACTGGAGCCAATAATCAATGTTCCTTGGGTTGAAGTCGATGGTTCGAAGCGTAATTTTTTCTCTTCAACAGCCATTAGTATATTTTTTCGCCCATTGAACAACGGGCTAAAGTTTTCTAGCTCCCCGGCAAAAGTTAGCAGGTAATCGCCCATCGATTATAACGGCCGGTGTTACGATCCAAAATATCATAAAAGGAGTCGGTAAACTGGCGGGTCGCTGCTCAGTAAGACTGAAGAGCACATTAAATTCTCGGCTTAGAGAAATAGCAAAGCTGTTATTTGGAAAGCAATTCACTACGATCGTCCATAATTCGACACCGATAGCGAGCAATGCTGATACGACAATCAACTATTGAGGTATAAAGATTAAGCTCCTACTTTTCATGGAGCTTAAAATAACTTTCAGCTCATGATAAACAGCGTCGAGGTCTTGATAAACAACTCAATGGTTTTATTTTCAGTATTAAGTCAATGAGCTGGGGATATTAATTCGTAAACTTCCACAAATGTTTACAGCATACGCAGTCGTCTCGATATTTTGGGAACTCCCACATCAGTATATACGATAGAGCTGAAGTTCAGCAATTATTTGCCAACAGGTGTAGGCCGCTACACTATATCGGAAATCTCTATCTCATCTCTATGAACAGTCGTTTAATTACCATGGTAATCATGAACTCAAGAAAAAGAACAAAAAGGTAAGATGGGAAATTTTTTTCGTAAACTGATATTTTTCGCAACATAACGAACCTTTACGTGTTGAATTCACGCACAAAGAGCAATTATTGTGGAAAGGCCATTTTCCATAGAGAGTGAGAGTAAAGCTAAAAAAAGAAAAAGATGACATAACGAAGCGGCAAAAGTAGTAGCTACAGAACTTGCTCCAGTTACTAAATCAGCCCCAACTCACTTATTCAAATATATTCTACCCTATACAACAATGCAAATGAAGTATTCCATCACTGTAGTCTCCATGGTGACCACTAATATCCAGAAGCTTACGTAGAGAATGGAAACACAAGGCACCTAAAATCATAAAGCTAGTAAAAAACGCACCAACTCCTTCACTCTCTCGTCTTCTATACTCTACAGAAAGTAGTCATCCTTGACTAGCAATCATACTAAATATGCAACAAATGTACGCACAGTGGTAAATTTGTTCTGTCCATTTTCTGGAACCTCTAACGACACCAGCTCCAGTACCTTTACCACAACTCCACCATTACAGCTTACAGAACATTTCATATGCGGAAAGCACAGCAAAGTTTGCTAAAATATGCTGCCTTACGAATTATTTTCGTTCCTCCACCATGCCCCATCCATCCATTTCAAAAACTTGGCACTTTAAGGCAGACGGGACTGGCAAGAATTGTAACCCGTCTAATTGCTCTCGTTCATTTGCCACAACACTTCTGCTATAAGCGACAGGTCATTTCAGAGCGAATATAAAAAACTGTTCAGAATTCGACTCTACTATTCACGCTCATCTTTTGTTTTTGCCACGGCACTTAGAATAGCCTAAGTACAAACGATAAGAAATTTCGAAGCAGACCGAGATAATTCAGCATTTCAACCTTATAAGTTATGCTCGTTCCGTGGCAACGGCACTTCCATTATACACGGCACAACGTAGGTGACAGAAGCTGCGCAGTTTGTTAATGATTTCCAACGTCGCAAATTTACAAGAGCCACTGACTGTTCCATGGCTTGGTTCGATACGGCGCATTAAATCGGGCCGTCCATCATCTCTCTTTCACGCTGCCTTTTTTGTTCTACACGTTCATAGGACGTCCGTTGCATTGTGGCTCGACTGAGACGTCAATAATTTATTCGCGATGTCATCCGTTGGTAATTAAATTGCGGCGCCAGATATAGTACGCCTACTTCAATTAATGAAGTTGTGATAGCACTTGCATCGTAAATAGGCCTTGGCGACAAGAACAGTCAATTTTTTTTTACAATTACAGCCTTATTCAGAAGAATTGCAGATCTTTACTCTGGCAGGCGAACCGATTCACATGAATTTCACCATGACAATAAAAGCATTGCAATACTGTTATGGATATTGATCTCTTTTCTTGAAAATGTTAGGAAATACAGCAGATGTAACACCTTTACTGTGAGGAGACGGCTAGGCGTAGATGCAGTCAGTGAGAGTCATATGATAAAAATCCCGTTGCTCAGGGGTTAAACGAAGCTGTCCCTGATGATCTAATGTATCCTAGTCTAACAAAAAGCACCTCGAATAACCTTAATCAGCATCTCTTATCAGGAGCACTGACTTTAATCAGTTTCTCTTATCAAAGCACTGACCTCAGTCAGTTTTTTTAATCTACGGGACAGACCTTAATCAATTTCTTTCATAAAAAAAGCACTTTGTCATGCGAAAATCACACTTAATTTTTCAACAGAAATTCTCCTTAGAAAAATGCAATCGCGAGGACAGTTGACAGGCGCCTCCAAACTCAAGCTTGCTTTGAACCTGACGCGCAGGGTCCGCCACAGCAGCAATATTTGGTGCTCGCATTAAAAGGGCGAGTACAAAGTACTGAGCCTCACACAGCCATGAGACAAGCAAACCACAGCCGTATTTACATGCCTAAGTATCTTTCTGTTTCATTTTGGCAGGCTGGTGAAGTGAAAGAAATGACTGACAAATGATATAGAAATGCATATCACTACCTGGGGACCCTGTGTTCATATGTTTCGACAGCCACGCTATATTAAACAGACATGATTTTCGACGGCTGAACACAGAAAAATATGGAAGAAAGGTGTGTTCACACCTGCTGAGATATGGAACTACGCTGCGCTGCGGTATACTATTTAGTAATGTAGTTGGAACTAAGCATATCAATTTATTAAAAAGTTATAACTTGTGAGATTTGAAACAATTAAATTCTTCTAAATTAGACTTAAATCTACTAGTAAAGAATATAAAATTTCTGAAAATTATATTAGAATGAGAATAAAACAACAGCCCGCGTACACCAAATAAAATGGAAAATTCGTGTGCGCCATATCTATACTGCTCACATGCCAAGGACGATACACCTAAACCATTTTAGCAAGCAAGGCGAGACATTCCAGCAGGCTAGATACAGGAAAATCTGCTTCGTTACTCCAGATCAAACAAACCCTGACAAATTCACGCGAAGCGCTCCTATCAAGGTACTCGTGCAATTAAGGTAATAACATTTCCATCAGGTCTGGCACAGGTAAAACATTCCCACCAAACCAGATAAACATTTTCAGCTAAGTATAGGTAAAAAATTTCAGTTAAGTACAGGTAAAAATTTTCACTAAAACGAGGTAGAACTTTGTCACCAGCTAGGTAAAACATTCTCAGCTAGGCATAAGGTAAGCCTACTGTGCCAGGTAATGCATCTTACATAACGCCAGGAACAAGCTAACTGTTTCCAATAAATCAGGTAAACTACTTCCACAAGGTACAAGTAAAACGCTCCTACCAAGCCATGTAATCTATCTCACACCATACCAGAAACAGGTGGAACATTCCAACTTAAGTAGTTCCTCTTTCTCACCAAGGCAGGTATGGCATTTTTACTTATCCAGAGTAACAGTTACCACAAAGTCCGCCCAATATTCCCACTAACCCAGGTAGAACAATCCCACCATGTCAGGCACAACATTTTCATTAAACAAGGTAGAACAATTCCATTATCACTAAACCAGGTGGAGCATTCCCACCAAACCGGGTAGAGCTAGCATTCCCAGCCAGGCAGGTAGCAAGTAACTACGTTATAGCAGCGAAGGGCGTTGCGCTCAACGAAGGCAGTCACGCGAGGTCCCACTGATTAAGCATACACGAAGCATTGATTGTCATATAGACGGAAATGCGAAGGCGCTTCGCCTCCTTCTGATCAAACATTGATGCGCCATTGATTACTCTTTGGAACAAAATGGCGCAGAACGGCTACAATGCCAGGAGAAATAGCAGCACATGCAGCGTAAAGTCCCGTAACAGAATCTCTGTAACAGAGCGCCTAACTGGATCGATTTATTTATTTATTTATTTGTCAGTCAAAGAACATTACAACTGAGTAAATTTATTTTAATTTCTACCTACGAAATATGAATGCCAATTTGGATAGGCACATTTTAATTTCATCATTACTGAAGCGAACATGTCTTCTCGGGAACTCACAGCTCGCAGCATAGGGCAAAATTCACGCGACAACAGACTGCCCGGCACATAGCCGACACATGGCACATTCTCCACTCTGTCGCCTACACTCCCTCGCTTTTACTCGACTAATACGCTGTAGTAAATATGGTCCCTTTCACCGTACACCGTAGCCCAAATGCGACGCAGTAGGGTGCAAGTGTACACTGACTAAAGCTAGAATCTTCTCGGAAACTCACAGCACGCGGCATAGCGCGACGTTAGACAACGCTCTGATATACGTTGAGCCCTCAGCTCCGAACAGACATTGCTCTCGAGGCGCAAAGTGCGGACACACACTATACTCTCGCCTATACAGCACCGCTTTCGCATCACTATGGCAAGCTGTAAACACTTTTTTTCTTACACGTGAGTTAGTTGAATATTAAGAGCAAAATCCATAGACTTTCTCCACATCAACGACCTATTTTTGGAGGAGCGAGGGGTAGACGCCGGCTGAGACAATGTAGTATTTTTTATTTTTTTATTTTCAGGTGTGCGTAATAAACAATATAAAAAAATAATGATTATACTGTTCAAAGTACAACGTTCAGTTTTAGATAGAAGATGCATTTGCTCAGGCTGCGAGTAATATAATTTTGTGGTGCTTTGAAAGGATGACTGGTGAACTCTTGAGAAAAAAATCCAAAAAATTTTCCACAGAAGCATCGTACGTCCGGCGGAGTGAAACACGGCCATAGACCAAGACATTCCTGTATTTTTTTTTATCTCCCGCGAACGACGAGAGAGAGTTGATGTTTTCGTAGAAGATATACGTATATTTGTTCCTTTGTATAGTTGTTTGTCCACTCAAAAAGAGGGAGAAGGAGTTGAGCAATGTTCATAATTTTTGCAGTGAGTCAGGTGGGCTGACCTAAGTGAAAAATGACAAAACTATAGAGTTAGTGGGCCATAGAAAATAACGGCGCAGAAATTTGAGCCCCCCTGCCCCGACGGCGGGTGATGGTCTTAGGTCTTTGGGCGTTCTAGTTTTCTTTGGGTTCATTCAATACCAAACAATAAATCCTTGGTTTCATTTTACGCTAAGACATCCAACTGCACAGCTCGAGTAACGGGTTGTGTTTGTAAATTAAATGCACAATCGTGCGGGCTTACGTACTCGAATTCTTGTTATTTAGGTAGAAACGGCTTCTTACTGCAATGCATAAAGTGTGTATTTATATACATAAAAATTGAAGTAAACAATCCACATTGAAGAGAAGCACACATGTGCATTCGATCTAAAAATACGTCGCGTTACACCAACCAAGCTGTATTAGCGAAAGCTGGAAAAATATCTCAGTTTTGTGACTGAATATTTTGTCAAATTTTTAGGGTACATTAATTATTATTTTATGCAGGACGAAGCGCTGAGTGCCTGTAAAACAGAAATGATCCAAGACTTTGCACCTCTGGTTAACTGAAGCTTAAAAAAAACTGAATTTCAGACAGGTTTTTCACAAAGCTCTGCGTCCAACACAATTAAAAGAGGGGAAAAGTTCTTCTGCTGGCTGTGCGCAATCAAGTACAAAGTTTAAAGAAAAAGTTATAATCCACAGAATGGCTGAAAGGGTAGTTAGTGTATCCGTATGATACACCATGGATTCAGTTCACCCTTGGATTTTGACTGTTGTAAAATGATCACGGATACACACTACGCTCATTATTACATTTTACAGTAAGTCGATAAAATCGAAACCTCTTATAACAGTTTTTGTTAAATAGTATAATAATGTACAGCAGGTATCAGTATCATTTAACACTGAAAAACAGAAAAAATAAACTTTGGGCGAACAGCTCAGCGCCAGGACGAGAAATTTGCAGCAAAGGCAGCTTGGAGATCAGGTAACGAATTATTTTTACGGAAATTCCTCGAATTTCCCAAGAGACTTGAGAAAATTTTCCCGAGCCATTCCCGACGGCGCGGGAGCGTGAACGACTTAGCTCAAATCTCCAATGAAAGTGAAACATGAATTTACAAATGTTGAAATCGGAATATGGGTTTTAATCCACATAAAATTGATAAAAACGAAGTAAATATTATAACTACAATCGCTGAATAGAAATTTGGTTTTCCGCAGGAATAGCATTGCTCGAAATGTTAAAAATAATATTTGTCGTACCAATTGAGTGAAGGATCAAGTAGACGGCTATTAAGATGATGTTATACAACAAAAAGTACAATAACGGAATTTCAGTTTATACGTCTACCTTCGAACGCTTTGATTAGCCTACGACGACAAATTAAAACCTTAGTTTTCGTACCAGCTGTTTGCAATGCTCCAGTTCAGAAAGACGGCCGTTAGAAGGAAATTATCATGGGGCAAACGTACTTCATACACGACGCTTTAAACAATGTTATTTCAAGGAGACCCGACATTTTTTCTTTTGACCCTTAAACGGTTAACTTAATCTAATTAATATATTGAGCTTATGCTTCCAGTTTAACAAGAAATGCGTTTTCACAGAGCAAGAAAGAAGAAGCATAAAATACGTTGATAAAACGCGGAACCCACGCACAAGGGTATTCCTTCACAGATCAACGCGCATAGGAACAGCAAATGAGGAAAGACAAGGAAAACTGAACAGAGGATCATTAATACGAGTATGAATATCCCTATCAATATT
The DNA here is from genome assembly GCA_001587735.2 of Parhyale hawaiensis. Classification (NCBI taxonomy): domain Eukaryota; kingdom Metazoa; phylum Arthropoda; class Malacostraca; order Amphipoda; family Hyalidae; genus Parhyale; species Parhyale hawaiensis. The sequence continues at coordinate 8,498,808 of LQNS02278180.1, read as the reverse complement.
TGGGGCTGCCGCGGAGCCGAGCAGAAGCTAAATGACGGTTTTAGCTTCTGTTGTGGCCATGATTTTTGGTAGGGACGGAAAGAAGCACAGCGGGCACGAAGGAAAGACGTCCCGAAGGACGAGGTATGGCCAAGGTACCTAGAGAGTTTCTCTGGGTTTGCTACGAGTTATGACATAGCATGGGCGAACTTAACTAGCCTAACCCTATGGCCCATGACCCATCCTAGTACCCATGGCCCATTATTATTATTATTATTATTAACTCTCTGTTTAATCACCGCACCCACCCGTGGCCCTTCCTAAGGCCTGTGGCCCATCGCATTCTCCTGAGGAGCTACTATGGAAGACCAAGTCTCCAGCATACAGCGGTTCTATAAAGCTATGCACGGCATCAAATTCAGGCGAAACCTGCTGATTAGATAAGGGTTAATTACCCGCGCAGCCAAGGGACCGGCAGCTGTGACACCTTATTAATACCACAAGCCAGCATAATTAGCATGGAAACTACTATATGCACGGAAAGCCGGAAGGTCCGCACACCTGAACCTCAAGTTGATGATGTTACAGGAAGAGACGCCACCCTTGTGCCCATTGCTTAAGCTGGTCTTTGTTCCGTCCCTTGTGCCCACTGCTTAAGCTGGTCTTTGTTCCGTCCCTTGTGCCCACTGCTTAAGCTGGTCTTTGTTCCGTCGCTTGTGCCCACTGCTTAAGGTGGTCTTTGTTCCGTCGCTTGTGCCCACTGCTTAAGCTGGTCTTTGTACCGTTCCTTGTGCCCACTGCTTAAGCTGGTCTTTGTTCCGTTCCTTGTGCCCACTGCTTAAGCTGGTCTTTGTTCCGTCCCTTGTGCCCACTGCTTAAGCTGGTCTTTGTTCCGTCTTTTTGTTCATTTGCGAAAGACTGATCACAAGCTAGGGAGAGGTGTACGAGAACATAATTTTTCTCCATATACTTCGTCCTTTCTTTTTCCCATCGCCAAGACACCGCTGCGGTGGTTTGAGTTACCCTATTTAACCCAGGCTGTTCTATCTGGGCACAACAGGGTAAAAAGCCCTCACAGTAATATAGCATAACCTGAGTAGGGTAGGCTAAACTAACTAGCACGACACTAATGGTAAAGAAGAAAAGATGGAGCTGGCAAGAGTAGAAGACGTACGATGTACGTATTTGTTGACAGCCGGTGGAAGCGAAGCCATAGCAAGGAAGCCTATAGGCGGTACTATGATCAGAGTACGAGTCCGTCCGGGCCCGAGGCGGCAGCGTCTGTTATGATTTCATTGTTCGTCAAGAGTGCTGGCGCGCGAGGTCGTGCTGTGCAATGGTTGCGGGTTTCCACGAGGACTTTAGTTCTACGTTACCTTAAGCTTGCCCTTCACACTACTCGAGATGTGAAAAGAAGGGCCATCAACGAAAACAAGGGAAAAGGCGCGAGGGAAAGGCTACGGGAAGCGTATCGGAACATTCCATTAAGTATTCCATATGAGAATGAAAGGGGCAAGAAACAATGTGATGACGATAAGCAGTATAGGTACCGGTACAGTATGTGACCTACACTGAAGCATGTGTTAGTTTAGGGTTTAGGTTAGTTAACAATAGGTTAGGGCAAGGTCGGTTCAGCTAAAATAGGTTCATAGCCTGACTTACAAGCACATATATAATACCTATACCAGCTACGGCACATGCTACCTACACCGATAACGAAATACCCTTCTGTCTCGAAGTTAAATGGTGCAAACGTCCGTCTATCTGCGAGGAAAAGGAGCAATGAGAAGCTACAGATGCTCGTGCCTGCGGGCAGCATCGTTGCAGCTGCTGCTGTAGCAGGAACATCAGTAGCATTAGCATTTAACAGCAGCAACAGAGACAAAAGCAGACAAGCAAAAATAGCATCAGCAGTGACATGAACAGGGCGACAGTAGAAGAATGCCAACCGTGGCAACGGCGGCAGCAACATTAACAACAGCAACAGGAGTAGGAAAGACATCTGCAACAGTGCTGGGAGCAGAAACAGCAAGAACAGCATTAATAGCAGCAGCTGTAACAGCACCAGCAGCAGTATTACATCTGGACAGGAGCCATCGAGTGCAGCTGTCGCTCCCAAGCTAAGCTACTGAAATCCAATTTCGCACAACTGCCATTGTAGCGCTAGAAAGACAAACTCCAAGCTTCAAGAAAGACTAACAAACGCCAATGAAAATCAAACATCGCTGCGCCAAACTTTCTTTCGGGAAAAGCACGAAGTCATAGAGTTAACTTTGATTTACGACAAACAGCGACGAAGCTTTTAGATTCACGGCAACAAAACACAAACTTTCGCCAGCACGACGAAATGCATAGAGTGGTGGAGCTGGCGTTGTCTGCTCAAGCTTCAAGTTGAAGCACCAAACAACGCCACTGTGTCTTAAAGGACTACTGTCTGAAACGTCGTGCAAACATTACACTTGACGATATAATGAGATACTATTTTTCCCGTTTGCGTTTTACCAATGCTCTAATGGCTTTAAACAAACAAAAAAAAAAAAAAAAGAAATAACCACAAATTTAAACATTCTGCAGCCGTTTAAACCAAGCCTGTATAACAGTTAACCATTTTGCAAAACTACTTAAACAGTTACGGCTTAAGTCTGAGAGGCATATTAATTAAAGTTTAAGTCATACATGCGTGTTAGGCCTGCAGCTCACAACGGTCAGGAGTCCTGGATTTCAGACCGAACAATTTAAATGTTTTGCATACCTAACTGTTTAAGTAATTTTGCAAGATGGTTAACGTTTGTGCAGGTTTGGTTTAAATGGGTGTAGAATGTTTAAATTTGGGGTGATTGTTTAAAGCAATTAGAGCAATAGTAAAACGCAAACGGGACAAATAGTAGCAAAAATATTATATTCAATTGGGTGTAGGGTTTTATGGAACATGGCAGAGGTTCTCTAGAATTACTAGATTACGAGCAATCACATATTTTTTTCACTAGTGTATCGAAAATACATGAGGTAGAGTTCGGCCAAATTGCCCAGCATATTTTACTTTCTCTTCCTGTTCTGATGAAAATGGACGGACTCCGTGTATTTAATTCCAAATGTTAAATGAAAACTTTTAAAATGCAAATTTTTCCTTGGAAAAACACTGTCCGAACGTCGCTGTAGATCAGAGACTGCAGCGTTAATATGAAGTTAATTTCGATATTTAATAGGCCAGTGAACAAGCTGCTTTTTTAAGTAATTTTTTCATAAAATCACCAACCTCTTCCAGCGACGATGTGAGATGACGGCAATTTCATGGGACGCGGCTCCCCTTCAACTTCTTGTCGCTGCAGAAGACGGTGTCACAATGACTAAACTGCCTAACTCGAGCCTACTAATAATGCAACAAATGAAAACATCATCATGTAATCATTCTGCTGGTCGCGGTGTCAGTAAGTAGGTATAGGTATCTAAGTAACTTGCGCGTTCAGTATTAGATGGGAAAAAAATAAGGTATCAGTGATAACAGCTTCGAAAAAAAAGGATCAGTTTTAAGCTATTTCTCACATGCAAGTCATCATACTTGTAGATGAACAATCAGTCTAGGTGCATACCAGCTAATTCCCCATGTCGTGTGCATCAACAAAAATGATGAACAACAGTTAGGTTTTGTGAAATTTCGACAGGTGCCAGCCCGTGTTCATTATCACTCCCAGGACCTATGCACGGCCGAGCAAACTCGGGAAGCTTACAGAGATCTCTCTGGATAGCATTTGCCCTGAGCATTTTAGTGTATACAGCATAACACGACTTGAAGCAAGGGCTATGAATGTATGCCAATGTCATTCAAGGCAATCATAAGCAAGGAACAGACTGTTCTATAGAGAGAGCAAAGATCAACAAATAAATGACTATAAAAAAAAATAACACGTACTCGTACGATGAAAATTAAATAAAGGAACACAAGTTCGACAAGAAGAAACACAGAACATGGAAATTCACAGCATTCAACGATAATGTAACAGCACAGCCAAACTTGAGTCACATCCACGCACACAGGAAAAAAATAAATTAGGAAAGAAGGGAACTAATAGATCAAGCAAATGCAGAATATAAAACAAACGAGCATAAATTCATATCTACGCACAGAGGAATATAATGCTGAGAAAGAAGAAAAAAAAAAAGCTGATAAAAATAACATCCGAGTCTGCACTTAAACCCGTTTGCTTCATCCATGTACAAAAACGAATAGAACGTTGGAAAAGTTGAAAAAAAAACGGAAGAAACCAAAACAAAGCATGCATGGAAAACCTGCAGTCGCATCCACACACATAGAAACAATGGAAAAGAGGCAAAAAGATAGAACAAAAATCAAAGTGGGTATAAAAAATGGGCCTAGTAACATCCATATAAAATAGAGTGGTAAAAGCAGTGAAAACCGAGAAGAAACAAAGTCTGTATTGCAAATGCACGTAGAAGCTGAGCTAAAGTCTAGAGTCACATGCGTGTGACCGATACACAGTTGGCAGCTGGCCCGAACCTTTATAACACTTCTGGTACGTCACCAGAGGGCTAACGCACGGCACGTCTGCTACACGGTGGGGCATACCCGATGTCTGAGTCATGGTTATACTTGTAAAACAATATACCGTTATTCGTCTCACTACCTATTACTGATGAAGCGAAATGTTATTACTAATGAAAAGATGAGATTTCTTAAACTATCCTCAGAAATAGTTGCGCATTTGGGAGACCAAGCCCAACCAATCAAGAAGAAAGCTAACGTAATCACCTGAGATGAAGAGTATCCAATAGACAGACCGAGCCTAAGCCAAAATAAACTTGTCCAAACTAGTGCCCAGGAAGGGAGCTCAATAGAAAAACAAGCCAATACACTACTACATGAGTGCTGATAAAACCAGTTTTAGAAGAAATGATCAAACCACGTTTAGAAACAAGGTATATAAGAAAGCTCAAGGAAATTCAGAGATTTGATTATCCATATTAGGGGAAGGTAACCAAACACAATCAGAGAAACAGAGACCAAACCGATTTGGAAGAAAAGAATAGTATCCAACAGCTCGCCCAAACACATCCAGAGAAATGCACCAATCCATACCAGGGGAAAGGTGACTAAACCAAACCAAGCCGCTGAATATAGAGCGCAATGCGCAAAACCAAAAGACAATAGGAAGGTCACCCAAGGAGTCTTTTTTGCACTACAGCGTCCGTCAGCGCGCCAGTGACGAGCTAACGACTGTAGAGACGCCATAAATGCTGGGGCACAAAGCGCCTGAAAGGAACCAGCTGTCTTTGCTAATTGTCTTACTTAATACAAATATTAATATTTTTGTGTTATTTTTTGTTTAATAAAATAATGCAGTTGCTATTGAATTTAATATACTAGTACCTCAGTTGCAGCGATGACGAAACCAAGTAGTGGCAACAGTAATACATATCTCACAGGACAAATTTTAAACATAAAATTGTTTCAGTAAGCGTAATTTTAATAATAGCAACATGGTAACAATAACAATGGAGTTAATTAGTGCTCTTTGAATCCACAACGGTACACAATCTCCATTTAGGGACTATAATCAGTTGTGGTTTTCTTATAAGAAATAAAGATTTACTCTGAGCCTTAAGAGATTCAAACACTTCAAAAAGAGTGCAAGTCACAATTACAAAAATATTAAAAATTTAAGGAAGGGTGCGAGGGTACCAAGCACAGTTCTTAATATTACGGTAACCGTTGGACATAATTATAATATATACATATACATGAAAGATCGATAAAGTAGCAGCATTGCGGCCAAACGCTTACTGCGGAAGTAAAATGCACGCTATTAAGTAAATGGAAAGAAGAGCAACAGCGAACCATCAAAGCTACACAGCTTCATTGCTCCTTTTAATTAACATAGTAATTAATTGATTAGTTTATTTATTCATTAATCGAGTGCGCACCTATACCGACCGCTGTCAAATCCGTAACGACGACTGTATAATCACGGCCATGGAACACGATGACATTCATTAAACCAAGTTCTAAATTATTGTAATTAATCAAGCAAGGGGCGACGTTAACGAAGCGCTGAAGTGCGTTCGCCCAGCAATCGATATCTTGTTAAAGTTTAGCTAAAAATTTCGCCAAAAAACATCAAAGTTTATGCAAGGGCTCACAAAAGTGCGACTGGATGGCTTAAGGCGGCGGCCCTCATTAGGGAACGCAATCTAAGGCGGACGAAATGCCGCCTTAATGAGTTTAGTATTACGAAAACTTCATGGGCAATCAAAAGAAGCTCTGCTTATCAACATTATTTCTCAAAATTCACACCGCTATTATTGTTGACGTACCGGAAGTATCAAAGATGTTGAGGCAAAGTATATGTAACGGTTGACGTTACCCGTATAAGGCATGCGAAAAACATCAATTATGTAATTGAACACACGAAAATGTATAATGAAAGACGTAGTTGAAAATGTACAATAGTTTACCTTACACATGTTTTGGATACCAAAACAATAAAATCAAAAGACGACCTCATAACCCTTTCTTCACTTTAAGGTGCTTGACACATATGAGCGAAATCAAAAAGAGTAGTCAAAAAACCAACCACGTTTCAATCATTTGAGGTATTTGACTCATTACAAATTTACAGTAAACGTAAAACAGGTGCATTGCACTAACATACAACCGTTTTTTCAATTAAGGTGTTTGATTTCAAAGAGTAAAAGCAAATGGTATATTCGAGAAACATACATACTTTGACGTTATGGCTGTTTGACACACGATGAGAGTAGAGCGAAAAAACATGCATTTTGAAAAAATGTACATCTTTCAAAGTCCGTGCAGTAACATCACAATAATGAAGATGTATTTTAGTGCTGTAAACTTCAGCAATGATGCAGCACGATGTGACAATATGCAGGCAGTAAAAAAAAAAACAAAAAAATTGAGAGCGCCACCCTGATTTTCGGCAATTATTATATAATTTTAGTCTGCGGTATCACCGTTAGAGATCGCCTTCCTAAAGACGTCAGGTGATGCAATGATGTGTCATCGTCTGCGCGGCTTAAACGAGCAAGTGACGTGCATGTGCTGGTGCGTCACGTGGCAACGATCTCTTTGTCAACATTTCTAGAAAACCAGACGAGCCGTGATCCTTTGGATCACAAACTGTAGAAAATATTCATTAATATTCATTTACTATCCCATTCCAAAAACTTCAAGCCTATATAAGTAACTATTTTCTGCGCCATTAAAATAAACACAAAATTCATAGCTATAAACTGCGCAGCGGCCTCAGTAAGTTCAGCCAGGAGCTCAGTGGTGTCACCGCACCCTATTTCCTCCCAGTCAAAAGAAAGCCGTGTACAACAAGTGCTACAAATCAATAAGTAAACAAACAACACCTAATTCCTCTACCATCTAAAACAATGGAGCGTACATGAAATACTAGAAATTAACAAGCAAACTAACAAGAAGGCAGACCTAAGTTTTTATTTTGTAAAGATAGAGAGCAAACATTAGATTTGATATAGAGACGACCTATACTAGCTACCAGGTCTTGTGGATACATTACCGAGTGCTGAAATCTTGAATGTGCTCGACGAGGGGAGCAATAATGCACACGTGTAGCGTAAGGTCCAAATACTTGTACCTCACTGTTCCGTGTGAATTCCTATAATAACTACCTCCGGCACGGAGATTATGTTTTAGTCGGGGTCTGTCTCAACTGTTTGTCTCTCCATCTGTCACCAAGTTACTCAAGAAGTTATGGACGGATCTTCATCAAATTTAAGGGGACGTAGACCTCTTTAGTGAAAAAAATTCATAAAAAATACAATATTGGTGTTTTTGACCTGAAATTTACAGAGTGTATTCCAAATATGATTTCTGACATCATGTATGAGTGAAAAAGTGATCCGTCAT
>LQNS02278180.1:8448156-8471562 GCA_001587735.2 Parhyale hawaiensis | reverse complement strand
GGAGACAGCGGGGGTTTTCCTGAAGGGCTAACTTACTGCCGCCATTTATCGAACACGTGCACCAGTCATTAATAACCCAATAGGCCGTCATTTACAATGACGGCTCGGGACACTAGTAACAATAATAAAACTTATTAACACAGAATTTTTAAAACAAAGAAGAAAAGCCAACACTTGACTGACATTGCACCGGAATTGCATCAAGCTTACCTGTTTTGGTAATAGTTCCTTTAGAGCTAATTAAAGCAACTATATAATAGTAGTCTGCGCATGACATGTCCCCTCGACACCCATATACAAAGTTAAAATAATGGTATTACGACAAAAAAACTAATTCTTTTGTACAGTAGGCCTATTTAGTTTTTGTTTCCCGCAAAATTAAGAGGACACTTCAGCAAATAATTTTTTCGTGGATTATTCCCTTCAGCAAGCAGAACTTTTTCAGTACTATTATTATCATCATATAGGTAAAGTTAAGTATCCCTAATCTGCACAGATTAGCTGCTGTTCTGAGAGAGTAATAGGAAGAGAAATATAAAATGCCAAGAGAAACGCGGAAACACTCTTTTCATGATAATCACAGCAGCTAATTTACAGAATATCTAATTATCTTACGAATCAATCTTAATTCCCACACTATACGGGGAGAAATAATCTTGGAAAACCATTCCCAGGAACTCATGACGATCAATGCCTTCACAGGTATACTTAAATAGAGCAGCCTCCTGAGGCTACATAATTCATAAGTTCCACTATTTATCATCATTGATTTCTCCACGGGCGGGAGGTGTTTATGGATTAAGCTATTACAGCTTCTATTATAAAACGTCATGTACATTCATTGCTTAATAATATTACAGCTATGCATTTACGACCTAATCAACAAGGCTCAGTGGCAACACACACCAAACTAGTGCACCGAACTAGCACCACAATAGTACTATATTTTCCAAGCTACAATAAAGTTCCAGAGAAAACAACTGGCAGCTACGCAATGTGACGAGCAAAACGACCACCAGCCTCATTCCGTTAAGTAATACTGCGTCATATTTGCAGTCCATACACAGACGCAGACGGAGCTTTGGCGGAACGAGACGTTGCTTCCATCTGAGGCAGTTGCGCCATCTGCATAATGTGAGGCGCTGCGGCGACCCTACATGTCAGCCTAGCATTTCTAGTAAATTCTGGCACGGGGTCTGGTACGGCGGTGCGTAAGACTGACGGAAATGGATAAAGTTTTGGCAATCCTAGGCTATATCAACCCATGAATATGGCAATCTATGGATCGAGTAGTTTATGATAGTGGTTAGCAGATAAATATGGTTGTATACCATCTGGCAAATTACAGACGCGGCAATCCAAGGACCTGGTAGTCGACAAATATGGCAAGCAATCTATGGAGTTGGTGGTCTATAAATGTGGCTAGCAATCTATGGATTTGGCAATCTAAGGAGAACAATCTATGAATGAGGTTAGCAATCTATGGATCTGGTATTCCAGAGCTGTGTCCACTTTGGTCACCTATCGATTGCGTAATCCATAATTCTGAATAACCTCGGCTCAATACGGACAACAGAATTATGAAATTCATAAAGATTTGGTAATCCAAGACTCGAGTTTGGTAGATACACAAGGCAGATAAAAATCATCACTGAAAAAAAAAAAAAAATTTGGACAAAGACTGTGTTACGGTGAGAACATTTAAAACAGCGTGAAAAGAAAATGGATAATAAAGGAAATTATCAAAAGTGTCAACAACATCATATAAGTATTGATAGTCGAGACTATCATCACAAATGAATATCTAGTTCATCTAATTTCGTGGATCAAGTAGTATTTCAGTCTGAGGCGTAAACTTTAACATGGAAGGAGATAAATTTAGTTCATTCACGTCTATGAGTCACCCGATGACAGCTTAAGGCGTAAAATTCAACTTTCGAGAATATAAAATTTATTTTATCTTGTCTAGTAGACTTGGTCGCTTTCGACCGAAGCCGTGAACTTTAACATATGGGAAGACAAATTTTGTTCCTTCTTGTCTATTTGATTTAGTCGTTTTCTTTGAAAGGCGCACACTGGGAGTCTATAATCATAACGCAGTCGCGTCACGCACTTCCGTGATCTATTTTTCTCGTTCCAAGGCAAGAATCGCGCGAGGATCTCCCCAGAGATGAGAGATGAAAAGTGACGCTATTCGACTCCAAGATCTTGAGAAATACTCTATCTCAGTGACATCGTGTTGAAAGCTGCATGGAAAATAGTGTGCAGGAGAAGTTTTAATCTCATTACGTAGGAATTCGAGATATGTTGTCTATGCTGTAAAAGCCTTAGACTTCTCAAGAGATATCTGCTTACACTTTACGTTTGGCGGAGGCGATTACTACCATTTTAGCGTGTCAAGTAGAATGCGTGCAGATATGGTGTGTTAAGACGCACTAAGAGGAAGTGAAGTAAGTACCAAGTATGCAGAAAAGTAGGTGCGTCTAGAAAAGTTTTATACATTCATTCAATTAAGAAAAAAAGTTAAAATTGTATTTGATACCCCCAGGTTGAAAAAATTATTTCTTCTTTAGAGTGTTAAGGTTAAAACTTCTATTCTAATGATATAAATCCAAAAAAGAAAAAATAAAAAATTTAAACATGGCATGAAAGATTTACGGGAAAGTATTAATAAACATTTAAAAAACGAAATCTGTCAAACAGAGCTTACTTTGCTGGAGATGCAGATTCAAATACTGATTATCGGTGCATAAATATTACGAACAATAGAGTCGCTAAAATACAGAGAGCAAGGTTGACATAGTTATTCAAACTCTCAAATTCAAATAATGCTATATGCTCATATATATCAATGTATACAATCATTCTTTTTTATAAATAAGAATTATTCTGAAGTTTGTTGAAGGAAATTTCTACGATTTCAGTAGAGAAAAACTTAAACAAGTTAAAGACTCTTTTTATACTTCATGCAAGAAAGGACTACAGCTAAGTTTCAATGCTTCTCTATTTCTGGCCTACTATGGTATTCCACCCGGTGTACCTAAGAGGAAATTCGTCCACGCGTATCTCTGTTTTAGTGACACTTGGCGAAGTAATATTTTCCTTTTTTGTTTTTGCCGGGACAACTTTTTTTCAGTGATTCAAGAGGCTTCATGTCTTCAAATAAGTTAATTTAGGCAGTAATTTCGACCAAACTTGCGAAGGCACAAAAACTGCGACATCTCTTAGATTACGTGCAGCTAAATTATGCCGCTCATACGCCTTGACCTGACCTGGTATTTCGTAGAAGAAAGAACACAAGAGCACATAATTTAAAATTTTCTCTTTACCACAGGTCGCCAGAGAACTGTAATGAAGTTTGAAACTTTGGTCTCGGCTTGGGAGCGGTGAAATGGGACACTCAAGGCGAGCTACTTTCAGTTTAAAACTTTCCCACTTGCGCTGCAAACAGGCAGAGCTGTTCTTGTTTGAGACTGTGTTTATCTGAGGGGCTGCAGTGAGTGACACAAAGCTTGTTCGTGGGGAGAGTCTTAACTTTTTCTTTCATAGCGTTACATACACTCCTGATCAAAAGTTTAAGACCACTTGAAAACGTAAAAAAACTTTTTAGTGATAAATGAACTCCGACTAGGGAACAGCAATTCCTAAAGGTAAAAGGTGAGAAAGACGACAAATATCTGATGTAACAATTTATGAAGAAATGTAAATATTTGTCACATAAAGAGTTCTTCAACTGATCAAAATTATAAGACCACAAACAGAAATCGTAGGTAACCTTTCGACAAAGACGTTGAGGTGAGCAAAATTTGAACTTAGTGATGAGTACTACCTCCATTTTTGTTGACCTTAAAAATTCTTTATGGCATACTAGAAATGAGGGTTTCTATGAGGGTTGAAAGAATGTTGTCCCAGCTCCTAAAGATGGCATCACGAAGCACGTTTATTGTCACAAATTGTTTGCAATTCCGGTAATCATCGCTCGCCATCTACCACCAAAGATTTTCTATTGGGTTTAAGTCTGGCGAATTTGTTGGATGACGTAAAACAGGCACCCCATTTTCTAGAAAGAAGGTCATAGTCTGACGGGCAGAGCGGACTGCTGCATTATCCTTCTGGAAAAACCATTCATCACCACACAAACGAACGCCCTCCGTCGACAAAGATGATATTTGTAACATGCCGACATAACCAGCAGCTGTTTGACGACTCTGCCCCTCCTGAAGCTTCATGGCCCGCCCCCTGTAGGAAAAGCCACCCTAAACCATAACGGAGCCTCCACCGCTGTGACGCTGGGAAAATAGTTCAGGGGCATCTGTTTGTCAAACTAGTACCTTTGGAAGCCATCAGGGCTATCCAGATTAAACTTTTTTCGTCAGAAAACAAAACTTTAGACCACTTTTCAATGTCCCACGTTTGGTGCTCTCGAGCAAACTGTAAACGGACCACATTGTGACGCGGAATCAACCGAGGACCTTTCATACGCTTTTTGTTGTTCATTCCCTTATGTCATAAGTGTCGCCTGGTGGTTATTGAAATGCAATCAGCACCTGTGAGTGCCTTGATTTGCCTGGAAGTCTATCCTACGTCTTTAGAACGTTGCGAATAGATTCTCGTCTTGGGAAACGTAGCTTTAATATTATCAGTATCACAAGTGCAGAAATTGAAGACATTTTTTAAAGAAAATATATTTCGTAGTATTAATGTCCCGGTATTAATGTCCTGACGATGAATCGAAAGCTTGATTACCGGGACATTAATACTACGATATATATTTTCTTTAAAATATGTCTTTAATTTCTGCACTTGTGATACTGATAATATTAAAGCTACGTCTTGAGAAGCAACACGTCTAATTCTCCTACTCAATGCAGGAGAAATTTTTGTCAGTATACCACTAGATTTTGCTGTTCCATAACTCTCAGGGTCCTTTAGGAAGTTGCAAATCACCGTGTTACTGCAGTGATTCTCGGCTGAGATTGCACGCTGCGACAAACCTTGCTTATGCAGTTCAACAATGCGACCACGTTCTAATTCGGAGAGTTTGCTTGCTTAGGGCATAGTGACACCTTCCCACTATCAGTGCAAGCCTGTAACTGATCCGAAATGCCGGAGATTACCATAGAGCTAAACAAGTATTACCCTGGTCTCATAATTTTGATCAACTGAAAAACTCATTATTTGACAAAAATGTGCATTTTTCAATAAATTATTACAGCAGGTATTTTTCGTCTTGCTTACCTTTTACCTTTAGGAATTACTGATCCGTAGTCGAAGGAGCTTACCTATTTATTTATCACTAAAACATCGTTATTTTTTTACATTTTCAAATGGTCTTAAACTTTTGATTAGGAGTGTATATGTCACTCTTCGTATAGCATTATTCTTACGAGAGAGGTAAATTAATTTATGAAGGACAGGATTAATTTATTACGGAAGAATGTCAACCCATTAACTCGATTACACAAGACTATGCTACTTCATTCAAGAGGCTCATTCGCTAATACGAAGACAATAAAAGTTAGAACCTTTGCAGCAAATCAGCACAGCCTAAGCAAAATAGGGTTAACGCATGCTGTCGACTTTTCTGGACAGTATTAAGCCTTTAACGCCGAGTGTAGACATATGACTACATTAAAAACTGATCTTAATTGTTTTAACTTGAAAATATTTTCGAATTTTTATAATTAAATCTTCTTATACTCAGGACTAAAGCACCCTAGGCAACAAAAATTAATGCTCAAATGACAAACTTATACGAAAAAAGTCAATTCCCAATGAAAAAACACTGATGCAGCCGACGTGAAAGGGTTAATAGTGCTGATCTCACGAGAAATTAAGCTTTACCGTCCAAGTAAATAGGTGAAACCACCAATTTTCTTGCTACGTAATAATTGTTTGAACTTTCTGAAATCTAATGAAGCCTCTTAGCGCCAAAAGCGTCTTCAAAATAGTGTTTTTCTTAATTGCATACTTAAAACCAATACTGCACTGCTTGTAAAATAAAAATTCAAATCATCTTACAAACAAGTTCATTTCGAACACAAAATTACAAACTCAAACCATTGGTTGCGCATACAAATTTGGCAATACCTCTCTGGAAACTGGTTATGGGGAAAATCCTCACAATTTTCAAGGAAGAGCATACACATATTCAGTGTTGTCATGCATGGTCATATCCAGGAGGATTTCAGTTTTTACAACATCGGCAGAGACTGTTCCAGGCGCGCAATGCACGCTCCTCTCTGGTTGTAATTTGCAAGAAACGACACCGAGGAGGTTTTTACTGCCTCTTGAGTTGGTAGTGAACGCTAACAGGGTATCGTGATACTGGTAATGGATACCGTTCTTGGTTTCCTGAACGGTATCTCAACGTGATACTGGTACACGCTGGCAGTTTCTATTGCGATACTGGAAGTGGATACCGCGTCAGGTTTTCTAAGCCATGTCTGAATGCAATACTGGAAAAGAAACACTCACGGTTTCCATGTGTTACAGACAATGAATGCTGCTCTTATCTAGTTACCATGAATCGCATCTCAACATTATACTGGAATACGCCTATAAATTTCAACGCTATACAAGTAATGGATTACCTTAATAGTTATTTTGAATAGGGAATAGGGAATCTGCAAGGTTTACATTGCGGTACTGGTACGATAATACGAGTAGATGTAGCTTTATTTTCAGCGGAACTAATTTCAGACACGTTGCCTATAACATCCGGTACAATAGCTCCCAGTGGAATTAAAATTTTTATATCAAGCAGTGATGCCAGCACTAATGTCATTTTCTTAATTAACCCGAGTTTTACTTGAGATGATTACCGTTAATATATGCAGTAGCCATAAGACCTACAGAAGAGGATCATTTGCAAAACTGAAAGTGGTCTTAGAGATTTGTCGGCCGACAGGAAAAATAAAAAAAAAAAAAAAAAAATGGTGCAAACTGTTGATCTTCAGACTGATTATCGACACTTCTTGCCCATACACCAATAATTTTCAAAGCTTAAAACGTATAGATGTGGCCAAATGCGTTGTCACAGTCACTAAGTTTGTTTAAGTTTAATTAATTCGGCCTACAATATCTCTACCAACCATGCTTCTTTTTCTCCGAAATTCTATCACTAAGCAAGGCGCAGCCTCGCTTAGAGCCTCGAGTATCAAAGGATCATAGACTCATAGAGCCCGTGAGTGGCGCTAGAGCCAAAAAATTTACGATGAAAATTCGTTCCGCGAAGACTAAACAGTGCGGAAATTTAGCGGGTGTCAACACAACAGACAAAAGATGGTAATCAGACTGAGACCTTTTCTCTACTGAAAAGTGGCTCGTGCACAGAGGACTTAAGAACTGTTATAATACTGAAAGGGGTGATAAATATAATGTCCTTACAACTGTACAAATGTAAAGCATTTTCGCCAAACTAGATTTTTCTCCCTGGGCGCGTTAATCCTTATATAATAAAACGCTTTGTGTTTTTATTTATTTCGTGTCCGCTTTGTAGGAACTAGATAGGCGCAAAATAAGCCAGGTTGCAGATTTTGTAATTCGGTTAAATTTTCGTCGAGATCGATGACCAGGTCGCAGAAGATGGTGAAAATTGGATCCTTATCTCTTCATCTGGGTGCACATCTTGCTTGAAACACATCTTGAAATCTGGACAATATGTATGCAGCTTCTGGAGTCACATTTTATAACTTTTTTTATCAGGTCCCGACATGTAAGTTCTGCAGATAATCAACGGGACACTCACGAAGTGATGATTTCTCACGGGTAGTAGACATTAGTTTTTCCTAGCTTACTGTATTCTTTCTTAATAAATTTGAGTAGCTCTCTCTTCAAGTATTTCACGGATAGTAGACAACTATTTCTTCTAGCTTACTGTCTTTCTCTGAGAGTACATATTTCGCTTCAGAGGCCGAAATTTGAGCACTTCAAAAACGCAGATAGTTAAACATGGAAGACAGTATTATGGATACGGCGCACTCACATTGCATATAAGCTAACTGGAGGGGCATTCAATTTATTCCAGTGTTTTGCTAAGGAATACGCACGTTCAATTAGGAAAGAGGATAGGGAACGTAAAGGAAGAGCGAGACTACTACAGTCTCAAGAGCGAAGGTGTGTATCAATGGAGAGATGAAGCGCCTATGCGGCACAGTGACAAGAAAGGGTTTGAATCAGAAGGGTTATCAGAAGAGAATAAGAGTCGCTAATAAGCGTGAGCGAGAAAATGTGGAAACGGAAAGTCGAAGAAGAGAGCAAACATATCGATTATTGCGAGAATTTTTTTTCACGCACGGGTCCACTAGTCTATATTATAGTTCTGCTTGTCACTCCGTTTGTTAATACGACTGTGCCGCTTTCATCAGTATTAGATAGGGGGAAAATTTGGACCTCCTCGAGGTATCCATGATACAACCTGGGAAGGGATCAAAAGGAGAAGGATTCAAGTTTAAATTTAAGCTGCTCCTGCTTGCAGGTCTTAGGGCCAGTTCACACGTCCCTCGACGTATTGCGTTCAGTCAAACTTATGGACGCGACGCGTTGATTTGATGGAAGCAGTTGCAGCACAGGCGGCAAAGTGCAGAATGAAGCACATCGGCTTTTTCAACGCGCCGCGTGATTTAGGATTAGTAAAGAGAATCAATAAATGCTTAATCAATCCTCTATACCGTTTTCAAACCATGAACAAGTGGACAAAAATGCACTTTTACAGCCACTTTAATGGTCAAAATCACTGTATACCCGTTGAACACAAGAAAACTTGTTGAGCTGAAAATGTTGTACTAAAAACACAGACGCCATCTTTGAGTCGACAAAGAAGCGTCTTGCTGCGTGCTGGATTGACTTATCAGTTTATCAGGCAATGAATATTTTGAAAATAGGCTGTTCCTATCAAATTCAGGCTATAAGATCATGGGATACGAAAGAGACTTCAAACCGACGCGAAATATGAGCGAAAATGTAAAGAAACTCTATATCATAACTGAACGTGCACCGTCAGTCATTTTAATGATGGTCGGTTCTACGTTTGGACAGCGACAGCAGACGTTGACTCACGGCTCGTGTTCAATTTCGAGAGTGAACGCGTTACGATGAGGGACGTGTGAACTGGTCCTTAAACAGTAGATTCGCTGCCTGACTTGGAAGATTTTTCAACCTTCGTATGCTTGATACAGGTCCGAGGGCATTATAATTGAGGAACAATTCTTTTGTTTTGTGAGATTTCCACAGGTTCTTTCGGTATTTGATAGGAGAAAATTAGGATGATACGGACCTGAAATATCACTGAAGAAAATGGTTTTGTTCTGTGGAATTTCCATAGGTTCCAGTTAGTCAATAATGTTATTCTGCTTGAGGCTCCGTCCATGTGTCCACACACTACGCTTTTCAATATTAGATTGGAGAAACTTCAACGTGCAAGAAGCTCTGATTTTTGCTGGAAGGAAGTTAAACCATAGCTTTTCTTCTCGCTTCTTGAAAAGATTTTCAGTAAGTTTCGAAGGAAGGACATGACGATCATATGTTTCATACGTATACATCTACCGCTTTCCACTTTTTTTCACTACATATTATGCTCGCTTTGCAGGTGGCGGATGGCACCGCAGCACCTGCCACATTACAGCAGTGGCACGGCAGCACCTGCCACATTACAGCAGTGGCACGGCAGCACCTGCCACATTACAGCAGTGGCACTGCAGCACCTGCCACATTACAGCAGTGGCATGACAGCACCTGCCACATTACAGCAGTGGCACGGCAGCACCCGCCACATTACAGCAGTGGCACGGCAGCACCTGCCACATTACAGCAGTGGCATGGCAGCACCTGCCACATTACAGCAGTGGCACGGCAGCACCTGCCACATTACAGCAGTGGCACGGCAGCACCTGCCACATTACAGCAGTGGCATGGCAGCACCTGCCACATTACAGCAGTGGCACGGCAGCACCTGCCACATTACAGCAGTGGCACGGCAGCACCTGCCACATTACAGCAGTGGCACTGCAGCACCTGCCACATTACAGCAGTGGCATGGCAGCACCTGCCACATTACAGCAGTGGCACGGCAGCACCTGCCACATTACAGCAGTGGCACGGCAGCACCCGCCACATTACAGCAGTGGCACGGCAGCATCTGCCACATTACAGCAGTGGCACGGCAGCACCTGCCACATTACAGCAGTGGCACGGCAGCACCTGCCACATTACAGCAGCGGCATGGCAGCACCTGCCACATTACAGGAGTGCCACTGTTGCCACATATAAAGCGCTCGGCAGGCAAGAGTCGCCCATGGCAGCGAGTCTCGCATCGATTACTCGGTACTGCGGACGCGACTCTGCACGCTCCGACTCACAGCTGCCGGTTGGCCCAACGCTTGGCAGGCACACGCTATTAGTCAACAGAACATACGGAAGACAGGAAAGAAAAGCAATCCGACGAGAGAATTAGCATTAGAAAGTACTAGGGTATTTTAAAACAAGAAAAAATTCTGCTCTAGAAACTGGGTACAAAGACGACGGAAATTATTACGCAAGGGTGATACTTCTCAACATTAAATAGATTTTACTAGAAATCTGAGAAGTAGGAATAAAATAAAGTGGTATATAAGCATTGAAGACGGAAAATATTATAGCCATAGGAGGCTTGTTAACCCACCTTATACAGAAACTATGGGACGTTTGCTGAGTAGGAAAAAAATAACAGGGTAAATAGGCACCGAAGGCAGAAAATATGGTAGGCAAATGATGCTTGTTAAGTTTCCTTAAAAGCTAAGGGACACTTGTCGAGCAGGATAAAAAAATATGAGACACACAGCCATACAGGATACTAGCGCACCTGAACAGGAGTTGGGAAAGATTGGCTGAAGCGTATAAAGCAACAGACAAATTCTTCCTCAAGTGAGATCGGTGCCAGAAACAAATCTGTTGTTAGAAGTAGCCTCTCGCTGAGACTATGGGGAAGATGGGACGTGAAGAATGCCGGCGACGGTCGGCGAGCAGTGAAATGATAGAAATGTAAATTTGCATTTTAAAACTTAAAGTAAAAGTGCTCTATGAAAATGCAAATCAGCACTCTAATACAGTACATATCTTTATTCTGCTTATCTATTTCCTGAATTATATTTTACAACTGAATACTTTTTCTACTTCTGTTTCACTGAAATACGAAAGATTTTTAGCAACGCCGGAAGTATCAACCACGTGTATCACGACTGCGTTGAAGAAGCTTAGAATATACCCTTACTGAAGAAAGTTTTCTCTCATATCGAAATATGAGTATTCATTTCCATGAAATTGTTAGTAACCCGAAAGGAACCTACTTGTGACAACATGCACAGAAGAAAGATGGTATGATTTTGCCGATGTGGAATTGGTAATGCTCACTTTTCCAACCTGAACGCAAAAATTAAACTTAGAATGAATAGCGCCAGTGTCGGCGTGACTAAATTCATAGTGATAATGGATGTTTAAGGGTGAAATTAAAAATCACGCTGCCGCCCTTCAGGGTGCAAGACATCTTTCATGGACCACAGAATACAGAATTGCAACCATATTTCAGGAACGGGGATAACATGACCAACCTCAACAGGGTAAGGCATACAACATATCGAACAGCACGCCGAGAAAGTGTAAAAATAACACACAATGCGAATGAGTAAATTAAGAGAAATACATCACACAATAGAGATAAAAATGGTTCAAACTCTTTCGACATAAAAACAACATGGACCACTACAATGCAAGGCAGGACATAGAACGAGGCGGAAAAGTTTGGTATTTCACAGAACACTAAATTAGAAATATCAAACAATTACATTAAAGACAATATGTGAAAAAGGTACTAAAAAAGAGCCGAAAGAGTTAAACATTAAAATTCGCCTGTAACTGCAATAAATAAAAATATCTAGTACTTTCGATTAGGAAGTTTTTCAGGATTCAGCCGTTTGACACGATGAAACCAAGTCCTTAATTAGGATTATTTCAACTCACACACAGGTCAAATAGTAAGAGCAATGTATACTACAACTATTGAATGAGTACAAAAGACGCATACTTCAGTCCAAGTCTATCACGGGGACGAAATTGTTCGGCAATATCATCCTCATTAAAACCATTAGCAGTTTTAGCAAAATAAAAACAAAAAAATAAACAACAAACTCGTGCATCATTGCCGCCGTAACGATGCACTCTGGCTAGTAAAAACCCTTGAAAAAAATAAAAATCTGACAATTGGCGGCTTCAAAATGCGACTGAAAAGCGCGCATTGAGCGCAAAAGAGGCTTACCAACAAAGGCAAATCTCTTCAATCGTCGACGTTTCAGGACGCGAACTAAACAGGAAGTTCAGAAGTTCAGATCAACTTTCATAATATTTTACTGAAGCGCTTGTCGGGCACGCTCGCATTCAGTGGAGGTAACGCTCAAATGCTGAGCACACTTGCGAAAAATCATGGTTGAGCTCAACATTTTTTGCGAGAGAAATTATTTCTTCCATTTCTAGTCTTACTCTTTAGTGTTATCCTTAATATTAGTAATAGCTACCGCCGTCGACAATTTTTCTGACGGAATGGTCAAGCAGAGGAGTTGTACTAGAGTAAAACATGACACAGACTCACGCGATGAAATAGTTTGAGAGGCGTTGAGCCCTCCGAATATACATTAATTGTACGCGGGGCGCAAACACAGAAGTAAGATTCCATACTGTTGCCCACACAGCCTCGCTTTCGTTTCACAAGAGCGGGATATGCAAAAGTGACATTTCGGAAGCACGTGTAAAGCCCTGTAGCGACCGCAACATGTTTAAAAAAATCAGGACACATCAAAAAGTACTTTTTCAGAGGAATAGGATATATTTGTGTTAGGTGCTTGTGACACGTTTCTGTGATTAGAGGTAAACTCGGCTAACTGATGAATAAATAGATGGATGAAAGTCATCCACATACACTCCTGAAGATATATATATATATATATATATATATATATACTGTATATACATATATAGCGATCTGGGGGTTAAACTGGAAGCGATTATTCCTAAAAACTACGTTAAATCTCATCATCTGCTGTTAGCTGTAGTTTGATTATTACACCGAAAGAACTAAAATCTACGGGTTAAAATATCCATCTTCTCGATAGTAAAACGCTCAAAACGGGCCGTTTTTGGCTTGATCCATCCCTATCCGCGACCGACCGCCCCTACTAGAGAGCACCTTCAAATCTGCTGGCCTGTGTAAGGTTAGGTTGGCCAGGACTGGTTCTGCTAGCGTTCCTAAGTGTTTTTAGTGTATTTATGTGAGTTTTTAGTGTTTTTATTGGTTTTGAATGTTTAGTGAAGAATTTTTTTTTTAGGTTATAAGTGTTTTTTTTTACTTAGCGTCAATCTTTGATTGGCCTTACTTAGCGTCAATCTTTGATTGGCCTTACTTAGCGTCAATCTTTGATTGGCCTTACTTAGCGTCAATTTTAAATCGTTAATTACGGTTTTTTAGTATAAATACCAGTGTTTTTTCAGCTTTTAGGACGTTAGCAGAACCAGACCTGGCCCAACCTAACCTTTCACGTACGTGTACATTGGACTGTAGGCTAATTACACTTAATAGCTCATTGTACCGTAAAATACACCTTATGCAAAAAAATTACACTTAACGAACCCTCTTTCGTCTAAACCCTTCACTAGCAATATATATATAGGTATATATATATAAGTTCTTAAACCATAGACAAATAACATTGCGATCTACGATGCACCAAAGATACGGGACAATAACAAAAAAATGACAGGAGTATTCATGAACAAAAGACAAATAAAAGGCAATTCGCGAACAAAAGAAAAATTAAAAACAATTAACAAACAAAACAAATGACAAGCAATTCACGCGAAACAATGGCAGATAATTCACGCAGCAAAGTAATAACTGCGAACCGAATTTTACGTTGTCTATATCCACGCTGTTCTAAACTGCCTCTGCTGCATGCAGGCTCCCTGTATATCCAACTTCGATCTTATGCCACAGGTACCATAGGCGTTTAATTCGATGTACTGAACAAGCTATACCTTAGTTAAACGAGTCTTCTTTCGGCAGTAACACTGCAGCTAACTATATGAGCTAGAGACAAATAAGGTGCATTTGCCGCAGCAAAGTTATAATTGAAGGCGGTTTTGCTTTGATGTTGCGAGCCAAGCGATGCGTGGAAACAAATCAGAACGTAAAAATTCATCGAAGCCCAGAAAGCGTTCAGCTGAACGAACCGAAGCCATGGCCGGAAAGCCTCGGCCTCAGTGTTGCCATTGAAGTTCAAAGCGTATTGAAACTTTGCTTCAGAAGTCCTAAAAGATCGCAAGCAAGGCGAATGGATATTTTATACTCAATACTGTTGCAAAGGATTGGAAAGTATGCAGAATATTTAGAGGGATTTCAAAGTAGGGAAAAACGTCCGGTAAGAATACTGAGAAGGGATCAAGGCAAGCAGAAGATTTTCATGGGTTGAATATTTAAAATGTTTATACCAAACAATTGAAAATGAAGCAGAATGTTTTAAAAGGCAAAATTTGGGAAGATATAAAAGTTAGCAGGGAACGTAACAGAACGAGTCCAAACTCGTAAAAGCTTTACCAAATTTCGGGGCACGGAATTCTAGCGCATAAATTCTAACGGCGCTATAGATTTCGTCAAATAAATAAACAAACGAATTCTTAAAAACAGCAGGACAGCAGAACCAATAAAATGACAATTTCGTAGCCTAACAAAACTGTGAAGAATTCAGAATTTAATGAGAGCATAGCGTGCTAATCAAAATAGAAATGTTCATAATACGAAACAATAGATATTTGTCGACCAGTATAGAGCTGTTACAGGTATAAAGAAGGTGACACCATAATAATATTTTAATCATAGATATGAGCAGTAATATTCTGGGCATTGTCATAAGCTGTTTCCACCGCGATAAAGGTAAAGGTAAAGTCAACTTAGACCACACCCTCACCTGGGAAACCCACATGCACTGGTTTGTGCTGCGAGTATAGGCCCACTGGCCCCAGACGAGCAAGTGTAGTCGCAGTCGCCCTTGGGTTACGAACTATGGCGCCAATTTGACGGAAGGAACAAATAACCCGAGACCCCCACCCCCCTCATCTCTGAGGAAAGCAGTTCCACCACGGCGCCGAGCATGCATGCACACACAACTGCCGAGTCAGCACACCAAGATCTGCAAAGAGCTCGTGTGCCTCACGGGGCATCGAACGAGCGATACAAGGTGTTAGAGCTGAGAACGGAATCATGCAGCTACCGTGGCGGCAAAAATATCTGATGTAACTATAAGCAACTTCAGCCTTGTGTTCGAAACGGGCCAAATTCTCTCTGAGTGACGTGGGTCTAGCTCAGTCATTCCCAACGGAACGTTAAATTTCATCAACTAATAACGTAATCCTCACACCCGTCTCACTAGCTTCTTAGAGAAAAAAAAAGAAGAAAAATTCTACTATCATCGTCTCATACCGATCTCCTCACTAGTTTCCGCAGTTCTAAGAGGAATTACTCGGGTCGGATAGGGCCGCAATGCTGAAGGAATGAAATAGTGCTAGCAGTAAGGATCTGGTAGTATATTATAATATGCACATACTTGAAGGTACAGATATCATGCCTATGAACATCGAGTAGTTAAGTATATTAACATGAATAGTAATTATTCCTGACATAGCATATCAAGCTGGTCGTAATGGTTTTGTCAATTTATTGGTACTTTTTAACGTAAAACATTGCAAACTGGTGTTATGAAATAAATCTTACAGCTTGGGACATGTACATATATAAATGGGTTTATATACATATATGTGCACGTCCCTAGCTGTACGATGTCTAGACCTCCACGCTAGCGACCTACCTCGGTGAACTAGCTACGGCGTATAATATTAAATACTAAACTGTTCAACTACCCTAACATGGTGTTCAAGCTTATCCAGGAAGGTAACTTAAGCTGCGACACCTCTATCTCCCACCGGACAGCGGCCATGATGCTTTTGAACCGTTCTTAATGTCACTACTACGGTTGCCAACGGAACTTTTCAACCCATGGTCTTTGGGAAAAACACAAGCTTTGGCAACCCTGGGTGCCGCAGGACAGACACGCTGAAAACTCTACAACCCAGAGCCCCTAGGGGGGCTGTAAAACGCCAAAAGCGAAAGTACGGTATCTCTGCTGTCAGACGCGGAATGTCTTGCGGGACACTGCTGAAACTTTCAAGTTTTTCGGACGATATCCAGGTGTCGCTATGCACCTCACCCATCTTGTGCAGAGGTGATGCAGCATTTCGTCCGTGGCCAACGGAAGGGCTCGCAGCGAGTTATCTCCACAATGCATGCAATCGCTTACATCTAATTCGTCTAACACTTTTAGTGAACATGAGTCCAGTAAGTTTTTAAGTTTCACTGCTAGTGACGATTCGAATACGACGGGGCATTTTGTTGAACAATCTCCCACCCTGTACGGTAAGGCTCTCGGCAGGTCTTCGTTGCAATTGCGGCGCCACTAAATCTGACCAAGACTCGTGCTTGCAACCAGTCCGTTCTGAGCATCTGGTAAGAATCTGCTCTTTTTTCACATTCGCAAGGAAATGCAAACCTTTCAGAAAACAGTTCAGAAGGCAACTCCGGGACAGTTGAAACAGGTTAGCAAAGAGTACCGAAAATCTAAAAAAAAATTATTATTATCATGATTAAATTTTGGGTTTTACAACCCTTGACGCAGCGCGGCGATTCAAGAGTAAAGCTCAGCATGATGCTTTGCATCAATAGGATTTCTTATCTGAGCATACCCGCCGGCGGGGAAATCAGGGGCGAAGCAGCTCCAAGAGACGAAAAACGAAAATAGAAGGAGACAAAAGAAAGAAAGCACTCGAGCAGAGGGCCCCTTCCGTGGTTCCGCCCCACCCCCCTCCAACGGGAGTCCCATGGGATGGATCGCTTACCACCATTCGGCGGCCCACACCGCGGAACAGAAGGGAAAGCTTAGAGAACCTACTTAACATAACAAACTAAATTTTTCAGTAGTAACTACTGCCAGCTGCAACATCCGTGTGGATAAGGCACTCGGGACAGCCCCTGGGTGAGTGATACCCACTTACATTCCGACGGGGAAAGGTCCCGTCAGAATATGCCTCCAATGGCCAGAAATTATTCAACATAAAAAATAAACAAATAGAAATAACCTAGTCACATTCACACTCGTCTTACCTGCACACAGTGAATATCTGAAGGGAAAAAATAAAACAATAACCGTAGCATCTGAAAGCTCCGGGGTTCAAGTACGTCATAAGGTCGAGCTCGGGGCCGCACAAAGTGTATTGATTTTAATACAAGTACCACTGAAGAGGCTGAGCTTTGCGAAGAGAGAGAGCAGGAGGAGTATGCAGACCAGTCGTGATAGGGTCCTTTCTGTGAGGCTATGCCACCACCCACCTCAGAATAGCAACAATGGCATTCTGTGCAGGGCAGTAAGAACTGAAGGTGGGGTCCTAAGGCCGCTTATATGTACATGTAAGATGGCCATGCTTTCCCATGCGGCAAGCCATGGAAAAGGTGAGGCTAATGTAAGATGGCAATGCTTTCCCATGTAGCAGGTCATGGGAAAGTTGAGGTTCTAAGGCGGCTAATATAAGATGGCTATTCTTGCCAAGGTAGCAAGCCATGGAAAAGTTGACGTCCTAAAGCGGACAACGTACGGTGACTATTCTTAGCAACGTCCTAAACTTGGCGGACGGTGAAGCTCATGGGAAAGACGAATAGCTCTTTGCAATACAAGATGACCATTCTTTGTACTACGTTTAAATATTGAAAAGTGATGTACCAATTTGCAGACTAGTCATAGGCGCGAGAAGGACGGTAATTATTACTTTCTTTCTATTGTTACCCATAAAAAAGCATTTTTCTATTTGTCTATGCACTTGCTCTTATGTTTTCAATGATTAGTGAAATTAGAAGGCTACCGGTATATGTGATGCCACTTTCTGAAAGGCTACGGGTATCCAACGAGGAAAACAACGAAATGTCCGGTAATGTAAATATCAGTAAGATTACACAATACATATTTATTTACAGCTAGATTTTTATAGCTACTTCAAGGGTGCTTTCCAAAAATCGGAAAAGTAAGAGATGAGTTAACAACCGAGCAAAGTGATGAATTCACACAAACTATCACTAGAAAAGAAGAAACTCATAGAAACAAGGAAGTGGTAGATGCATGAAAAGAAAAATAGCACGAACCAAACGGTGACACATTGGCAAAGTTATCTAGGTAAGAGGCAGGGCAAAGTCTCACAAATTAATCGGTTTATCCCTCAA
Source organism: Parhyale hawaiensis (assembly GCA_001587735.2). Lineage (NCBI taxonomy): Eukaryota > Metazoa > Arthropoda > Malacostraca > Amphipoda > Hyalidae > Parhyale > Parhyale hawaiensis. Next base: position 8,453,222 of record LQNS02278180.1, on the reverse strand, counting down.
ACAGGCACAAATGACACCGAACTTTGGAGCAATAACGAAGGAGAAGCACCGCGTCGACTGTCAGAAAAGGACAAGTTGTGATTTAATCAAAGTCAGGGCGCGAAGAAGGATGATGATGATGGTGATATGAGCGATAGTTCTGGTGCGAGGTCTCGTTCAGTTTTCATGTGGTGGCGCCAGGATAATAACACTACAGCTGTACCACAAACGTACTGAATACTTTGAATCATCAAAGTAGTACAACTAAAACTATATAATAAAATGTGCGAGGTGAACCGTATGTAGTACATAGGGCAATGGTTTAAACTGCAAAGTGCCATGCATCGGTGCTGGAACACACGCATAACATTTCATGGTTTTTATAAAATTATATGTTTTTGACGTTCTGACACTTTGCTTAGTAATATGATGCAAGAGTATGCAGAAGGATGATAATGAAAGGGTATAATACAAGTACCATGACATTCCTGTAACTACCCACATTGCTGACTGACATGGTGCTGGGACTGCAAACTCTGCAGAGGTTAGCATCCGCCGGTAAGAAATCGCAGCTATACTACAAAGCAGTCTGAGTGAGAATACCATGAAGTATATAAATAGTGAAATCTGTCCGGACAGCAACTCCTGACATAGTGGAATGTCTCTTAATACAAGTCTTCCGACAATGGATTCTGTTCATGTAGTATGGTTAAATCACGCAGCGAGGTCCGTTCATTATAACTGCACGCAACGGCATCTGTTCAATCCGAGCACAACTCAGGACGTACTTGAATCTGTTAAATAAATCCACAAATTTGCTTATTACGTCCGCAGCTCTGTACGTAACGGAATCTGTTTTGTACGTCCGCAGCTCTCTACGTAACGGAATCTGTTTTGTACGTCCGCAGCTCTCTACGTAACGGAATCTGTTTTGTACGTCCGCAGCTCTGTACGTAACGGAATCTGTTTTGTACGTCCGCAGCTCTCTACGTAACGGAATCTGTTTTGTACGTCCGCAGCTCTGTACGTAACGGAATCTGTTTTGTACGTCCACTAGCTCTTCAAGTAATGGAATCTGTTAAACACGTCCACCAATCTGTATGCAATGGAATCGACTTGATACGTCCACAGCTCTGTACGTAAAAGAATCTGCTTAATACGAGCGTAATGGAATAGATTACTGCGACTACAACTCTGCAGACAATGGAATCTACTTCATGTGATTATAACTAATAACACAGCCATATAAATCTATTCATCGACTACTCATGGCAACCATAGAAATAGAAAGTGTTACACAGATCGAGTGCGTCGTACCAACACAATAGCATTAGGGAGTTTTTGCTGCATTACAAACGAAGTATCAAATAATGCTATTCCAAGGAAAAACCAAAATTGCTAATGCACTGAAAAGTCTAGTATTTTTTCGCTAATAGCACGTGCAGCGGGGCAACACGTGCACGTGTGCTTCAGATATCAGAGGCGTTCTGATGTAAACAGCTATAGGGGACGCGTCCCAGAGGAGGGTCGCGTCCCAGAGGAGAGACACGTAGATGCTCCTGATAAATGAGCGCGCTGCGCAGCTCTAATTGCAATTTAGCCTTTGACGGGGCAAAATATTTCATAGAAAAAGGCTGTAAATATTGTAGGTATGATAGAGTGGATAGTTTCGTGAACATTTTGCGAGGTAATGAACAAATTATTTCGTGAAAATTAGCGTCATACCGCCAGTGCACGGAAAATTCATAGCATTCTAGCAGGCCTCGCAGGTGATAATGAAAAGCTTATCCGAAAGCTTCAAATATATCGTATATGCCAGTACAATGGGAATAGTTATTTGAGTGGGCTTCTTGGAAATAGCAAATAAAATATGTGAAGCAACTGCCACATTGAATCGCAAGAAATGGAGAAATCGATAGCTTCTCTTAGTTTTGTCATGTATCATGATTTTAAATTTCTTCCCACATCTAAGCTGCAGCAGTTGTGAGTTCACAAACTGCGTTCCTAGAGAAGACATTATTAACATTATTATTAACAAGCTGAATGAACAGCCCGATCTCCTTGTCACTATAATAATTAAAGTAAATCATTATCTGCATATCCTCCTACGGTAGTCATGAAGAGATTATAAGAAAGGCCGAAGCAAACGATCAGGGCAGCGAGAAGAGATACTCTATTCCACTTGGCTTTCTCTAAAGTAATAAACAAAAAGTTGAGGTTCATCTGAAATAGCACAGAGAGACTAGAAACATTTGACGACCTGCTCCCAGCCATCAACCTTCGACTTAGGTCATTTAAATTTTGTTTTAGCCTCCACAGCTTTTTCATAAACTGAGAAACCAGTGAGCGTAAAACTCGTCAAAATCAAAATAACGGGGGAGCCCGTAAAGAAATGATTAATTTTAACTATTTAACGAAACAAGTTTTTGTCAAAATCGTTCCAATTTACGCAAAACACGTCAAAATCAAAACAGGAGGGAACCTGCACACAAATGATTGATCTTAACTATTTAACGAAATAATTTTTTTTTGTCAAATCATTTCAGTTTGGACGCTTGGTGGCACACACGTCAATTCAGATGGTGCTTCATGCCCAGGTGAGAGTTGGCATTGAATTCGAGGCCCAGTTCGGCGTTCAACCAGAAAGGTCTGCAGGCGTTCAAGTCAACACTAAATGGTTTTTAGATAGAATTTCTTAGCAGCGCTTATAGTGGGCAAATAAAAAAAATTGACAATATAAAAATAAAAATAGTAAGTGGAGAAGCACTCCGAGAGCACAGACCACCGCCAAGTAACTCAATGCTAACGAAAAATTTAAATTGGTCATAACTCAAGTATTTCTATTTGGTCAACACCAAACTTGATCATCAATTCCTTGTAGCATCCTAGACAGCTCCGTTAATGTCCATGAATATCCGTTCATGATTTTTAAGTGACGATACAGACAGACAGACAAACATACAGACACACAAACCCAACAAAGACATAACCTCCTCGGCGGAGGTTATAAGAATACACTAAACTACAGGAGAGATACCAGTACGCTCCAGTTAGTTCGTTAAAGGGGCAAATGCATGGAAAGAGGAATTCACGAAAGAAGAAAAGAATGGCATGGTCCATTAAGCGACAATATGAAAGTGAAGGAGACAAAGTAAAAAAAAACAACAAAGCTGACGATAGTATGCCATGGTAAACTTGGAAACCATGTACGAAGGTGTTCCCACTGAGTCAACAAGTGAAATGAACTAGGACAAACGCCACGTTAAGAAAAAAAAGAGAATCTTCGCACAAAGGATCAGCACTCATGAGAATAGCACTTCGTAAAAAATATAGTAAGAAAATGGACTACCCTCCGAAATTGCTGGTGCAGAGTCCATGAAAGCATTAAAAAATCGTCTCAACAAATATTGGGAGCAACATCCTCCACTGTTACAAACTCCTCCTCCAGGAGTAACAAAGTCCTAACGGCAAAAGCTTCTAAACCACCGTAACCCATATTTCATGCTACGACTAACTTAACATCTCCAAGCTCCCGATATCTGCAGCACTTAATTGTACTTGCGCGATCTTCTTCTTGCCTGGCATTATTTCTCTTCTTCCCCCCCCCCCCAGAACTCTCCGTGATTCTGAACTAATGGTGAAAGTTCATAGAGGGCCGGAGCGTATGTCCCGGCTGCTCTCTGGGCATGGGCCAGTTGGTCAGTTTATTACCAGCTATTCTATTCTAATTAACCACATACCGGCACGGCATTAACCGGCAGCTTATGAAAAACAAAGACGTAAATTGGCTAAAAGAACAAAAAGACCCGCTTAAAGGCGTAAGTAATGTAGAGAAAACCTCTAGAGCCACCATCACATACAAAGGTGAACTATAGAAATGATCAGCTGCGTGCTTGCTTAAAAGACAGTATTGAACAGGAAGAAAAAAATTTCCCGAAGGAAATAAAGATATGAGAACTCACTCCTGCAGCCACACAGCCTGGCAAGCAAACGAACCGTAGAAAAATAATTATTGATTGTCAGCGTCAGCACGAAAAAGGTTGGACGTACACCACCGCCACAAATAAAACAAAAAGTGAAGACTTAACACGCAGCTACTCACGTCACGTTTCTAGATTACGATCAGTAAGTTAGGTTCTTTAGGTAAAAACATTTAAGATGAGTTTTACTGTGTTTACGAGACGCGGCAGCTGCCAGACTGCGGCGGTCTTGGCAGGCACAGCGGCCGCCGCCGCACGTTTTTAGAGTCTCATTTAATTCAATGCGGCACATGTTAAAGAAATTAGGGTGCCCGTCTCCAAACAGTGTAATGCAGAAGATGCAAGGTGACAGCCCCAACTGTTTTCTTCGTCCCTCCTTGCATTAGTTAATACTTAAGTGTGAAGCGTCAAGACATATTTAAATTTGAATAATGTTCATCTTCAATATAATCCTTCCAGCCCCAAATGAGTGAATTTATCTAACGCGGAAAAATGGTAAGACTATGGGCTGCCTTCCTAGGTAAATTTCAGAAGTGAGTGGGACAGAAAATCAGTGACATTCATATATGAATAGAACTCCATGTGTGCGTAGAGATTAAAAAAAATTTGATATAGATTGTAACTAATAAGCACGGTCAACTATTTAACGAACATTTATATATATACATAATGTATACGTAAAGCACCATGAATGGAACGTACCGACAGTTTTTTTTTTACAGTATAGGTTATGATACAATGCCAAGACATAAGTATTTGCACAACTATTTTTTATGTATTTTAAAAAATCTAGGGACTGCTTTAGGATAATCAATACAGGAAGTTTATATAACATATATATAATAGAATATTTAAACAGAACAGACAAATGAGCACTTATAACAAGAAAATTTAACTCAAGTAAAAGCAATGAGGGACAAAAGTATCTGACCAAAGTAAATATGATGTTGAATCTTTAATATTTAAATAATTGTTCATTTGAATAAATTAGTTTGGAAATTATTCTAGAACGTTCACGAAACGTCTCAAAACAAATGCAATGTAAACAAACCACAGCCGGCGCAATCATTACCTCTCTAGACCTCGTTGAAGTCGCGCACACTCTCA
>LQNS02278180.1:8393208-8448116 GCA_001587735.2 Parhyale hawaiensis | reverse complement strand
GACTGGGGCGGTCTCCAACCTGCCAAGAGCTGGAGCTCCGCGTAAGATCATGGGTCGTCCTCGGCGCTACATGCTACGTAAGGTGACTAATGACCCCATGACAACTCGTGCTGACCTTCATATTGAACTGGCGTCTCAGGGACTGCATGTCAGCAAGAAAACTATTGTTAGGGAATTGAACCGTACATGCATTCATTCTTCCACACCTCGCAAAACTCTTCTTACAGCAAAACATGCCAAGAGCCGCTTAACATTTGCCGAAGACTACCTGGACAAAGGAAATGAGTTTTGGGAAGGGGTTATAGGGTCTGGCGAAACTAAAATAGAACTTTTTGGCCGAAACGAAGCTCGGCATGTATGAAGGAAACGTTGTACTGCCTATGACCCCAAGAACATCATCTCCACCGTGAAGCATGGAGGGGGCAGCATCATGGTGTGGGGCTGCTTTACCGCCTATGGTGTTGGGGATCTTCATATCATTGATGGCAAGTTGAATAGTTTCATGTACAGGGAGATGTTAGAGAAGAAGATGCTTCCAGGTGCCAAAAAATTCTACGGACGGCGCAGGTGGACCTTCCAACAAAACAACGACCCCAAGCATACTGTGAATTTGACGAAAGAATGGTTTCAAAAGAAGAAAATAAATGTTCTTTCATGGCCTAGCCAATCACCGGACCTTAATCCAATACAAAATTTGCGACGTCTTTGTACATCTGGTGTCCACAAACGGTGTCCAAAAAACCTTACTGAATTAAAGATTATCTGCATTGAAGAATGGAAAAGATACCATCAAGTGAAGGTGAGAAGTTAATTTCCAGCTATAACAATCGTCTCCATGCTGTTATTGCCAATAAAAGTCAGGCCACCAAGTAATAATTAATGTGATTATTTTTTGGGGTCAAATACTTTTGTCCCCCATTACCTTCGCTTGTGCTAAATTTTCTTGTTATAAGTGCACATTTGACTGTTCTGTTTAAATTTTCTATTATATCTTATATAAACTTCCTGTATTAATTATCCTAGAGCAGTCCCTAACTTTTTTAAAATACATATAAAATAGAGTTGTGCAAATACTTATGTCTAGGCACTGTACATAGATCATGAACTGAAAAGTTAACTTTTCTTAAATATTTCTATACACAGGTACACACAAAAATGAAAGTACGACATGCAGTGTCGTAAGCCAAGTTAAAGTACAACGAGAACCTATGAACAGAAGGCTACCGTACTTTGGAAAAGAAAGTAGAAACAGAGAAAGACAAGAACAAAGGCTGCGTTTGCGTATGGAAAGAAACAAACAGCAAGTGAGGAAGTCAAAAAAACCGTCGACAGAGCCCGACCCGGGCTGAAATAACCTTATCTTTGCAATCCTGGGGCCAAAGCTCTCTATCATGCAGAGGATCGGCAAAGAGAACTTAGTTAACCCTATAGTGCACCAACAGGACTACACGTAGAAAATATTTATACACACATACTTAAATAAATACTGCAGATAAGCACAATAACGCTCGCTAGTAACATTAGGAAAAGTTTCAACTATTAACATTCAATCATAAACTCCAATTATCATAAGAATGACCCTACTTGACACGAGAGTAAGGAATCGTATGTTATATTTGATGGTAAGAGGCCATTCAATTGTATTAATTTTGCGCAAGATTATAAATTTTGATAGTAAATAAGTTAACTCAATGCAAAGCTTCTTGGCAGGTAGGAGAGCAATCAAGAGCCGTCGGCATCCCTGACACATGCGAATGCTCTTCGTGAATCGCCATCATTCTGCTCCGAAGAAACGCCTGGCATGCACCGATCAACGTCACGTAAAAAAATCTGATTCAGGCGATTATGAATTAAATTTCACACTCGTTTTTGGCGAACAGGAAAACAAAAGTACCTAGTACGCAGCCAACACAAAAAAGGTGTACCCATTTTGTTCGCTGTGTTATGACACTTTCCGCCTCAAGACAAGGAAACACGGATACACAAACGGGGCGAGACGAGTTCACTCACTGTTTGGCAGCTCCTGATGCCTGCGTTTGACCGCTGCCCCAGAACTTCTCCCAGAAAGGAGATCTGGTCTTGATCCTCAAAGCTGAGGTACTCAGAGTCCTTGGTAACTTCTTTTTAGAACCAGGCGCTTGCGTTACCCCTGCCATTTCGACGAGATTCGGAAAACTGTTGGTCACATTGAGATGTTTCTGAACCTGCAGGCCTCCGCTGCTGGTAGACGTCAAGGTGCTGCCGCAGCTGCTGCTGCTAACGCTCGTCTGTTGCTGATACTGCTGCACTCGTTTTTCCTGATATCCAACACGCTGATCACTTCTACTAGCACCAACACCAGCAGATCTCTGATAATGAGCGGCACGGCTTGTGGCAAAGGAGCCTTTCGACTGACTGGCAAAACGCGACGAAGCTTCCGATTCAAAGCTCTCCTCCGAAGCGTCTTCGTGAATCACTCGATGATGAGTGCCAAAACTCGGCTCATGGACATTACTAGCGGCGTAGCTGTCACACGCATCAACCGATGAATAAGAAGATAACTTTTGAAAGGCGAGCGAGTTTCTGGTAGATGAGAAACCGTAAGAAGATTCTTCCTCATCTTGAAACTGGGAGAGGTCGGGTAAGTTTCTGAAGCTATCGCAGCTTTTACTAAAAGTCGAAGAAGATTCTACAGCCTGTGCAAGGCTAGAAGTCTTGATAAAAGGCGGCGGGCATCCGGTATTGTAATCTTTTCGCGCTTGATTTACTCCACTGCCGACATGGCGAACAATGTTGGCTGCAGCTCCAGCAGTTCTATTGGCAACAGATTGCTGTGTGACTGCGACACTTGCTGGAGGAGGAGGAATTTTCCGGTGGGCGATGGCGTTAGTCACGGTGCTCCTGGGAGGCCATGCGAATCCTTGTGGTGGTCTCTGTTGGGGCCCCAGGGGGCTCCATGGACCACGTCCCCCGCCATATCCAGATGGATCCAGTTCGTTCTTAATTGATTGGTCTCACGATACGTAGAAAAAATACCCAAACGGGCCCAAACTTACCCGGAACTGATCACGGTAAAAACGAGAATGAAATTCGATCACAGTTATCCAGAAACTGGTACTAAAATCGTGAAATCGAGAACTGGAATCACACTTATCTCCAAAAGAATCACAGCGAAACAGCCTCACAATTTACTAAAGAAATGTTAAAGCACCAGAAACCGTAACACTTTACGTACTTCAAATCACACCAATAATACACAAACACATGATTAGCTATGAAATTCCCTGGAAAATAGATTTTTTATATACTTTTACCAACAGGAAAAATCACAACACTGACAGCGACACCATATTTAAGAAAGAAGCAGGTACAAAATTTTCAAAAAGTCACGATGAATAAATTACACATTTAGTGCGAGCTGCAATTTGATGATATTCCACAATGCTTCACAGTACAGCAACTTTTTGCAAAGACTTGGCAGGTATGATGCTGAATATCGCATAATTCTCACAATTGGCTAACACGTAAGGCACCCTTTTGATAAATAAGAAAATCGCACAGTTTCCTGTCAATTTTACAGACTGGCGGTCAGCTGAATTTTATCTTCATTATTGTAATAAATTTAAAGTAACAAAAGCTGATGACAGTCGGTAGAAGGGACAAGATTCCGTGTAGATCTCTTACTGATTTTCATCTTCAGATGAAGATGAGGGAAAATAAATTGCCCGCCTTCAGGCATAGAGACTCTGAGATCACATCGATCGACCTCCTCACTAAACTGAAGCAGGCATTCGTAGATTGGTTGGGAAGCGTTCACAAATACTCGCCGTCTGTTGAGACACGCTAACCGAAATTAGCATTAAAATTCTCCAAACTAAGATTGACATATGTGGTATAGATAAACAGGTAAAAGAAAACAAGCACAGAGGCATACACTGCCAAGCAATAGTCGGGAAGCAGAAGCAGTCTATTTCTTGAAAATTTTGCAGTCCAACGTACAGCGAGTCCAACTATTTTCTACGAATGGTTAGGGGAGTAGATGGTTGTCTGAGAGATCGATATGAAAAGGGGGGGGGGGCGTAGGTGAAGCTGCCAAAACAATAAACTCGAATAATTCGGCCTATCTTAGAAGGTTTGTGCATCAAACATGCAAGCAGCAGTAAGGCACTTCCGCAAAGTTCGGCTTTAGGAACATCTCGGCAAGTGTGTTAACGTTTTCAACATGCGTATGGTGGAAACCGTGAATCTGGCACCTCTACACTATGCTTTCTTGAGGTCAAATTCTCTGTGGCCTGCGCCAAAAGCAAGTGGATGGGAGCAAGGCCGCCCTCACGCAACACTGTTCTGCACCTCAGGGGGTCGATGCTGGCACTGAGGGCCCTCGCGGTGCCACGGCGGATGGCAGGACCGACAGGGTGACCGCAGCTGCTTCTGCTGCAGCTGATGAATTCGGCAAGTGCCGCGGGCACGCGACGGCTTCCAATCTGCTGTAATTACGGTAGATTCCTTAGTTATCTTCTGCAATATTGTTTTGCTTGTGAGTTGCTGTTCTAGAATGGTAGAAAGACCTTTTCCTTTTGGAAAACGAAATTTAGCTCTGGCCAAAATAACCAGACTATAGCGATGAAAAACATTTTAATTTCCATTATTATGCAGTCGAAACAAAGTCGAGCTTTCGATTTCGCCAGAGATAGTCTTCAAGATGGATCAAGCCATCCATCCATTCGAATGTCAGCACGCTACGCTTCCATAAGTAGATGGGGAAAAAATATGGAACCACAGATACGATCTCGGAAAAGAACAACACGAGCTCGTTTAAAAAAGCTGCTGCTGTGGCCCAATGGGCGGCGGCCAAGAGATCATAATTACGCAGTACAATTTGAAGTATATTGTCACACTGCGTAGTTAAAGAACGGGTTAGGGCATCAATAATGAAATGATGTTTTCGGGCAGCGGAATTTTCACAGGTCTCCGCTAAAGAGAAACACAATATAATGGACACCATCGTGTTCTTCTACGTTTACCTGAAATTTCATGGTAATCTTTTGTTTTCTCTTTTCTAAGCGTAGCGAACCAAAGCTAATCTATTATACCTTATTTTACTTTAAACATGGCGCATCTTTTCTAACCTAAGACTTTTAATACGCCTCGTATTCAATCGTATTCAATTTCCTATCATGCCAACACTTAATTGTAGTAATCATCTGTTTCTAAATTTCATTATACTGCAGTCCTACTCTGAAAACGTGTTTACATCACCCGCATGATAGATATATGGACCTTCAAGCCCGTGAATATGCATTTTCACACTCCTATTTCACCGTGTTGATATTGCAATCGTCTCTCCTGCTGATCATCTATAATTTTATTTTGACATAGTCCCACAGATTTGGCAAACAACATCACTATTTCAACGACTAAAGGCTTGTCGCGGAAATCGACGATCATATTGCAAAAAAAAAACCTCACCAATGTAGAACTGAGAACTTTGTTCGTTTACTTTAGTATTTTTCATCCTGTGATTTTTATATCTCACGCCTCTGAGGTACCTTCTACACGCATTGCTCTTCTGATCTGTATTTCCTAAATTTGCAACAGCTGCATCAGCTGTCTTCACTGTGAAACCTACTAAAACGTTTCTAAGAAGTAAAAAAAACCGCGAATGTCTAAGATTCTTGGGAGTTGAATGCTCCTAAACCTAACGCTGAAAGCGTAACGCGCAGACGGATGGAATCGCAAACTACATAATACCATACAATATAAAATAAAGATCCATGTGTATTTCTCTGTTTATTTTCTGTTGCGATTGAAAAAAGTAGCCGAAAAAATTAGGCCAGCTTGGAGACGATGGCCATCCTAGCCCGTTCTTTTAAAAACCAGTTGGCAGAAATAAACCACCTTGCAAATGATAGCAAAAGTGGTTAATCCCATACATGAATGCACTCTTTCCTTTCTTGAGAGACATTTAATGTTATAGCTACCAGCTGGAACCTGTGGAAATTCCACAGAACAAATCTATGCTCATCAGTAATATCTTAGACCCGTATTATCCAAATTTTCCCCTATCTGATACTGAAGGAACCTGTAAAAATTCTACAAAACATAAGCATTGCTCCTCAATTATTGTAGGGTTCAGAGGCATCCGGTATCAGGTGAAAGTAAAGATCAATAATTTGATGTTGGTTCAAAGGTCTTATAATTGTACAGTTCATTGAACACACAGGGACTAACGTCAAAGAGTTTCAAATTATTGACTAGATAGCAGAGTTCAAAGTGATTCTGTAATAGAACAAATATCTTTAATGACAACAGATCTCGATAAAAATAGTAATAAATTTTGTAAATTTAGAAGCTAAAGAAACTATTAAAAAATCTGCATATTTCGATTCGATTACAAGCGCATCCCCGTCCTACCCAGGCCGAGCCACCGCACCACGCGGGCATCCCTCCGAAGAAATACCACAGGAGAGCGAGCCCCAGAGCTGCAGCGCAGCCACGGTACGACGGAGTCTAAAACCTAGCTAATAATTGTACATCGTCGCACTGCAGGGCCAAACACGAAACTAAAAGACCCTCGGGCTCTAGGCGACGGCCCTACACTTCCGATGCTAGGATTGTTCTTTAATGTTGGGTTTCGGAAGTGTGGGCCGCGCTTACAATTATTATGATGCCCTCGGACCCGTGTTATGCACACTAAGGGTGAAAAACGTTCCAAGTCAGGTAGTGAATCTTCTACATAAGACATGCGAGCACTAGCAGCTTCGAGTTGAATTGGTCTCCTTCCATTCAGTCCTTCTCAGGTCGTATCCAGGATACCTCAAGGATATCCAAATCTTCCGCTATCTAATCCTGTTGAAAGCGTCTCGGTGGTACTGAGTAATTAACTAACGAACGGAGGGACAAGGAGAATGACAGCGAAGAATTTCAGACTGTTCAGACGACCCGTCTTCATTCAATATGCCTTTGTCACTAATATGCTTCTAAAAGATACGCTGCAATAGCAGTCTTAAATTTTGGTAAGAGATCAGTACTCTCTTTTTCAATTCATGTAAGAAGCACAATCGCCACCCACAATAGATTACATACGAAAAAAATCTTACATTAGAAAGCAGAAAACCTCAGTGAATTTAAATGAATTACCCGCCGTGCATCCATGATACCGAATCAGCCTTCAGTACATCGAAGATTTTGTGTTGAAGTGAGATCAGCTGAGGCCATCAAGATAATCAGCTCCGTCAAAAAGAACACGGCAAGCGGAAAAAAAATAATGTCTACTACCGGAGAAAAATCATCGCCTCATCCGTCCTTCGTTGATTAGCTTTTGAATTTGCATGTGGTAAACTGAGATCAAATATATTGTTCAATGTATGGAGAAAGTAATATAATAAGACTGGATGCAACGTTAGGAGAAGCTGTAATATCTCTATTTTTTCGATTCCAAAAAGTGTTTCAAGCAAGAAGTACATTGAGGGAAAGGAATAGGGAGCCCACTCTCGCCATCTTCTGCAACCTGGTCTTCGATCTCCATGAAGACGCAACCTAATTACAAAATCTGCAACCTGGCCCACTTTTCGAGCGTGACCCGAAACAAACAAATACATAAATATATATACAAATCAACACACGACGGTGTTTATTATATTATGTTGATACTGGGTGTTCCAGAAAAAAAAGCGGAACGAACTACCGGTAGGCCTCTGTAATCGTATGGATATAATTCACAAATCTCATACTACTAAACAGTGGCAATCACGATTCCGTTTGCATTTTGACGGTATCTACAATAAAACAGGAAGTTCTGTGCGCTTTTTTTTCTGGGACACCCAGTACAGCTTCTTTTAGCAGTCTCAATCATCCTAATTCGTACTCCCAATTTACAGTACATACAAACCTCGGCTGTTCTGACTTCTCGCACAGATTGAATAGATAATCAATGTAGGAAGAGTAATTTAGATATTCTTCACAGACAATAGAGTACTGAGACGGGTGAAGAACCTGAGGATTTTGTAGCAGTCATCTTTATTTCTAACTTTTTTCTTTCCTTAGACGAATTAGCTTTTCGCTTTAGCAAAAAATTGAACTAATATGATGTCATGGCGTATACAGAATACGCCCGATTGCGTGTTAACGGAGCACAATTTTTCTGCGTGCGCCCAAAGGAAAGGTTTACGTTGCTTAGCAGAATTTAGACTTAGAATGCCAATGTCTTATGTTCCTAAAGCTGGCAGTTGCAGCGCATTCTACATAAGTAAATTAGTAGCGAAAATTTATAAAGGAAAAAGTATCATCACAAATACTTTGCCATCATTTTTGACGGCTGGATAAACCAGTTTAGAAAATTTACATATTTGGATCTTTCGTCTCATGTTCTTAACCAAAAATACACGAAAAATAGGTCAGGCTTTTACGATCCCATGTAATGTTCCTTACTGTAATCCATTGACACGATAAGATGAAGTGAGTTTTCATTTTCGAAACAAATTTTTTGCTTAAATAACACAGACGTTATTATATACTATGTTTAAATCTGCTAGCAGATTAGATTTTCCCGAGCTGCAGTATTAGTAAATTTTCGATTAACTCGCCAAGTCCCCTGCAGGATAGAAATGCCCGCTGTTAGACCTGACCTTACTTTATGCCGAATTATCCATTTTACGCCCCAGGGCGCTGACGGACCAAAAGCAGTTCAGCGAGAAGCTGGCAGGCAGACAGGTGGCTGGCAGTTTCTGAGAAGCACGGAATGCGTAGGAACGCGCACACAGAACAGCGGCAATTGAGCACGCCGCTGCCGCTGTTCGGTGTGCGGGATTCAAGCATTCCGTGCTTCTCAAAAACTGCCAGCCAGCCTGCTAGCTTCTCGCTGAACTGCTTTTGGTCTGCCAGCGCCCTAAATCAGTAAAGGCGGATCATTCAAAACTCTACCTACAAATGCAGTAGCCGATGGGATTCTTCTGGGATGTGGGTGGGGGTGGCGCGCCTCTACTTAATATACGAGTAGGATGGCTTACCCTTTCACCTCACAACGTACAGGGCCGAACAAATCATATGATGCTAATTTGAACGGTACATGACTAAACTAAGAACCAGTTTTATCTTTATGCAAATCATAACTATAGGCTTTACTTCGAATGATAAGTGAATTAAGTTACGCTGGGAGCAGTGCTAGTGTGTTCATCAATGCTACTGCGTATGCTAAATCTATTGTTATCACATTCTGGCTACCTCAAGGGATACAGGGGGATGGCCAGCAAGCATATCACATGCCTCAAATCAACTGCAAGCATTCCTTTCGTTTTCTGACGGGGTTTAACCCGCAAGTGGCTCTGGAAGTAAACATTCAAATTGTGCCATGTCTACGAAAATTGATGTTTAACGTGGATGGTAAAGGTATAATGAATGGCTAATCAGGGCTTTAGCGTTTGTAAATGAGCTCGCCAAAATCTGTAATGTGCAACGAGCTCATGAGCTTCGGATGAAGTCTTTCATTAGACAGCACTGGACACAGTCTCGCTTTCCTTTTTACATCAATAGAGCAATGCGGGTCGAGAGAAGTTCGTGAGGTGATTAAAAGTAAAATAAAAATCACTTCCGTCATGGTGTTCGGAACGTCTGTAAGTGGCGGGCGATTGATGCCTCCTTATTAAATCAAGGCGCGACCTAAAATCAACTCGACTGAATGAATATCTGAGAGTTTTAAATAAAGTGCTGATGCCCTTGATTAAGAAGCATGACGATTCTAAGAAAGTCATTGCTCGTCCGCATAAGAATCGAAAGCTGTGCTGGAACAATTCGTGAAAAAATTTTCTGTTTTGTACCAAAAGATGAGAGGAACTCGTCACCAGACTTGGGAATGATTGGAACATTAGGTGAGGAGCGTGGATGAGGCTTTATCCAATGTAAAACCCCATGCCACAGCAATACATAAAACCACATAAATCTAAGGGATCTAGCATATTTTTAGGTAAAACATTTGGCTCACTGTTGAGGCTTAACGAAATCGCGCAGAATTGACAGTGTCCGTTAACAAATAGCTGTTCAATGTCACAGATTTAATTTTTTTTTCGCCGACTGACGCTTACTCGCGTTTCACTAACAAATTTAATATTTAACCTAATTTATGTGTTTGAATCAGCACGGTCCAAAACAGGGAAGCAAACAGAACTAATGATATCGCGTAGCATCGCAAGCATGCTTACATGCAATATAATCAAAAGTAACTAAGTACACAACGCACACTCGTACCGCAACAAGTAATAACAGTCGTAAAAAAGCTTCGAAGCGGCGAGTAGACAACCGGAGAGAAACATTTAGTTAATAAAAAAAAAAAATACTTCGGCCAGACTGGCGTCATGTGACTTGGCTAACGACAGAGAATCTCAGCTTTCTTTCTTGCAGAACGGTGACGCTTCGCCGCCAAATTTGATGGACATTTTTATTTTGATAAAAAGTTAGGCCGAGATGGCATTGAAAATATGCTCTAGAGGACGTATATTCAAAGTTGATACAGTCTGTGGAGATACTGGAAAGAAGAGTCCAATGATTTAATTGATTATTTTCTAGTAACTCAGTAGCTTTCGCTACCATATTTTTTTGGTAAAATAAACACATTGTTCAAGTTTTGACGGTGCAAAACAAGGATGAACAATTTTTACCAGGGAAAACAATCGTAAATACTATTCATTAAAAATACAGAATTTTTACCATGAAACTAGAGCACTATGAGAACGTATGCATACCTTCGTTGAGCCAGGCAATGTTAATGAAAAAATCAAATTGGTCCTGAAACCAGGTGCTTAAACTTTTAGAAGATTCGTCCGTAACATTTTCAGCTATATTGTGAAGAATACTCAGACAAACATTAGTTAAACACAAACGGACGAACCGATTATCACTAAAAGTTGATTATTTGCGCCTTTTAACATTTCCAAATATTCCTACAAATTTCGTGAAGATAAATCTATAACTTTTTAAGTTATGTTCTGACATACATTAGTCAAACACAGAAACGGACGTACTGATCATAACCAAAATATGGTCCTTGTATCTTTTGTTTCTAACCTTTCCTACAAATATCATAAAGATCCGTTCACAACTTTTTCAGTTACGTTACTGAAAACCAAAAATAAATCTAGAGAACAAAAGGACTGCAGATAAACACAAAAATTTGGTCATTTGCTCCTAGTAACATATCCAACAATTTCTGCAAATTTCATCAAGATCCGTCCTTAACTTTTTGAGTTACGCTACCAATGAAAAAGAGGCAGACAAACTCACAAACAATTGAACGTATTTTCACCAAAAGTTAACCATCTGTTCCTAGCATACCTAACAATCCCTGCAAATTTCGTACAAATCCGCCCATAACTTTTGAGTTATCTTCGTCACACACAGACAAATAAACAGACCAGCTCGACAAAAATATAACCTCTTTGGCAGAGGTAACTATAGTGCACCTGGCCGATAAAAATGATGATGAATTTGTGATGATACCTATGTCTTTATTGAGCACACCCTCGTTAATGTTTTGCTTCCTAAAGTTACCTTGTCACTGTCAGATTAAAGGAAATTGTGATGAGCGTTCAGGGCGTCACTCCTGATGAGCTACGCAACTTTCACCTTCTTTCTGTGACGTTCATAATAATTGATTTATTTTAACAGGCACTTAGGTCCCACTCACAACGTCATTGTGGGCTCTATCATAGATACGCTACGACATCATATCAGCCAAATTATTTCGCACAAGTGAATAATAGCTGTTTCGTCAAAGGAAGATATCTACTTGGAGTAAATAACTGATGCAATGAAATTTCGCTTTCTTCTATCTTCATGTTCTTACTGTATTTTAAAGAGTGTCTTACGCCTTACTCCATCGATCACCTGCACAGTTCATTTACAGAAGATAGTTGTGTCAAATTTGGGTGTGTGCGCTGCCCTCCTAAATTTCCAGGTTAATGACGCCAAAATTACGTCACACCACTGTGGAAATATCAAAGATTCCTCGCTGCAACAGTGCCGTGACGCAATTGTGACGTCACAAACCTGAAAATTTAGGAGCGTAGCGCATACACTCAAATTTGACACAACTATCTTCTGTAAAAGAGCTGTGATCACCTGTAAGCAATATTCGCCTAAACTCAGACCAGCTGAAGTTTGGATGTGAGAAAAAACTAAGAATCAGGATGCACTGGAGAGCTAAGAGAAGATGTATATATCTTCATTGCTTGAACTTTAACATAAGCAAAGCAAAAAGTATATTCAACTGTTGAGTACTCTGAGAGCGCATACCACCGCCAAGCAAGGCAACAGCCACGAAAAATTCAAGTTGGTTCTGAAACCATGATTTTCCTTGTGTCAATTTCTGCAATTTTATTGAAGATCCGTTTATAACTTTTTGAGTTACAATATGCTGCTGATAAACATAAGTCAAACACACACACGGATCAACCGATCATCAACAAAATTTAATCATTTATGTCTTTTAACATTTCTAACAATTCCTGTAAATGTCATGAAGCTACATTCATAACTTTTTGAGTTATTGTGCTAATAAACATAAAATCAAATACAGCAACAAACGAGGGAACCCACAGATCACAAAAATTTGGTCATTCACTCTTCGTAATCTACCCAACACTTCATGTAAATTTCATGAAAATCCGTCCATACCTTTCTGAGTTACGGTATTAAAAAAAATAGCCAGAAAAACAAACAAACAGATGAACGGATTTTCGCCAAAAATTACTCATCTGTTAGTGCTAATATGCCTAACAATCTCTTTAAATTTCGTGAAGAACCGTTCATAACTTTTTGAGTTGTCTTGGTGACAGATAAACAAACAGACAGAAAATGGATAGGTAAACAGATAACCAAATAAATAAATAGATATATAGACGTATACAGATCTTGCTATACTAAGTTACCCAGCCGTCAAAAATGACGGCAATAATTTCCTAATAAAGTTTATTGTTCTTGCTCGCAGTATGAGTATTGTTGCAAAAATTTATATCTCATACAAGTAGGCTTGATCTTCAATTACAGTAACGAATGTTGTGCCGTCATGAGTTTACCAAAGCAAATTTTCCCGCCAACAAGTAAAAGCCTGAATATCAGTTTTGAAATGCTTGAAAATCAAGTAGCACCAAGAAAATAGAGTTCAATTAAAGGAATTCAGCGGAAATACTTAGTGCTTACTGTATCCTGGATACCACCAGTTAATTAAATCATTAGGATCGAAATTTGAAGGTTAGATGAATTTCTCTTAACTAAATCCATAAGAGCGCGACGCCGCGAGGGAACAACCAATGGATCAAGCAACCAACCAACCAACCGCCAACTGAGCATTATTATACAGATTTGTACTCTGAACCTCGCTAAACTTACCGCGATACAAAGTTTGGGAAGAAGAAATACAGAACATGCAGTACGCCGATCAAGTTGTATTGATAGATGCTACCAAATATTCATGTTATTATTATATATTAGTTTTTTAAGCTTCCCTAGACACAACTATGTAGATTCTTTAAGATAGGTAAAGGAAGGGATATGTAGTATGTCGATAGAAACGTGGAAACCAAGCAGAAGGATGAATCGACGTGTTTGGGAACAGCAAGTAAAAAAAAAAAGAGGAAGAACAGAACAGAACATCACCAGTATGAGCATGAAAACGAAAGGAAGATAAGTGGTACAAAAGACAGACGTCTCGAAGGCTTAACTAACGGCTAAGGTTGCCTACAAAACCCCTGAGGGCGCTGCTCCCCATAACAAAAGATGAGCGAACCTAACTAACACTACGGCCCATCCTATGCCCCCTGAGGGGTGGAATATTCATGTAGAATAACGTCACTTGAACTCTACTGAAGCCAGCGCATACCTGCTGAATTTCCCAGAGAAAAAAGAATAACGTTTGAGACGAGTCAGAACCAGTATATTCATTGATGCCGATAAGTCTTAGTCAAGCAAGGGAGATTTCAGAATTTTTATGCGTGATAAACCCGCTAAAACTCTGATACGGTAAGCACATGCCTGTGGAATTCTGAGCAATGATCAACAAGTTGAAGGTCGGCATGAGAAGACGCAGCTATTTAGGGCACCGTGAGCAGTTTACAACTTTACTCCCTAGTTCTCGCTGACTATCGCGACATGATCGATAAGCAGTTTGCCAGGTAATTGAAATTTAATTAATGATGCAGCTCAAGGATATCTGTTAAATCTACCAGATGATTTACACAGAGAATATAATAACGACATCGGTTATATTCAGAATAAGAAAACTTTGTTACAAATCCAAGAGCGAAAACTCATCTTATCTTATCGTATCAATGGACTACGATAAGAGACATTACATGGGATTGTAACAGAGCTGTGGCGCACCTCAAAAGCGGGCGCAGTGATAACTGACAAGGTGATGGATGAGTAGCGAAATTAACAGTACCGAAACTAACCTTGCCGCACCACGCGTGACACTTTCACGCATTTTGTGTACTATATGTACGGAATAGAGGGTGTAATTATACTATGGGGTAGGGCAACACTAAATCATACATTTAAAGGTAAATAATTATTATATTATTATTAAAAATACTTCTGAAAGACAATAATAGCTCGCGTCCATTTTTATATACTAATTGCAGGATAGGAATTGTGAATACGTAGTACACGACTACAGTAAATTAAGTGAAATATGGTGGAACTCCAAAACGTAGATGGACGTAGAGGTAGTCTCAATTTAGGGAGGAGCCCTAGTTTCGAGGTGACAAGTTCTTCAGCATGCTTGTTCCCCCTTCATTCAACAAGTCTTCACGTTGCAAAGCTGAAATATGCTGCCAATTAAGTTTTACTACCGTACGCCTTCTTGCTGGTCACTCAATAAGGCGTCGGAAATCGTTACAACCCGCGTACGACCAATGGCACTGTATACAGTGCCGGTTTCGATATTTTTTCGCAGGTTTGGGGTTTACCTTTTAGGAGTTTTTTCAGTTTCGGGAGCCTTGCTTGCGCAATTGTACGCTATAGTCTATAAGTAAGAAAAAGAAACAATCCTTAATTCTGAGGAACGCAAAATGATGCGGGTGTCTAGCAGCGTAAAAATTAAATTCTACTTGGAACCGTCAGCACTGACGTAATATCGAATACAAAAATATACCAAAAAGAAATTGACCACTACACTACCAACAAAACCTAAAGGCAGATTTCATAATATCAATACTACTGTCTTAGCTATGAATTATCGCAAACTGCTAGCCGCCCACACTGGCTTGATTAATTTCCATTCTCAACCCAGTCCAAGTTAGAAGCCAGAGACGATTCTCTTTTCGTGCATAGTACAAATTACTTACGTTCTGAGGTTAATCCTTGGTATCATTTGCGGTGGACGGTATTTAGCGCGGTCATCCAAATTGTCCGGTGTGTAGTATCGAGGGTACCACTCGCTGCTTTCACTGTCAGATTGGTTTTTGCGAAAATATACTTTTTCGAGCGTTCCATAGGTCATTCCACGATGAGCAAACACAGACATACTTTTCTTTCTCGGCTTAGAAACTATACCTCTATTTCGGTACGAGCTGCTCTGACGCATGAGGCCATTCCGGGCGAAAGCGCCTTTACTAGATCGTAGAGGACGATCCCGCACAGGGTCTTTGCTTATAGGATCGGCATTCGTTTTATCACTTGCAGATGGTTCGAACGGACGATCCAAGCTTCCCTCTGAGGAAGAGCCAAAGGAAACCTCCCCAAATTTACTTCTTACAGGAATTTCGCGAGGATGAACAGTTGTGGAATTTTTCTGAGGTGACATATGGCGACGATTTGACTCGCTACCTCTATCTGAGGATTCCAGTGAACGTTTTGGCTTTCCATCTTTACCGGAAGGTTCTTCAGTGTGCCCCAACTGACGATTGCCAAGCGGTGATAAATAACGACGTCGTGACGATGGGTCCTTGTTCAACGATTCTTGCCGAGTAGATGTTGACGATTCTTTGTTTACTGATTCTTGCCGAACTGATGATTCGTTACCCTTGGGCAGATACTCCTGCTGACCTCTAGATATTCTGTCTGTGCTAGGAGACTGACGGGAATGGGCTGCCTCATGAATTCTATGGGGTGACTTGTGCTCCCGACCTGTCTTCCTATCTGCACTAGGGGACTGATGGGAACGGGCTGAATTTTTCATTCTATGAGGTGACTTACGCTCACGAACCGTCAATCTATCAGCGCTCGGAGAATGATGGGAACGGGCAGTTTCCCGGATTCTATGGGGCGACTTGTGCTCACGACGTGAGTCTTTCTCTCGACGAGGTGAACTACGCGGGTCATCTTGCTTGCTTCGACTCGACGGTTCATCTTTTCGCCTCACAACATTAGGCGAGTAGTGCCAGCTAGTGGGACTGAGGGCAGGATGCGCAAACAGAACTTCACCTGACTGTGCCTTAGATCGGCTAGCATCTGATGCAGAGCTACCGCTCGCAACAGGTTTTCCAGATTTACTGGAATCTCGAATTGAACTAACATTGGCATGTGATTTACCAGCCCGTTTGGGATCGGAGGCAGAAGTATTAATACTCTTCAAGCCACTGTCGGAACTTTCCGCAGAAACTGACGATGCTGAGGGCAGGTTTAGCTGACCACGAACATTCGAAGCAGCGTGAGATGGACCAGCAGCTTCAGAAGATGACGAAGTCGCAGAAGCGCTTTGGTTAGGAAGTGGAGGTCCAGAGTACTCCTCGAATGAGCGAACCCTGTCCTCTACCGGCCTGCTTCGGGTCTTTCTCTTCGGCAGACGCATTTTTGCAAATTGAGCGCAGCGAATCACTACAAAAGTTGAGTTACAATGATGCTTGTCTCGCAACAGGGCAGAAGTTTACACAATAGTTCACAGTGTCGGATGGTCACGTACCACCAAAGTGAAGTTTGTAAACTAATTGAGTCGCTACACTATACTAGTTTGAAAATGGGTTCAAACCCGAAGAAAAGACTTTCCGGTGTTATTTACACTGCAATGGGTAATGAACTTTTCGCAGTATACGACAGATACAAAATGCGGATATATTCATGAAAGTAGTGCACAGGTACAAAGTGTACACAATTAACATTCTCAAGAGAGCTCCATATTTTATTTTATCGGAAACATTTCCAGTGTTACTTGAAAAATCTTGAGAATATTCTTGTGCCTGATTAACATTGAGAGAGCGGAATATGAATTTTTCTATACTTGTTTATACGCATCGAATACACTAAAGATCGCCAAAAACAGCTACAAGCCAGAGAGAAACTCCTTTCGAGAAAATAACTTATTCTTTATTGAAATCTTGAAAAGTTGCGAGTGTATGTCATTAAAAAGAATACGACACGTCACTGAAGGTAGCTGCACATTGCAGCGCACGCGAACACTTTGGAAAATCAGTTCCAGATTTTCAATATTCAACAAAAACTTAGCGCGCACCACAGTCGACATGTGACAGTCGTGAAGACAAGCAGAGGTGCAACTGAAGCACAGTGCAGTAAAGAAAAGCTACGGTTATCAGTGAAGGTATTTAACTAAACGGACAGCAAGCTGAGCTTTGACTGACAGCAGCTGATAAGCTACGATAAGAGAGCAGTGGAATCTTCAGAGGAAGTCTGACACATCACGGCTCAGATTAGACTGAACTTATCGTGTGTACGGCAAGGTAAGCCTTCCATAGCAACATAAGAATGACTTCATTAATAATATAGTAAACACATACGCACGTGACTTCATAACCATAGTGGCTATGACTGTGCAAGTAAATGAAAAACTAATCATGTGTACGGGAAACGTAAGCTTCCCCATCAATCTAGGATTACCTTAATTAAGATTTTAATCAAGTTGTATCATAACTTTAGTCGCAGTGTGTGTAAGTTAATGGAAAACAAATGTGGCGTACAGCAAGTGTGAGCCTTCAAGAGCAGCAAAGAGGTTGCTTTAATGAAAGCTACAGTACATAAGTGAAAAAAATATGTCGATGAATATGAAGCAAGAACGGAGCTTTGAGTGTTCTATAAAGCTGACTAGTAATAGCAATAGTAGTTGTATAGAAATGATAACTGGCGCTTCAGAAGTTTTACCAAACTCGCGCCGAAAACACTAGGTATCTGAGATACACAAGGGCGCCACACTCAGTGGCTATATATATATATATATATATATATATATATAAGGAAGATTTTATTGAAAGTCTTCTGGGCTTTTTATTTATTTAACCCCAAGCTTTCGAGCTATTAAGCATAGCCCGTCTTCAGGGGAACCAAGGAGTTTTAATATTAAATCTCCTTGAGGGGAACAGAACTTCAAATTCTATCAGCAGAACCAAGTTGGAAAGTACTTGGGGTTAAATAAATAAAAAGCCCAGAAGACTTTCAATAAAATCTTCCTTATGAATACACCTGGGTGTCTACGCATATTTCAAGAAATATATATATATATATATATGTGGTATATTTCCACCGATTCCACGAGCCACATCTGCTGAGGTACTAATGGCAGTCTGGTACTACGAGGTAAATTTGTAATTACTAACAATTAATGGCTAAAATTTCCAAAGCTCCAGGGCTGCCGGGACTGCTGCATGGCTCAACTGGTTGGATCTGTCAGGGAAGGGATGGCAGTACCAAGGCCACAGACTAAAGAAGACACAGACTGGCAGTTCTTGAGAATTTCTACGAGAAAATTTCGGCTGAATGATGACGTCACAGTCGTCTTTTTGTTGTTTTCATCAGAAGTTGGTACACAGGATACGAGTTTCATCTACATAGCTCCAACCACGTGAAAATTTTTGTTGATGTTAACTGATTATAAAACTCTGAACCTTGAAGGCTTTTTGAAAGGAGTCATGCTGAAAGTAATGTTACTTTCTAAAAATTTAAGAATATGCAGTACATTTCCTCGTTTAAATTTACGACTTTTTAATAAACTAAAGGGCCCCCGCTGTCATAAAATAGCAGCGAAGAATTTGTGATGACCTTCTTCGTTGATAATACATTCGTCATTACAACTGCTAACCTAAGCACCCTGAGATGAGCGCAACGGCTTCACAGCCGCTCAGTATCGAAATTTTATTCCTTCTCTGAAATGGAAAAAAAATCATGGCTTATTGCAGTCCGATAAGCAACGCTCAATGCAATAGCTCAAGTTTGGCATTGTGGATACGGTAGGATAGCTCATACAGGTCCAGTGGTTTTTGTTCAGTGAAAGCTGTTGCATCGACCATTGACTTAAATTTGGGAGAATAGCGGAAGCAACGAAATCATCTGTGGGAAGAAACTACGAATCAAGATGCATGAGAGTGCCAATCGAAGCTTCAGATATCTTCAGTGCTGCGAGTTCAATTTTGGTAATGCAAGAAGTGCATTCAGACATATGGTCGTCCGATACTTTGCCGTAGATTCGTATGGAGGAGCTAATACTCGTACAAATCTGACTAAGCCTGCGATATCTTCATTGTTTGAATTTCAACTGTCCCTGATTAAGATACGTTTGCCCTCTTCTGCAACCCAGCCAATTTTCTATCGATCACTTTTCAATGGAGCGTGAGAGGACGACCAGAGCCTCCAACCAGGGCTAATTTCCGCTTATCTGTTTTGTTAAAGCGCGACAGAAAATGGCTAAACAGATAAATAAATAGACACACAGATAAATACACACCGGTCTTTATTATATTGTAGCTATTTTCTGGTTCAGCTTAGTCTAATTATCTTTCTCTCGTTACATGAAATTGTTCATAGCACAATGCTGATGGCTGGACGATGACGTCATAGCCATCTCGAGGTGCGGCTGCGCTGCGATAGCAAGCTGTCCGTCTGCATTTTCACTAGTCTGTGCTAAGGCCTCCAGGCCGCCGTCTGTCTCTTGGTAAATGGTCCGATCACCTACAGTCCCTGGAGAAAGGATTAAACGCAGCCTGATATTTTCGGTACCAGCTGTGCATATTTTAGATATATCTGAAAAGAAAAAAAAATTTCAACTCTTAAATGTGAACATGTTACGATAGTTTGAGTTTCTATCCAGGTAAGTCTAAAATATGCCGAGTTGGTACCAAAAATATCGGGCTGCTTCTATTATATTTGTAAAGGGACTAGACCGATAGGGTAAATTTAGTGACGGACTGACCCTGGCCTGTACTTTAGGGGCCCATGGTAGCGCCCTGGCGTCCAGCCGTAGTTGATGAAATCAATTTAATACAAATAGTTCAAGAACGATAATCATTGGAGTAACTAGGGTCATTGGCGGCATCTCTAATTCACAAAGTGACATGTCAGTTGCAATGATGCATTTTTCTTGCAAAGGAGAAAATATAACGGGGAACCTGCTTCATTCTTAATTTAGGTCGGACATTTCACGTACAAAAGAAGCTATAACTCACGACACATTTTTCTTGCAGAAGCGTCAACGACAACAACACAACGTTCGTAACTATGACTGGCAGTGCACATTAACGTTTTGCTGGAGCATTTTCCTCAATAGCGACAAAAACATGACAACGAATTAAAGAGTTCTATATACTTTACAATGAGCGGCAATGCCCTAACGACGCATTTTTGTTCACCCTTTCAAAATTTTCGCCGCCCCCCCTCCTCCTCAAATGCTGCAGTGGTAAAAAAAAAAAAATTGCCAGGCAGAGTGAAAATATAATGATCTCGTGCTTTTTGTTCATGATTCAAAGTACGGTATAAGTTCAATCAGAGTATATATCGTATCGCACTGACATAGCTACGCAATAATGTTCTGTTACAGAACTAGAATCAAAATTAACATTACAGTTCAACGGTGGAGCTTTGTGTCTAAACACAACTAAAGCTATGTTGAAATTACCTTTTTTTAGAAAGTTTTAGTCACGTTACAATATAAACATCTAATTAATAAGTACTCGAGGTATGAAATTATCTTTTTTTTTAGAAAGTTTTAGTCACGTTACCATATAAACACCTAATAAGTACTCGACGTATTTCTTTGCACTAAATTCACAACGGTTGAATAGTTGGCAGGCAAGCGTGGGAGCTCCGCCAGGTTATGTGCTATAACGAGAAAAAAGTTGATGCACAACTACGCAATGAGTCCAACTGCGCCCTTTGTAAGCAGTTCGTTGACGACACTTGAGGAAGCGATAATTGGTAGTAAAAATTATGCGCAGTGTCATTCGAGGCAGTTATTTTTTTACGAGCAATAAAGTAGCTTGTGCAGTTCTTTTAAGGGTGGCGGTCGTTAACTTGTTGGTATGAAGTGAATGTAGTTAACTTGTTGGTATGAAGTGAATGTAGTTAACTTGTTGGTATGAAGTGAATGTAGTTAACTTGTTGGTATGAAGTGAATGTAGTGGCAGATACCAGTACATGAATTTGTAACAAGAGCTGATGGTAGAGACATGGTAATAAAAACCCCACAAAAGCATGATAAAACAAAGCTACTTATCTGTAGGAGATGAAGCTAGGTAGGAAATAAGATAAACATCGGAATTAACACGTAAAATATCGTCGAAGTAGAAAAAACCTGAAACATGGTTACGTCCTAGTGCTTGAAACTTCAACTGTACAGCCTCGTTATTTAATTGCCAAATTTATATATATTATGCTATAATGCGAAAGCACGTTACAGAACACATGGAAAGAATGGCGGAAAATATGGAAGGTTTCTTACGAGAGCAAGAAAATCTGATAAAACTATTAAAATTTTATAAAGACAAGGTCATGCAGCAGAAAGATAAAAAAAAAAAAAATAACGTGCAAGCTTTCAATTCACAAAATTGGAGCAAACGGCAACACTAAAACACCGAAACAATTTCAGGCTTGATGTCATGCATCTCGTGCAGCACATACGAGTTGTACAATCATAAAGGGTAACTGAGAAAATGGGATATTCTTAAAAATCGAACAATGAATCAAGAAATAGGAAAATATGTACATTTTGTGCTGTACAATGTGTAAATAGAAGGATATCCATTAAAAACGCAAAAAATGACAACTTGGAGAAACATACTAGGGGGACAGCAAAGAAAAACACGGGTAAAAATAAAGGGAAAGAGGGTTCGTGAGCCCCTTTCGAGACTGCTAAAGAATAATGGAGTGTGGCATTCAATGACTATGAAACAGACTGAAAAAAAAAATACTGTAAGAGTCCAGCAGGGGCATATGGACGAAGGTGCACACAGATGAATAAAAATGATCAGCACTCAAGTACACTCTTTACGGTCATCATTAGGGTTGTGACTTCACAAAGTATGCACGCATATTCTGTCCAATTGTATGACTGAATTTTGATATTCATAGTTTATACTAATGAAGTGCATGAATAGACATAATATTTTATGCAAGAAATCAAAATTCAGTCATACAATTGAGCAGAATATGCGTGCATACAGTACCGTCCAAAATTAAGGGCCAAATTTTCAAAACGGCATAACTTTTGTTCTAACCATGCCAGGTACTTCTTCTTTTGCACAATATTAGCCAGTAAGATGTTGAATATTGTGTTAAAATTTTAGATATGTATGAACGATAATAAAAAAGTTATGAATGAAAAGCTTTTCTCTTGAAATTTATAACGTCCAAAACTAAGGGACAAACTAGAAAAAAATGCATTTAACTCAATATTTTGCTAGAAATATTTAGCAAAATGGTGGTGAACAATCAATATTTGGTAAATAGTCCCTTGCTTTCGATTACAGCTGCACATCGTCGACTACATGACCGAATGAGACTAACAATCTTCAACAGCAATTTTCGCCCATTCCTCTTGAAGTTTCATCCAAAGATCTTCAGTATTAATAGGATTTTGTGCCATAACTTCCACCCCTAGTATTTTCCAAAAATTCTCGGTTGGATTTAGATCAGGTCTTTGTGGTGGCCAATCCATAACTTCGAGATTTTGCTGTTCAAGGTAACTCATGACTGTCTTTGCCTTGTGGAAGGGGGCATTGTTTTGCATGAAGACAGGGCTGGGGACACCTGAGTGTACAATATTAGGCACGACAATACGTTCCAACAGATTTTTTATACACCTGAGCATTCACACGGGTTTGCAAACGAACGAGAGGCGATGTCCCTTGACTAGAGAGGATACCGAAAACCATCATGCTCCCGCCGCCAAACTTCACAGTCTGCTTTGTACAAGTTACACTTAATTTCTCACCTTCACGTCTTCTAACAAAGTTGTTACCGACATTACCAAACAAATTCAACTTGCTTTCATCACTAAAAAACACTCTAGCCCAATTTTCATGGGACCAGTTAACATGCTTGTTTTCAAACTCTAATCTCTTTTTCTTATTCTTGGCACTCACAAGCGGGTTTTTCTGTGGGCGTCTTGCAAATAACCCTATTTTTTGAAGGCGCCGAGAAACGGTCTGACGTGAGACGTTCATACATGTTGTGTCATTCATTTCCCTACTTATTGCAGCTGAGGACTTGAAACGATCCTTCAATGATGTACGCTGTACGACTCTGTCCTCCTTAAATGACGTTTTAAGGGACCTGCCGGCTTTTTTAGGGGCACCAATGCAGCCGGTTTCATCGTGCGACTTCACTATTCTACCCACAACACTTTTCGAACGGTTTACCTGCTCAAAAATTTCTCTAATAGGGAAATTATTCTTGTGCAACTTGATGATATCTTGTCGCAGGATATAATCAACTTTCTTGCGTGGTACCATCATGTAACGAACAGCAATGTTTACAAATGGCAGTGTCAAACTTTGTCATCGATGTCAATAATGAAATGCGGACTGAATAAGAAATTAACTAAATTTTTCTGTTTTGTCCCATAGTTTTGAACGTTAGAAATTCAGAGAGAAAAGCTTTCCGTTCATAACTTTTTTATTATCCTTCATACATGTCTCAAATTTTAACACAATAATCAACATCTTACTGGCTAATAGTGTGCAAAAAAAGAAGAACCCGGCATGGTTAGAAAAAAGTTATGTCGTTTTAAAAATTTGTCCCTTAGTTTTGGACGGTATTGTATTTTACAAAGTTACAACCTTAGTAATCATTAAATAAAAATTTTTTTCTATTTTTTTCAAACACTGTTTGAAACGTGACCAAACGGTCCTTTCCTTCGTTACAACGGTAATGGGAGCCCATATAGCTCAACTGGAATACTGCACTTATTTTTTATCAAACAGCCGACCAAGTCCTGTGGACTTGAGATTTAGTACACAACAAGTAATTTCCGCTAGTTGAAGTACATTAGTTCTATGAGCTACAGCATTTGTTGTGTGCACAAAGAAATCGACATAGCGGTGCAATATGAAACTGATAAAAATAAAAAAATGAAAATAAAATAAAGTGAGAAATTTAGTACAGTCGCACAATGGCAGTACACAGTCTTGTGTACACTTAAGTCAAGAGTTGCTAAATACAGAACATGTGGTGCACCTATCAATGATTGAAAAACAAGGGTGGATATAAGCATTGTAGTTGCTTCAGGGTATAAAAGCGGTGGCTACCTGCTAAATATAGAACAAATCTAAGGTGCAACAAACTAGGGTTACACAGTGAGGTAAGGAATGCTCTGAAGTCGAGCAACGGCAGGCAGATACGGGCAGTGACATACAAAGCAGTGCGATGCAACATTATGAAGGACAAAGTGTAAAAAAGTAATGCAGTCGAGCATGGCAAAAAGCCTGGGGTACCTTCAGGCCCAAACAAGCAAAAACATTCATTTCTCCCATATAGGGAAGGAGCTAGGAAATATAGAACAGTGCGATGCAGCAAACGAGGATTAAAAAACAATGGCAGGATGCAGGTGATCGAGGATACGAACGAAAGCTATGGCTACCTGGCCAACAGAGAACAATGCGGTGCTGCAAACGAAGCTAACAAAGCAAGGGCAAAAATGGTACGAGGCAAGGGAACAGATATGCCACTCACTGTGGGCGGTCGTCACTAGCTCCTCTGGCTTCACTGAGGGTAGCAAGCATAACACGAGACCTGCAAAGGGATATTATTTAACATTTGCAACTCCCACACCGAACTGAAAATTCTACAGTCTTACTTGCATGCACATTTCCCGTAAGGCACGCGAGTTTCTTGTACACACTGCACACATGAGATACGCTGTCGTTGTAAAAATTCACTCACAGTAACTACAGTACACCAGATTCCAAACCAATCTGCTCATTCCACATTCTCAGGCTGTATAATATTTTTTTTTTTTGGCAAAACAAGGAGTGCTGCTTTACCTTTGTTTACACAGAAAGACACACACCCACATACAAAACAACAATTTCACCCAACTCAGCTGGTCAGCGGTCACGAGCACTGTGGAAATAAATTATTCTAGGTTCTACTACTGGTCACAGGCAATAACGCGACCGGAGGTAGCAACGTAGCAGCTCTACACAACACAAGCAGCATCTCCTATGGTTAGTACACACGTACACACTCTCTGATACTGAAATTGCTCATCTTCTTGCATTCTCACAACAATCAATAAGAAGCTCATCACACGACCGCTGTCATGCTGTCTTACTCATCACACACACTCTGTAGTAGCGTACTGCAGTTGCACGTCCGCTCACCACACTCAAGTTACAATGTTTTTTATACGAACAGCAAACGCTCTGTGAGCACACAAGCGATTCTGCTCACAACGAAATCTCATGATTACAATTTTCTTTGCTCACCGTTCATTCTGTCATTCGAAAATGGCTAAGTTTTCTGAATGAACACGGTGGCTTATAGGGATGAAGCTACATATACAGCGCTCCTATTAAATCATACGAATGATGAAACATAATCGAACAGTTATGAATTCACGGAGGTCTCATTTCTAGACAGCTAGGCAATATGTCGTTTCTACATAACACAAATCATATTCAACCCAGTAGGTAGCACACACTTGATATACACACACATTTTCCAAAGACTGGTTCACACGTTACTCTTATATTCTACGTTCCTACGATTTGAACCAATGTTTTGCTGTGTCTTTGCAAGTAGAACAGTGTGTACAGATAGTCCTCGATATATCGTCATCTCGTTATAGGCACGGTTGTTTTAACTTCGTTTCAAATTTTCAGTTGCAGAGGTTCAACGATAGGACTTGTGAATCAAAAGTAGATGATATTATCTGATAGGGAGAACTATTAATTTTGAACCCCAGCAAAAATACTGAGTAAAAGGAGATAACCGACAACACAGGCTTCTTGTACTTCATAAGATTAGTTACATGTTACAGCGACAACAGACAGCTTAGTAATATTCACTAGTACAATTCTGGATGCCTTTTTCAAATTTTGAGCAAACAACTACCAAGAAAAATGCGCACCTTCCTCTTCTTTAGACTGAAATAGCAACGCTTTGGGGCACCGTGATGAATGAACGTAAAGCAAAAGATTGACGTGTGATCCGGCCTCAACCCTTTGTCTTATAGCGTGTACTACGAGCAACATATCATACAGTACGCACACTTCCCGTACATTTTCGACATGACTAACTGTTTTCGTCGATACAGTCAACACACTTCATAGCAAATATTCTCTAACAGCAACCCCATTTTCACTTTTAACATTAAGTTCATACACAAGCATGTTATGAAAAGTGGATTTCAAATCTCAAAACACCCATTAAATTTGCCTACACTCTTAACAAATTACTATCACCAAAGAAAATCTTATTGACTGTTTGGATGATTACCAACGCTGGGGTAATATGAAAAAAAAAAAAATCTAGACAGATTTACTGTTACGCTAAATATTAGCTCAAGTGTCCCTCCTTCGGAACACCTTTGGTGTGGCGAGCAAGAACATAACCGACATAGATGTTGATCACAATAAAAGGGGCTCATATGTCCTAATCGCTGCAATGGTGCTTCAAGAAAGAGCAAGGACGGCGCTGTAAGCCTGGCAAAATCTGGTACCAATGCACGGTGGAGAGCCGCTTATGGAAACAAGTCGGAAAAGAAAAGGAAAAGCAGAACAAAGATTGTGATGGGAGAGAATGGCGTCTGTCGGAAAGGCCTAGCTAAGGCCACCCGTCAGGGTGCCAGAAGCGCATAGGGATAATTAAAATTTAATGTTTTTTGAACGGCACTTGGTGGGATACTGCGACAACCTCTCATGCAAAATTTCAAACGGAATCGGTTTATATTTACAGGTGATATAAGTGAATTGAAACATGTAATTTGTATTGAAACTTGTACTTAGCATAGCTTTCAAGTCACTTGTGCCACTTCAAACTTTCCTACAAAGGATCCTCCTTATTCTCCTGGCGAGCGTCCTAAACCGTCTCGGGAGTATCCTGTATTCTCTCTCTTCGAGAGCGAGCCTGTACGCTCACTCTACACTCTCTTGAGGAGTAATGCCTCCGCCAAGGAGGTTGTGTTTTCGTCGAGTTTGTTTTTTTGTCTGTTAGTGTGGTTGTCTGTCTGTCACCACGGTAACTTAAAAAGTGATAGACAGATTTCAACGAAATTTTTGCACGGATTGTTAGGTATGTTAGGAGGAACAATGATTAACTTTTGGTGAAAATCCGTTCATCCGTTTGTATGTTTGTCTCATTTTTCCTATGGTCATAACTGAAAAAGTTATGGACGGATTTAAAAAAAATATGCATGAGTTGTTGGGTACATTACGAAGAGTAAATGACCAAATTTTTGTGATGATCTGTTTGTTCATTTGTTTGTCGCAGTGTTTGATTTTATGATTGTTAACACAATAACTCAAAAAGTTATGAATGGATCTTTATGAAATTTACAGGAATTGTTAGTTATGTTAAGAGACATAAATGATTAAGTTTTGGTGATGATCGGTTGATCCGTTGGTGTTTCTGACTAATGTTGTCAGAATGACTGTAAGCAGTAAAACTGAAAGCTATGAACGGATCTTCAAGAAAATTACAGAAACTCTATATAGTGTTAAACGGCACAGTTGATTAGATTTTGGTATTGATACAAGGAAAATCATGGTTTCAGAACCAGTTTTAACATTTTGTTACTGTGCCTTGCTTGGGGGAGGTATGCGCTGTCCGAGTGCTCTAGTTCTATACGCTTCCTTGGGGTGCAATCTTATACGCTCAACTGGGAAATCGATCCTATGTACCCTGCTGTGGAGAGATGCTAATGCTCCCTTAGAGAGCGCCAGTTACAGAACAATCCCTTTTGTATATTGTTAACAATATAACGACTACCTAAAACTTCAGTTTATCATGGAAAAAACATTCCTTGAAACATCCTATATGAAAGATGCTGGACATTATGGGCCTTTAGTACTTTTTACCGCTCAAAACTCTCCAAAAATTGCGACTTTCTAGCCCCAGCGTTTGTAATCATCCAGAAAAGATAAATAAACCTCACAAATTGCACACGACAACACACTTGTATCAAATAAACGTTAGTACCACACTTATCTACAATCTATACAAATATGTCACAGTAACGTAAAATGAAAACACAGGTAACATGTAAGCAAACACCGAATCACGGCTGGATTACCACACGTCTATCAACAAACTCACTATACCTGCAAACATGGACATATTGAACATGTGCGTGCAACACGATATTTGCCTGCGACATGAGATGATATAGATTATAGAACCATTAAGCATCTGATATCAGTTGTGTGGTCGGAAAAGTCTAAAGCATGTAACACATTGCCCAACATAACGATGATGAAAATAGACACCAGGTTAACTGAGATCAAGCCACCGAACATAAACTGAATTTTCAAAGCACATTTATTAGGACAGACCACCTGCGAGCCGTGGCGACGACAGTTCGGTCGAAATGTGCAGCTTTTATTGAGGACTACGCAGCTTATTACTAAAAGAACGTCCACCAAAACAGTGGACTTTGCTGTAGTATTTAATGGCCGGATATCCTAGTATACAAAAAATAAGTTGTGCCAACGCCGTCAATTTCTCTAAACAGTTTTATTCCCAACATATGAGACAGCATTCAAGCCTAATATAAGTAGTGTCAGCTATCTTTTCAAGGCTTAGATCCTCCTAGCACGGTGTTGTGTTACATATTGTAAAAAAAAAGAAACCAGTTTCGACCAGTGCTCGAGGAACATCAGCTTCAGGTAACTTCCAGTTTAAAATTGTCATTGTGTAGCAACTGTCGGTATTTCTTTCTAATATAACTCCCTCAAACCCTAGAACTTAAGACTATTATTAGAGTACATATTGATGCACTGAACACGAATTTATAGGTTACAGCCGTCGGAGAGCAGTTTTTGAAATACTGACTTATTAAGGTCAGCATTATATCAGTAGTCAGCCGCTACTTAGTTAGGATTCGTTTTATTAAACGTTTATATTATATGAAGTGATTTTCAAATAAACTACGTATAGAAAACACTACTGCATTTTCACATATACAAAGTTTTCTTTTTGGTGCAGTAATATTAAACAAAAGTCTGTACGTAATACAGAAAATCATACAAAAAAATTGCTTGGTCAAATGAAAGAAACACATCAGCACTCAGCAGGCGTCGCTCGATCAAACAGGTTGCCATTTACGCAGTGCCGTGTCCGACGTATCGTAATCCCAAGTAATTTGCAGAAATAATTAAATCAGTTTCCCAATTTTAACCTATTTGGGAGAACGATTGCATCGAACATTAAGGGCGATAAATTCATACGTTTGATACTCAATGATGCTTCACTTTTTAAGGTTAGGAGGGTAGCACTGGTTCTGCTAATGACACCGCAACTTAGGCAAACATTATGATTTTATAAATACCTGTGACGCAGTCATGAGTACGAATACTGATTTAATCAACATTTAACACATCAGTATCTTCAGATAACTTAAAATAATTGTTCTCCTGGATTATGAATTTTATTTTTACCAAGCATTCGACATTGTAAGCGAATGTCGTTGTAAAGGTGGGAACTTCGAAACTTCTGGTCCAACGGCTGTGACGTACTAATTCGCACTCAGTGCGTCAATACCTACATCAGATTAATGGTCTAAAAAAATGTCTAGGTGCGAGTGGGGCTTATACTAAAAAGTTACCTAACTGTCTGTCATGGAGGTAAGTTTTCAAATTTGAGTTAGCATCTCAGGCTACCCAAATGGTAAGCGAATTGAAGTACATATTCAGTGTTTCGCATGTTAAAGAGCGACAACGGCTACCGCGTTTGATACAGTTACCGCTCTCATCATAGTAGAAAACGAATATTGAAAATACGGCCTGAGAAAACGGTTGCTCATTAAGGGAAACTACTTCACATATTCCAATAAGGAGCAGTGGCCTGGCAGCAAATATCACAAAAAGCTAACATTTGAATAGTCAGTAGCGGTGGTTTCCAATATTAAGAAGGAACTTAGATTTTTTACTAATGGTGTGACTGAAATATCTGGAAGAACTGGCAGCAGATATTGCGTGCGCCGCGGTAGACCCAAAGTCCTAGTTTACCATAAAAGAACCACTCACTTCAAACAGACTGATAATTCTGCTGGAATTTTTACTACACGCACAGTACAAAAATTAAGCTTTCCATAGACAGCACGGATTCAAAAGCTATAGACACAAAATAGTGGGAAAGAAATAGAGAAACTTAGGAAACACCGTAACTTTGCATCGAAAATTAAGAAAAAAGCCGTAACTCCGTAGTAAAAATTGAAAAAAATGCCGTAACTCTACAGAAACCATCAGAGCGAATAGTTTCAATAGGACTCATATTCTTCCATATAGGTCGGATATAGAGAGCAAATTCATTTACGCGGAAATCGAGGGTCTCTCAAAACTTGGAAATAGGATAACGATGAATGACAATCATCAGAGCTTACTAATTTGGCAAAATTGTCAGGTACGGTAGTTATAGTCTGACCATTTTATCAAGGCAGTTCGGTCGTGGTCAAATTCCTCTAGAGCGTTGCCAATTCTATGGGTAGTTCTGAGTTATTGTTCTTCCATATCTTAGCCCCGCCTACTACCTGTATATAAGAAAAATCTCAAACACCCACAGAATTGACACCGCTATAGAAGAATGTGACCACGACTGAGCTGCCTTGATAAAATAATCAAACTATAACTGCGTGCGCTCACATATTAAAAAAAAAAAAAATTCCTGAGTAGTAACACTCACCATCAGTATAAAAGAATGTATTGCTCTCTGAATGAGTAGGTAACGAGGCAATATTCAACTTTTCGGGAGACACAGAACTTCTATTTCGAGCGATATCGAGCCAGTGTGAACGATACAACTGGGGCCAAGGGTTGTCACAACGTTTTCATAGAATGATTCAGCGTAAGTTTGGCATTGATTCGCCCGTATAAATTTGGTGTTCAAACAGAAATAAAATCAGCCCTACTATATGAAGTGCAAGCTTAAGATAGTAGTTGTACTATTTTGCTTATGAAATCATAGCTCAACTCAAGAAAAAGCACTTTCACCGTTTTTCTGAAATATACATTGGCTACAAGAAATATAAATTAACTAAATTTAGATAACAAAAAATCCTCAATTATTTGTACTTTCTGCTTCTTATGATATTAGGAAGTGATAAGGCTATTATTACCAATACTG
Source organism: Parhyale hawaiensis (assembly GCA_001587735.2). NCBI lineage: Eukaryota > Metazoa > Arthropoda > Malacostraca > Amphipoda > Hyalidae > Parhyale > Parhyale hawaiensis. The sequence goes on along the minus strand of LQNS02278180.1, from coordinate 8,416,652 downwards.
CACAAAATATTTGCTCAGGCGCTCCTAACCACTGCAACGGTATTTCAAGAGGGGATAAAGAAGAGACACGAAGAATGTTCAGAAAAACGGGCAACCAAAACAAGAAGAAAGTCCGAGATCTGAAACTTATTAATATAGGCACAGTAAACCGGGACAGACACGGAGTATTATTATCTTGAAATAGTTTTGGTCTCCATTTCCACAACAACGACGATCTACCAGAGAAAGAAATAAGGGACTTATACCTAGTATGCTAATAGAAACGTAGAACCCCTGAGAATTCCCTCTCGGAGTAGTAAATACGAATGGCCTAACTCATCACCTGATCGTAACGCTCTTGATTAGGTATTTTTTTTTTGTGGTGACTCCTGGAGAGAGAAATCTGCTCTACTCCTTGCCAAAATATTGAAGCTTTCAAGATAAAATTGAACAAATGCTGGGAGAAAATACCCTTAGATGTTGTGCGTGCTGCCATAGATGATTTCTCAAAAGACTTCGTAGTGTAGTGAAGGCTCAAAAGAAACATTTTGAAGATTACTTATACCATATTATTCCTTCGGTATTAGCGAATCATTTTCTCTAATAGGACTACTAAAAATATTTTTTTAGTGGGATAAATCTGGGTTTTACTTTGTAACGGTATTTATGCTCCACCCAGTAGCTTCAAAAAATGAAGTCATCAACGATGTCACATCGACGTCGCTATGGCTGAGTAGCCTATGAGTATTTTAACTAATTCCGCCAGAAAAATCGTTGCAAATTGCGAATTTTATCCCCAAGCACATGAATAACTGAAGAAAATATATACTACTAATTGAGCAATAAACAATTATCTATTGAAAATTGCAGTGGAGGCTGGTGGAAACTTCCACAGCACTAGCGGTGAAATTTGGGCCGGTATGGCGATCTGATTTAACTTCTTTGAACTGAAGCCTAATTAACACTTCATATTTTTCAGTTCATAGTGCTCTGCTCTTCACAAAAGATATTTATACATATCACCGTATTTTTGCGATTTAGTTTATTCAATCTCCCGATCCTGATTGGCCAGCTACTTGAGCTGCACCCAGTCACAAAACACAGAAAATGGCTGTCGTCAAGTACAGAAAGTTTGAGCAATAACCGTTACTATGTTTTCTGTCGCGTAAAGATTATAACGCTTTTTATATTTTTGGTAAGGATTAAGGACCCGACCTACGCAGGCCTGAGGTCCAGCCCTCAAATACTTCGACTCGTCGATGTGACGCCATTCGGCAACATGCGGTCACAGCCAAGTTTTATTTTAGTCCCAATTTCGTTAGACTTTTTGCTTTCTGAGTAAAACTATGAAATTGGAAGGAAACGTAGGGGACACGAAAGGTAGACCTCCGGGATGCCTAGCTAATGGCGAAGGCAATCAACAAAGTCTTCCTGGGGTAGGAGAAAGAAGGAAGCTTAGAACAAAGACCATCAGCAACAGAAGAAAAAAACACAGGAAGCAAACTTGATTGCGCGCAAAAGTCCCAAGAAGGCCTGAGGGAACCCCCCCCCCTTAGTGGAAACAACTACCGATAATATAGGACAGGGATGTCTACTGCAACTATTTCATTCTATTTTACCAAATGTATGTTACTTTGCTGAAAGGGTTCTTCGTCCTTTAATATTTCTATGGGGTGAAAGGCTTCTTAGCGAGGTATCACAGATCTGTCAAGAAAAGGCTAACCCCATGGCGCATTTTATGCTTGATGCATAGATCGCAACAGTACTTGACTCTTAGGTCTGACGATGTCGGCCAAAAGTCTGCAACAGAAAAATGGGTTTTGTCAAGAGCTATTCTTTTCCCCCTATCTAATACTGAAAACAAAATTCGAAGGTACCCAACATTTTTCTTGCGGAGAAGGTATCTTGGATACGGTGGGGACGCAGTTGGGCGCTTGCCTGCATGACCGTGTCTGGACATGTTCATAATAGCTCTTGAGAAAATCCCATTTTTCCCATTTTGGCCGCCAGCGTCAGAGGTCACTCGGATCTAAGAGACAAGTACTGTTGCGGTCTATGCTTCATGTTTGAAATATATTTCATTTTAACATAAAACATGAAAGGAAACTGTGGGTAAAAGATAAAAATCCCAAAATCATTGCATTCACCACCGAATGGGCAAAAAGATTAGCAATGGCACTGAATAAAAGATGACACCTTGCTTCACTGACTGACTGCACCAGCGTTTGGAATGATCTTCGAATCCGAAGCAGGCAGGCGTGAATCCAGTGGCTTTTGGTAAACTTTGATATGGAAATTTCGAGTCGGCAATTCTGTTGAGCCGCGAGTGCAATTAAACTCTGGCTTGCTGATTCTGATGGACACGGCATCAAATATTCTGGAATATTTAACTAAAGATCAAGGTCCTGCGGAAAGAGTCAGGGTTGCGTAGTGTCCACCAGGGGGCCAATATTCGGCAAAGTTTTAATTAGAGCATGGCTTAAAAAATACAGCGCGCCCATATTTAATTTGGCAACTGGACTCACTATAAGAGCTGAGCTAAAATGAATATCGAGAACTAAAGTTACTTTACGAGAGAGCTAAAAGGGATTCTGAGAATCGGAGGCACTATATAAGAACAGATAAAAAACATACTGAGTAGTGGTGTCACTAAATTGAAGTCAGGATTCTCTATCATAGATACCAAAGGTGGAACTTGAGAAGAGGGGATTGTACATAGGCTTAAAGGAGTCCAAAAAAGGAGCTCCCATTGGAAGAGAAGCCGCATAAAACAACAAAAATTTGCGCGTAGAAATTTTTACTAGTTATGTTGTGGAAAATGAATAAGAAGTGCGTAGTTTCTCCAACCTACGTAAAATAAATAACTTAAAACACGTTAGAGATTTGATGAGCAAACTTCTGCTGGTCAGGGCACTGCAGTGCGTTACCTTTATTATGCAAATAGAATTTTTTTCACTTAATATTTCAAGATGAGTGTCTAACTTTGAAATATCAATATTAACTAAATGTATGGCTATGTTACCAATATAAACAGCACTTGTAAAATAAACATTTAGCTATTGGTTAAGTTTATCATACAATTTGCTTATTTACGAGTTTTTTACTGTTACCTCAGATTATGCAAAAAGTTAATAAAAACGTCATAAAGAGAAAATAAATACAAGTGTACAGGAATAGTGTTATTAAACGTCCAAAACCACGAAATTATAACCAAAATAATTCAATAAACACTGAAATACGTGTTCAGTAGTGGTAAACTTTAGTTAATTTTGAACATAGCAACCTCAATTTTTCATGATTTTTAAGGCGATTACCAACAGACTATCAGGTTTGATATTTCAGATGGTGGAATAGAATCTGCTGCTGTTTTTACTGCATTCCACAGGCTTACTTTGCTCGAAAACTGCCGATCACCTTCATAGACCTTCGTTTTGATTATTGCCCAGAGGATCTCAATGGGAATTAAATCAGGGCTATTCGATGGCCAGGTCATAATCCTGTTTGATTTGAATCCTCCATCTGCAAGCCAGTTAGCAGTGTACCGTGCTCGGTGTGAGGGAGCGTTATCGTGCTGAAATACCAATTTGGATCTGCGTGCGATAGTCTGCTCACCAAGCCATGGAATCAAGTTGGCTTCAAGAAACTGGCAGTACCTGTCTGCACTCAGTTTAACTCCTTCTGCCACTTCAAATGGACCAATAAGGGTGTCAGCTACTATCCCGGCCCAAAATATTATACCTCCACCACCTTGTTGACGCTTAAGCCGTGTCTGTTGAGGTCGGTCATTGAGGACCCATTCTCACGCCCATTAATCTAGACCATCAAGAGTGGCTCTGCATTCGTCAGTAAATATGACATGGGAGAAATAAGTTTTCATGTTCTCTTCAGCCCATTTGACCCTAATTTTTTTTTACTTTTTGTTAGAAGTGGTCGTATAATTGCCTTTTTCACTTGCCATAGCTTCTGCAGAACCTCACATCTTGTCTTTCTGCTTAGTATTGGAGCTCAAGCGTCTTCAAATATCGCCTTACTTGTAGAAAGTTGTTTTCTAGCGATAGAAACCTTCAAATATCGCATATCCCGAGCATTCAATTTTTTTCGTAGTGGCTCAATCCGGAGTTTTCAGGCTGACCTTACCTTCAATTGCATAAACCTTAATTGTTCGGTGATCACGCTGTAACTCTTTGAAAACTTTGAGTGTTGTCTTACCAGAAGCCAATAACGAGGTCACTTTGATCTTTTTTTCACTTTTTAAACCGCATTTCGTGCCCATGTTGACTAGAGAGTGACGTTGCATAATCTGGGGTAACAGCAGAACCCCGTGCGATAAGCAAATGTTGCCAAAACGTGGGAAATTGTTCAGTTTTCTTTTTTTCTGGTTGTTTTTTATAGTTACAACATACCTGTGCACTAACTTGCTATTCACATTTTAAATGTTTGACACTTATTTTGAACAATAAGTAAAAAAAAATTGTATTTGTATAATCACAAAGGTAACGCACTGTAGATTCCCATAAAGAAGCTTTTTAGGTACATTGCAAAACGGAGTCATGAAACTAAAAGTAAACATTCACGGTTTTGCCAAGAACATTCGAGTTACAGTTGGAAAATGCCAAGTACTCGGTGGAGATACTTGAGTTCATTATACGTTATTAATTTTAGCCTCCGTAGGCACAAGGCAGTCTATGCCGAGGGTGAACAAGAAGGGATACATAGTTTGTCGACAGAAACGAAGAACTCACACACGAGCGTGTTCCCACAATATATAAAGGAGCATGGGCCCAGCAGTCGGGAAAGAAGATAAAAAACCAACAGAAGATCACAAGTAGGAATATGACAATGGAAGGAAGCAAAGTGGATACGAAAGAAAGATGTTCGGAAGACCTAACCTAGCTTAGGCTGAGGCATGGCTAAACTACGTATTTTCATATATTATCATTGACGTTATTCAACCATGGGCCAAGGTAACCTGTGAGATACTCGTGGTGCTCCCCATTAATTACATTTGAAAGGCGAACTTTACTAAGATAACTTTATTGCCTATGACCCATAGATTGCCTTTGGGAGATCACATTATACGTCACATAGCGGGTAGGCTATGACAATTCAGATGAGCACAAGGAAGTACAAAGAATATTAGCCTATTACTGTTCAAAACTAAGCGGTCCCCTTTTAAATTGGGCTTTTCCTCAGGAAAATTGATGTTTAACCCTTTCTTGTACCACGGGAACTCCAGTTCCCGCATCAAAATTTTTATTATTGAAAGCAGTGCGTTGTCTCTCGCTCTGGAAATTCGGACAATATGTTTTACAACCAGTCTGAAGTCAGTGCTTGTATTTTATTTACGGCTGAATAAAACGGGAGGTGGAGCTCAAGTGAAGGCGATGAGAGTGTCTATTATGAGTTTCTTGTAGAACCTCATAGAAAGAGCAGAGTTTTGGGAAACGAAAGGGTTAATAAGGAGGGTAGAGAGTGTTGTGCATCATCTAGTTGAAGCTTTTCAACAGAAATTGGGACCATCCAAAAAAGAGGAAGAAAGAAGAGACGGGGCGTACGCCCAGCTAAATAAGGGAATGGTAAACGACGAATGAAGAGGAAAAACAACAAAAAATGATCGTCACTCGAAGAACGGAAGACGTATGCTGAACACGAATGGGAAAAAAGTTCCGTGAGCACAACTTAAGCCAGCGTAACGAATGGGACGAATTAATATCAGTGAATTACTAATTAAGAACAAATAATGAATAAGGGGTTAACTCTTCCTTTACTGATGGCATTTCTACATTTCTAGAAGTTAGCATCAATTAATGAATCTCAAAGCCAAAGCGTTGTTCCTGAAATTTTGCACAGTATTTACAATTGCTAATTTGAAAGCATTTTCAGCTAAAATTTACATTCTGAAGGTAGAAAATAGACTGTGACTCTTATAAAAAATATTTTCTGCAGGCACAGACCGCACTAAGAAACAGTTTCTGCAGTACAATGGTTACTATATCGAGACTCGCTGTTCAGCCACACGGCTTGCGAAAGGTGCTACGGGGAAAAATTTGATTAAGTCTCTAAAGAGTCAGGGCCAAAATAGCCTTTTTGTGAGCATAAAAGCCTTATTAACTCCACCGCCTAAATTTAAGCTCAGCTCTTTGACAGCCTCTGGGGTCGCTGCTTCATTATGCCAATGTCTTTCATTAGCTTCCGCGAAATATTAAACGCGGGGTCACGTTACCACACAATGCACCTGTGCGAAAAGAAGAGAATATTCTTGCCGGGCAATATTATGTTGTTAGCTAAATCTGATGTTAAAAAAATTTTCCGATCCGAAACAATGGTGATCCATAAGAATAAATAACATATAACGCATGTAAAAAAAGAGGATTCCACGCAGAAAGGATCACCGTATGTTAACCAAGAATCGGTCTAAAAGTAGTTCTTATACCCATAAGCTTCCTCTGGACCCACCGCCCACTGTACCTGATGTGGTCTGACACGGCCCGATGTTGGAGTGTTTATTTTTAGCCTATCTCATCCTTTTTCTCATAAGTTAATGTACTTTTCTCATAGGAATAGCACAATTTGAAATGTTCATAGACCACGCTATATGCTTTGAGAAAAAGAGGAAGTTCCCAGCCACACCACGCGGTGTTATAAGAAAAAGGAATACGCAACTGTCACGAAAAAACGACATATTTAAGCACAGAAAATTACCGTGTGGAATACCAGGGTGTGTGAGAAACCAAGAAAAATGACAGAAATAGAGCAACGATAGTAATAACCAAAAATGTAAATCAAAGAGGATGGTAAAGGTAAAGTCAACTTGACCGCTTACACCAAGAGAGAAATCCGCATGCACTGATTCGTGCTGCAGATAGTAAAGCCGCTGTCGACGCAGAGTTTCATCCTTTCCCATACTCTCGCAGTGTCGAAAGGTTAGAGCTTTACCCTCACGCCTCTCGTTTTGCATTTTCAGCAAGTCCGGCATGGAGACGCACTGCGAGGGCCTTAACAAGAAATGGGGATGCCGGAATTGCTGAAAAAGCAAAACAAGAGGCGTGAGGGTAAAGCTCTAACCTTTCGACACTGCGAGTATGAAAGGAGGAAACCCAGCGTCGACAAAAAGGTTAGGGAAATTACCCAATTGCCGAACTAACTCTATTTCCGAACAAACAGTTATTATTTGATGGGATTATTACTTTCACCAATCAAATATAACTGTTTGTTCGGAAATAGAGTTAGTTCGGCAATTGGGTAATTCCCATATCAAATGTCATGATGAGGCAATGCATAGCGGCGTGGCTCTTATATCCTGAAAGACCCTAGCATCTTTGTAGAAACACACAACCCGCTGCACAACACAACCTCCACGACAAGGGTCTTAAAGGCGCTAAACCGAAACAGACATTGCTAGTGAGTAGCGGACGTACGACTAGAGCCCCATACTGTCGCCAGTACAACACAACTGTCGATTCCCTTCAGTGGGATGTAATAATGAAACTAACTCATCAAAATAATCATTTGTGGGGTTCATTGTCTGCCGACTAATGATCGACTCAATATTTTCATGTTATCTGTGCCCTTATCATGTTATTATTATTTATTATGAAATTGAAAAGTTTAAATCTCCGTTTCTACATCAAAAGCGGTATTACAGAGGAAGAAAGGACAAACAGTACGTCGATCGACACGTGGAATCCATGCACGAAGGTGTTCCCACACAGGTTCAATGCACATTGGAACAGTATATCGGGAAAGAAGAGGAAGAACAGAAGAAAGTAATAATAGTACGAATATGGAACCGGAAAGAAGGAAAGTGGGTACGAAAGATAGCTGTCCCGATCCCATATGATGCTACCGTAATGGACAGTGAAAATGGAAAGACGCCGAGGAGAGGCCTTAGGCTTTTCTGCTTCTAAGGTAAATTTAAAGAATTTTTTTCCAATAAGGCACTCTAAAAATGCCCTATGATAATACCAAAAATATTACAAAGTTTGGCCTGGAGACGCACTAGAATCTGAGGCCCTAGGCTATACCATGGGTGAAGCCTCTCAAAATCATTCTACTCAAAATGAGAGTCAAAAAAAGGCTTATGACTGTGTCAAAACTTCCGTCGGATTCCCCTACATTTCAGGGCAGAAGTTTCAGTTTGCGTCTATTAATAAGCACACGGGTAAATTTCACTCAGTGCGCTGCACCAACAGACTACCTAATAGGTGGATTATAACTGCAAGGCGAAGCGAAAAATTTCGATGATCATCGAGAAAAATTCTGCGATGAACATGTTCAGAACGCGAAGGCCTTACCAAACGTGCCCACGCATCTCAAAACAACCCAACATGAGCACAACTTGTGTAGGCGTTCGCCAGCCACGAGCGAACTCGTCTTTATATCTAAACTTCGTCCCTGATAAATGTGATCGAGATCTCTAAAAATATTTCCAGTTTGAGAAAATGAACTTAGAATTTGGAAAGCTCAAAGCAAGCTCGAAATTATGACAGAAGTTTCGAGCTTCTAGAGAATTATTTGCCTCAACATAAAAAGCGTTGGCGATGATTATTTTTATACTTTTAATGCCTTTACTTCATGCCTACTACAACCAACGTGCCTGGGGAGTCGCCAGGCAATACAGCGATATCAACTTACTTTTAATTGTAATTACACTAAAAATTAAGATAGATAAATCATTCAATTTAAGAGGGAAAACAACAATATTACGGTAATTAGAAGGAAATAAAAATTATAGCGGACCTCTAAGGAAACTATGGTATTTCTTGGGTATAATTTAATCCTGATCCTTTACTACAGCTACCGCAGCGTCAAACGGAAGAAAAAGGACATGTAGTACGTCATGTATGTCAAGAAGAGGAAGAGTAGCAACATAAGATTTTCTGAAGAAACAACGAAAAGAAAACAGCGCTTAGCAAAACAAACTTTTATATAAATAAAAAAACTTGGACCAGAGCCAGTACTTAATACTGACAATAGTTCACAAGTAGTAAAGAACTACTCAGGAAATCGACGCTCATATATAGTAAGAAAAAATATAGGCAGAGGCGATAATAAAATTGACTAGGTATGCCCTTTCAGTCTACCATCTCACGGCTGAAAGTACTGTGTCACGATATCATATATAGGCAAGTTTTATTTTAATGGCAGGAAGTTGGTTCTTGATCATACATTTATTGATTTTTTCCAGTTCTCTATAACATCTGACATATCATATTCGTACTGCGCAATAGCGCGTCGACGGTCATTTCCAAGTGTCGATCGCGACTGTGGTCACAATTGAAAAGCAGACCATAGCCGAGCTATTGTGTAGTATAAATCAGTAACAAGATGAAGTCAAATGTCTTAAAGAACTAGAAAAAATTACTAGATGTAGAGTATTATAAAAAACGCCATTACCAAAAGTTGCGTAAAACAATAGTTGCTGCCAAATTATATATTAGTACAAATATAGTGAGCTGCCTTTGGTTTGGGCAAATTTATTTAGAAGATGACCATGTTTATTGCCATATATACAAGATTCTATCTAATTTTTGACCTCTCTAATATTTACTATGCTGTTATGAATTAAATAGATATTTCTTAATCGTCAGAGTTTCTATGTATATTATAAGCAACGAACGTCCAAGTAAAACGACGATCTTGCAACATCAACTCATTATCCCTTGTATTGATAATGTGATTATAGTGATATCAAAATGATAATAAATTTTACAACATTATAATGTTGTGCCTACTGTGATACGGGCGCTCTAATATTCTCGGCGCTCAAGGTAGTATAATACCCTGAAAACAACCTGATAATATGCCCAATATGATACCGCCACTAATATTCTCGGAACTCTAGGGATAACAATAATGGCAGCGGCGGAGGTTGATTTCAGCTAAAAAGTCTAACGTAATTACCGAAACTCGATACTTTGAACACCTCATCAAGTTCGGTAATACCCAGAGCAAAAGTATCCGAAGTTCGGGGTAATGTTTACAGAAACTTACCAAAATTTATTCGGCAGTTGCGTCAATATTCGGGGATTTAGCTCGGAAACTTGTGCCGCCGGAGCGCACTTTTTCAAAAGGAATTTTCTTACAGTAAGTATCAAAGTCTTACCCTTCAGAAGCGATGGAGGAGTTTCTGGACATGCTCTTGGGTGACATCTCGAAATCTGAGTCGCTTCTGTACAGGAAACTTTCCCTCCGCTGGGGGAAGTTTTGGAGCACAAGTCCCGCGGACGGGGACGTGCTGTCCAGCGGACTTCGGCCTGGAGACGCGCCATTTTCAACGTCAAAACTGCAAAGAAAGAGAAATACCAACATTAGACTACAAGCTGTATACTTATTGATATTGTTAGCGTCAAAACTGCTAAAGAGAGGAACACAAATATTAGATTACAAACTACAGTGATTGCCATTTTCAGCGTCAGCACTGCAAAGGAACAGTAAGTAAGTATCAGACTATAACTGTATGTTGACTGCACAATGAATCTGGTACTAGCTGAACCCGTGAATACATTCATGGCTTACAAACTGTATTTTGAGAGTTTGGAAAATTTCCTGGTACCGGTACGCTTATTGTTGGATTTTAATGTAATTGGTTGCACATTCAATTTTTCGTGTTTATTAGTTCAAATCGCTAGTTGCTCTCCCAGTAAGTAGTTATCCTCCTAGGGGTAGTTAACCTGGGGGTAGTTCTCCCAGTGGGTAGTTGTCCTTCCAAGGGGTAGTTAATTTTATATGGGGATAGTTGTCCTCCTATGGAGGTATCTGTCGTCTCCGGGACTCGTAGATATTCTACAGTTGGTAAATGTTTTCACTTACCACAGTTTAACTGAGGTAGTGCTTCTAACTTAACCCAACCCATCTGAGCATACGTCCGTCGCTTACTCCTGTCTTTCGTTATGCAGTCCGTGTATCTTACATCTCACCTAACCTTTTCTAGTATATTTATTTCACCTCTAAATTAATCACGAATTTATTCCGTCAGCAAAGAATTCGCACTTTTGTCTTGATAAAGATAGAACCATGACGATGCTCCTTGCATTGTTCTCCAATGTATTTGAACACCTTTTCTAAGCTCTCTTTCCCACAGCTTACAGGTAATTTAGCCCTTCTTAATCTTACGCATTTCAATTTTTTGTCGGCGTGTTCGATTTTTGTCACTATTTCGGGAGCCGTGTATACTGATCAATAGCCCATCATTATTTCTGCTTTGTTTAACGCGATAGTGGACCGGTGCGTGAAAAAATTCACCCAATAATCATCAATATATTTGCTAAATATAGGCCGGTGCGGAATCTTCCTTTCTTTGACTTGCCTCTTCTTCATCACACTTTTTCATTGATTGTACTTTCCTTACGCTACGACGACCAACTCAGATGATCGTAAGAGATACGTACTTTCTTCTGAGAAGTACACTTCAATTTGTCTGCACCACACTTCTTTCCGTCCTTAGATGGCATGAAAAAAAAGTAACTATATGAGTAAGCGCTGAAACATCACTGAATTTCATTTCCGCTGCGTATCCAGAATACACAATAAGATAGTGTCACCAGAGCAAAATTTTTGCACCCAAGACGTTTGAATATAGAATTACTACGTCTACTACACCGAAGAAATCGGCTCTTTTAGCTACGCTTCACTGATTTTCCGCTAAATGTATACATCGTAAACCAACAGAAAATATAGTTTCGATTCAGTGAAAAGTTATGAATGTCAGACTCCACGGGAACGGCAAGAGAAGCTGGAAGAGCAAGTACTGCATTCATTGTCAATAACGATAATACAGCATTCAAAATTAGCCTTCTTCTGCAGTATGGTCAAATTATTGCCTACTGAATTCCCTCAGAAGGGAACAGGATGGCCAAAATATCCAACGTGGCAAAAAATGCACTCAGATAATAAAGATATAAAGATTTCACTTTAGCCTTCTTCTGCCACCTCGTCATCGATCTCCATAGAAAAGAAACTTGATTACAAAATCTGCATCCTGGTGGAATTCCCACGGTAACGGCAAACAATGATACAGATTCCAACGCGCTGACACAGAACAGCTCAGGTGCATAAAAGTAATTATTAGAAAAACCTTGCCCGGTTGCATCCGATTGATGATCCCCGCCGTATCATAGATACATTAGCTTCATAATGCTGCCAGATTCACATTATTTTGAAGATTTTACCGACTTTTTCCAAGCTATTTGACCGATAACAGCGGCTGAGTTCAACAACTATTCGCTCCCATTTCTTCTATCTATTATTGAAGAGCGGAACATACGAAGAATGCAACGCTATTAATATTCCAGATTAGTTACACTTAAAGAATGGACCTTAGACAGCAGGGGACTGTGTGCAGTGAACTGTGTCGTAATGAGTAGGTGTTTAACTAACTTATTCAGTAGTATGCAAATCACATATCGTATTGTGCATGATGAACAATATGTTTATGAGATAAAGTGTTGTATTGAAGAAAAAAAATAAAGTGTTGGGTCCCTCTTATCAGCTAGGTATATAGGGTGGAAACTGAAATATTTTTCGAAGCGGGTTATAAAAACTTGGAGGCATTTAATGCGTCTTCAAATAATGCATATTGTTCTTATTTCAGCAAATTATTTTTATTATATCGCTCAAAGTGAAAACCTGGCGACGGTTCCAAGATGAGAGACAATGCTTCGGCGCTTCAGGGCATACCATCTCCATCCACCACAATCGTGAAGCAGGGAAACGCAGGAAAGAACTGAATGCAAAATTGTGAGATGTCAAGCAACCAAAGAACAGATGCTTAGTGGATCAATGAAAATAGGAACAGTAAATCTGGAACTAAAGGAAGTCAGCACAGGTGGGAAAAAGAAGGAAGGAAAGACATGACAGCAGAGTTGTCTAGAGACCAAAATGAGGCGAGGGTAACCACAGAGGTCCCACGTGAGGCGTGTTGCAATCAGACGTCGGTGTTACTAGGCGTTACCCAACATGTGTTGCATTGGAGCCGGGGTAACATGGGTGACAACGAAGGTCTGATTGCAACAGGCATCTGGGATAAGACCGCGAGGCTCCCATAACATGGGATGCACGCCTGCGGTGATGAAACTATGATCATAATAATAATTAAAGCACTCTGAGAGCGCATATCTCCGCAAGCAAGGCTACGGTAATGAAAAATTCAAATGAAGCCGCCCAAGACACAACTACGGTGATTTAAAAAAGGAACGGAAGGGACATGCAGTATTTAGAGTCAGAGAGTTTAAGTCTCCGTTTCCGAGCGGAACGATATCCCAGAGGAAAGAGCAAGGGACATATAGCATGTCGAGAGAAACGCGGAACCTATGCACGAAGGTGTTCCCACACAGGATCAACGCGTATGGCAACAGCAAGTTGGGAAAGAACAGGAAGAACAGAATAAAGCATAAGCCGTAGGAGTACGAAATCAGGAAGGAAGTAAAGTGGGCACGAAACACAGACGTCTCGAAGGCCTAGCTAATGGCTAAGGTAAACTACATAAACTCCCTGGTGGCGCTGGTCCCAATAACATAGGATGGGCGAACCTAGTTAGCCTAACCCTATGATCTATCCTATGCCCTTGAGGGAGTTTAACCGATATGTGAGAGGACGGCGTCAGGGGTCCCATCCTATAACTACTTTAAAATTGCTGATTGGTAAGGCCAAATCTATAATCTCTGTGAGCTGCATCTCTTGTTTATATCGCTAGATCCAAGTTGATGGACGCCACTGAGATCCTAAACACTAGCATCTTTAACCCTTTCGCGCACGAATTAAACTGCCTGTCTCGTAGCAATAGCGCTGTTTGGAAAATAGGGTTAACGAACCAAAGGCAAGTAGCGCGCACGTCAGAACATTATGAACTTGTGTTGCAGATATGAAAGCTTAATATGACGCAGAGTATTTTCCATTTGAATTAAACCACCATATTACACAGAGCGTGTATGCACGTAGTAGCTGTTGGATCCACGCGTTTAGCAACATCCTTTTCAAGCAGGGCTGCGGGCGTCTGACTCCGACTCCTGGCCCCAACACGTTCGACTCCAGCTCTGCAACTCTGCTTCCAACATTTAATATTGCGCCAAATTTGTACGGCAGACACTAGCAAAAATAGCACTCAAGAATGCAGTAACTTTAGTCACACATGCACGGGTCCATTAATAAATTATTATCAAGCATATATGGAGACGGTATTGCAGTGCATGCGTAGGAAGTCTCATTAGCATCGCTTGAACTGCTTTGCTCATAATTTACAAGGTTATAGCACTTGTCAATTTAGTTCTTCATATCCAGCGAGGACTTCAAGGAAGACAATAGCAATACGAGATCTTCACAAACGCCTGGTGGAGGACATAACGCTACCTGGACCTTGTCCGAAGTTCATAAAAAAATCTAAGCAATCAAGTAAGTAAGATAATACTCCGGTAGTTGCTCCATCCATACGCCGACTTCCCAACCCTTCCCCCTCAAAAAAAGACGAAGAATGTCGAAAGCTTCACTCTGCGTCTTTCCTCAGCTAGGAAGCAAATTCGATCAAAAACTTAGGAAGCCAAGACGACAGGAAGTAGTGCAATGCGCAGCGAACTTTGTCACGGCTTACGTAAGACGAGTGGCCCAAAGGAAGACTTATCTCGCCATAAGTTGGGGCGCAGTTGCGATGTATTAGAGCAATTTCGTCTATCCGACATAACTGGAAACAGTCTGTTGGATCAAAGCTCAGTATATGAGAACATAAGTACGTACTGTACATGACGCAAAAAGAATAAAATTTCTTCCGGCGGTTAATTTTCAACCAAACATGTAGGTGTATACAAAGTATGTAAAAAAACAGGGAGAATCCTTGCACGGAAGATCATCGTATAATGAAGTAACAATCCAAGGATAAAAAAAATTGAAAAGGTAAAGATAAGAACATGGGAACAGTACGTGCGGAAAGAAAGCGATCCTCAAAGCGTTAAGGCTATAGCCAGTAGTACATTGGAATCCCCGTAAACTTGAGGGTCATTAACTAAACTAAGAACGCTTACCACAGTGAAGCGCTTATAGTAATAAATGAAAAATGACATTCGACTGTTTCACACAATATACACAAACTGAAGCGGTCATTGGTATTATCTACGTAGACAGGCTTAGACGCCGTGCAAAAATTTTCGTGTTCATAACAGAGAAAACTGAAAAAGCAGACGTTCGGTAACTAAATGATCTGAGTGCCGCCTTTGGCGTCCATTTTTTAATTCTTCCGATCCCTATCTGGCAATAATTTTTTTTTTGGGAGATAGACCGAATATTTTGATACATGTCCTACTCCCATTAAGCTAAATACAAACACTCATTATTGCGAAAAAGCGCAATGAAAGGTTGCGGTTCTGTGACATTCACCTAAAAACATTTATATACAGTACCGTCCAAAACTAAGGGACAAATTTTCAAAACGGCATAACTTTTTTTCGAACCAATCCAGGTACTTCTTCTGCACAGTATTAGCCAGTAAGATGTTGATTATTGTGTTAAAATTTGAGACATGTTATGCCATTTTGAAAATTTGTCCCTTAGTTTAGGACGGTACTGTAGTTATGTCAATAACTGAAAGGGCTGCAATGCCGCTTACCATAAAGCCTATTTGAAAAAGAGCCGCACCTGCACCACAGGCCGTAACGCCTCCAAGAAATTAAGGGAAGGTAATGCGGAGAAAGCTATAAATATGAAATGCTACAGGGCTGCGTCCGAATTTGATCATAAACAGTATACGAAACTAACGCAGATCTCGATCCAGGTACGGTGCGTAGCTTTGCACGTAGGAAACAAAAAACTTCACAGCTCGCATTTCATTGCGACACGATGCTGGTAAACCTACGCCGAATAGGACATTTACGGTGTCGGGTTAAGCAAACAAGCATAAATTTTCAAAGTTGCCTTGACAGAGGTGAGATACGATGAGGCCTGTCATCGTTTTTTACAAGTCTAATAGAAACCACGATGGTCGAACGAGAGATCTATGTTGCATCTTGTTCGGATTAAGGAGCAGGTGGCAAATGCAGGCGACAGCAGGGCCGGTAATTGGACAAACGAGGCGTGGTTTTGACGCCGCGCGGCTCAGAAAACAGCACAAAAAGTGGCTGGTTTTGTCTCCCCTGAGGGCAGAAAGCGTGAATCCCACACCTTCAAATTCGTACTTTCCCGCCCGCGCGCCGACGATTCGAAGCCGCCGAGATACAAGTATGGTCTGTGTAGGGGCGGGACGTAGGCCCAGATTAATGGTCATGGTGGCTGAGAATACATAAACGTAAACCGCGAGTGAGTGAGACTGTTGCGTTCAGTTTATGGTCTTGGATTATTGCCTGATAATTATCAGGCTTAAACTTTTAAATGATAATTATAATAATCATTTAAAGTTTAAGCCTTCATCTCCTTCACCGACAATCTAACCGAGCAAGAAATAAGGGAC
The DNA here is from genome assembly GCA_001587735.2 of Parhyale hawaiensis. Taxonomy (NCBI): domain Eukaryota; kingdom Metazoa; phylum Arthropoda; class Malacostraca; order Amphipoda; family Hyalidae; genus Parhyale; species Parhyale hawaiensis. The sequence continues at coordinate 8,400,244 of LQNS02278180.1, read as the reverse complement.
ATAAAGTACCGATGTCGATAGAAACGGGAACCATGTCCAAAGGTGTTCCCACTCAACAAATCAGGAAAGTATATACAGGATGAAGACAGCACAAAGTGATGAGCAGTATGCATAGGGGAGGAAGCAAAGTGGGCACGACGGCAAAACGTCCCAAGGCCCTAGCCGAGGCAAAGCTAGGTAACCTACGGTATGTGGTCCTTCGGGGGCGCTGCTTCCCACAACATACGACGACAAACCTAACCCTATGGCCTATGGACCAACCTAGGCCCTTATGAGACCACTATCTGATCTAATCAGCGGCCTACGGTTCGTATCAGTTTTTTTTCCCTTACAGTACCCTTATATTTCATAATAATAATCCAAAATAATATTAATTCAATGGGTAAACAATTATCAAATAAAATAATATTGTAGTTTATCAATCAATGGGAAGTCAAAGCTGCAGCCTCCGCCATCACGGCACACACCGCAGGAACATCAATAGCAATCACAAGCCCCGCCCAGTCGTAAGCCCCTTAGAGAGAAGAAAAATTCCGACCTCCGCGTATTGCTCCTCAACAATTTCTTCTTTCCCCAGAAGTTTTACCAATTCGAATCCTGCCTCGACAAGTGCGGACGATTATTGCAGCGTTCGGGCAGAACGAGGCCAGGTCAGTCACGTGAGACACGAATCGGTTATCGGTGCTGTACGTCTGTTCGTTACCCTACAGCAGTAATTGCGTAGCATGAAGTCGGGAAGAGCGCTAGAATCATAATTTCGCTCTCGGTACCTACTGGCTTCTTCTTCTTCACACTACCGCCGTAGCCATGGCTGAACTACGTTCGTTGTTCAGCCAGGGCCGCAGCATAGAAAGTTTGAACCGAACCCCTGACCGTTCACATCAGATAGCAAGTATTATCGGAATAGTACTACTTCGAACGATGACGAACGGTGGGTGCTCAGTGAATAAACAGTGATGAAACGCAAAGGCAAAGCGACAATCTTAGTTGGTGCATCTACTGTGTGCGAGATAACAAACCCTGAAGACAATTTTATAACTACATCATAATAACTCCTGCAATGATAATTATTAAAGTTTCACATTTACCGTATAAATGCGGGACATGAGGCACTGAGGATATTACACAGGCTGTGATATTTCGCTACTAGGTCTCTTGTTTCCTTTTGTATTAATAATAATAATATTATAATAATATTTTTGTTGAAACTTGTACAGAATTTAAAACCTAATACAGGACATATCAATAGATCGATATAATTCGAGATCAAAAGATGCAAGTCTCAAGCCCCTCACTCGTTCAAAGAACTATTCGGGCAAGATTTTCATTATTATAGGAGAAAGGGCTCTGCTAGCGAGGTGGTGCAACCTGAGTGAGATAAGGTTAAGTTTCCTTGCCGAGGGCAAAATACGCTCTAAGATAAATACGTAATAACCGAGTAGTTAACTGTTACCGAATGCAGTTCAATAAATTATTGTAACGTATCTATCATCAGCGCCTAGCATCCAGCAGGTCCAGGAGTCGTCCAGGGCAACTGCCCCAGGACGGATTACGCCAGCCTGCGGTAGCGAAGCGAGAGCAGAGTTGTATAAGCGACAGCATCGATTTCTATATGTGTGTCCGCACCTGCCGGTAATGTCTGTTCAGGCTCAGCGTCTGTCACTCTGCTGGCACATTAGGTCGCGCTACGCTGACGGATGTGGGTGGGTTTTCGCTAAGATTCTAAATGAATTAAGGACATAAATATTAACTATACTGAATAACGTGCGATAACAGCTCATTTTTCGGTGGTAATACATTTACAATCTGCATTAACAAATGAGGTACGCAACAGAACATTTACAGTAGCTGCACTGTCAAGCGTTCAGATCAATACCTGCAACTTCCATAACCTAAAACAAAAATGCGTTTTCTTCTGATGCGCTACATCTTCGTTATAGGCTCTCGATCTAATATTCCCCATATTTTGCATGTATAATGTATAATGTTCAGTTCAAATTAAGATTGCAATTTTCTAAAACATAAACGCTCAACACGGCGAGGCGCTGTTATATTTTCAGACCGCTGAATTGGAAACGAATGGATTTTTAAATGTTCTCCAAAACAACGAATTTTTCCCGTAGTTCTACAACTGAAGTTGCAGTTTCATTTGATGCTAAACAAAGGCCAGTGCATGGCAGCTGCAAGCGAGTCTATTAATAGAATTTATAAATAAAAAAACAAATAGAACAACCGCAGAACAAAACCCGAAGCCCAACGCATGGCTGTGCAAAAAAGTAGGAATAAATTTAGAACTCTAAAACATGCGTGCATTTTGTTCACTATTTGAAAGCCTGACTTGTGGTTGTGGCTTTTTAGTATGCGCGTGCTTTATGACGTAGGTGATAAATTGCAGATTATACACGCATTGGATTTTCCTTTTTTATTTCATTTGAAAAAATTTATCTGATCTATCCGTTTCATTTGAAGTCATCATCATAATCAGACTTCGAACTTTTGAAACGAAATGCACGCATAAAGAAGGTTTTTGAGAAGATAGGAAAATTAGCTAAAGTAGTGCTGGAGACTTGTAAGATTTGAATTTTTAATTCAGTAAGTGTGTGCCTCACCACCGAACTTAATAATTGGTAACGAATGGCTCATATTCTCATTGGATATGAACAGTAGGTGAACCAATTAAATCCGTGATGCATTAAGAAAACGTTGCACTGATGTAACATTTGATTACGATTCGACAATAATGTCCTTTACCTCTCCATTGGCCCATGGGTGAAGGTTTTTAGAACTCAATACTAAGACAGTCTATTTCATGGAAGTAAATAGCATTAGAAACGTTCTCAATTCCAACAGTTGTGACAAATTCACTTCAAAATTTTTATGTCTATAATATAAATTTATAAATGGATTAAAAAGAACGGGAAACTAGGAAAACATAAAGGACACAGCTAAATGGACTAAATCTCCATTATAATTAAAAAGACGGCGTACCTATTAACAGAAAACCGTAAGACACGGGATGCCTGCCGAGGATCTACGCATACCTATATGAAGGAAAGAGAGAGCAGAACTAAAGATGCATGAATCAAACGCACTAAGTACGTTTCAGCAATGCATTGCAATACTTATGAACTAAGCTACGTAGAAAAGTAAAATAATATAGACTATAATTATGAAGCTAAGCATAGGATGCACCAATCACGGAGAAAATAAACCGGTTGGCCTAACGAAAACGCACACTACTTCTTGATTTAAAGAAAAAAATTAGTGTTCATATTTTATAGAATCTCCAGAAAGAACGAAACAACTAATTGGACTGATCCCGCAAGAATACCTTACAATGACATAAAATTTAGTTATATAAAAATATTGTTAATATATTAGAGTGGCGAACAGGAGCCATACAACAGATTTTTGCATTGCTAAAGCACCACAAATTCCAACTGGCAGCTCCAATAATCACGACACAGCCTAGTTTTTTGAATGGAAAAATGATTTGACAAAAAACTTCAGTCAGAGCTGTAACGAGCAGTGGGAGAGAAACGACGAGCTTCCAATTGTAGAACGAATTTAATCAAAATGTGGTAATATTTACCAAGGTATCTAGCCGATGCAGAACAGATGAGCCATTCTTCATTTGTATGCCCAGTTTGTAACATAGCTAAGAAGTGTAAAAATTTTTCCGTTTAAGATAGACAGCGCATCAATGACCAGCGAGCAGTAGCAGCTTGCTGTTTCTTCTACCAGAAACGTTATCAGAGAGACGCCGCTTTCCCTTACGGAATACCGAAGGCATAACATGGAGACAGACGGACAATGGATGGGCGCAAGGAACCACAAGCAGATTAGTTGTATATAGACGCAGGGAGAATGTAAAAAACGGTAGATGAGAAGCCATTCCTTCGAAATACAGGCAAAGTTGCTACAACGGCTGTTTCTACAACGGCGGACAAAAATTAGATTCTCAAAAAATTATGGAGATTATTTTACTCCTACACCTGCTATCATCACTTTAAGAGATCTGATGTTTATATATATATCATTTACTTAACACTCATTTGGATATGTGTTGATAATTTTTAAACGCATTGTAACAGATAATAAGCCTAGTCACTTAATTTAGTTTTTTAGCCAAACAAAAATAATTGAATTTAGTGCATCTCCTTGAAAGGTTAACTTTGATCAGCAAAATGCTAATGGAGACCAAACTATTTGGAGTAAGTGTACAAATCTTAGCCTATCAAATATCAAGGCCGCCGCAGAAGCTAAAATCTGAAATTCAGCGGCGGCCCCAAATGTTGCTAGGGTAGCATTGTTCGGAATTTTCACCATAACTGCGTAAATAGCAACTGTGAACATATTCTGACCTTGAGATCATTGCTGGTCGGTATTTAGAGTGCTTCACATTCTATTGAAGTAGAACGATAGTAAATTTTATTCAGTAATGTCTATATTGCATGGGTAATAATGATAAACAATAAACAAATGTATTTCTCATATGCATGCTATGCTCAACATGTTAAGAGTACAGCTCTCACATGACAAGAGAGATTTAGCATTTGGTCTGTACATACGGTAACAGAGACGCCCGTGTAACAAAGTTTTTACACTATAGATGCAAAAAATATTAGAATTAGAAATACAGCTTGAGTTACAGTTTAAACTGAGGACAAATTTTATGCATTTGTAAGCGATAAGATTGCAAGATTTTCCATGCATGGTAAAAAGTGGAATGAAAAATTAAGAAGCTACAAAACCAGTTGAATATTATTTTTGTTTGCCTAGAGTAAGAAACAATTCGAAAAAAGCAAACAAAACACAAATTCCCACATCTGGATGCTGGAATGTCACTTTTATTCTCTTCAGTTGTACCTCCGTTATTAGAATCGCACTAAACTTGTAATATGAATACTTCTGTTAATAAATATTGTCGAGGTTATAAGAAGAAGAAGAAGAAAATTTTCAAAAAGTTGTAATTAAATTACGGATTTTAGAAAAGCTTCCTAAACAAACCTGAAAATATCCCAAACTGGATTAAAAGTACAGCCAACTATAACGGCTGTTTGTAGCAGACGTGACCCCACCGTTACAGCAGCTTTGCCCGTAGATTGATATTCTATCTGGCAGCCAATCAAAGCATAGATATTGCTGAAATTCGAACTTAAGTCAGAGCTTCTTGTAAGTTGAATGTCCCCCCATTCAGTATTGAGAGTATAATATGCAGACTTATGGACGGAAGCTTAAGCAGAATATTCTAGATAACAAAGATTTATAACTTTGCCAAGGTATGCGTACAGCTCTCGATGTAATAACTCAGATATGTTCCCTGAAACTAATAAGAGAAGTAATCCATCAGAGGTTTAATTACGACATTGTTATTTAATATAACTTCGCATTAGGGAATTCACGGCTCGCACTGCACGCTCGCTGCCACCGCGAGCTCTTGGAATGTTCCCAATCTCGCTGGGATTGCATTCTGCTAATTCTAACGTGATGCATACAACACTATGGTAAGCTTCCGATCTGCTAACTCGATTATATTTGGCTGAATACTGCCATGGCGATTTGTTCCAATAATAATAATAATAATAATCCACTAATGGTCATGATAGTAACACCACCACCACCAACAACAATAATAATAATAATATTGGCGTCATAACAACATGAACAATAATAATATTGGCGTCATTTAAAAATCAATTGCATTATCATACCCGTTAGCTCATAGCAGGTCGGAGCGCGAGTCGCGGCTGCTCCCTGGAAATCGGTTTGTTGGACCGGTTGCTGCTGGCTATCTCATTTAATCAGTTAGTAATACATCAAGTTGGCGTGTTCACTACAAATTAAATTCCATTAAGTTACAGCCTTGCTTATAACTTCACTGTATTGACGAGCAGGGATTTGGTTAGCTAGTAAATCAACGCAAGACACGCAGATCTACAGTGCGAAGAAAAAGCAAGCTGAAAAGAAGATGCTGAATTTAACGTGAAATGTGTATTACAAGCAGGAGAAAGATTGAAAGCAAAACGGTCTCGAGAAGTACTGTAAGCGGCACCTTACACAACTTCGAAATCCTCCTTCATGACTCATCAACGCCTAACAGCCTTAGATGCAGCTTCCTTCATTTGTTGTATTCTTCTCTCCCTACCCTCAGGGTCATAAGGAGAGAGATATGTGCTGCGTACGGTGCGCACTCTTTCACGTTGGAGGATGTTGGATGTCGAATTAATCAGTTTGGTCGGTGTTTCGCGCCCTGGTTGGTTAAGGTTTAGAATTTGTTGCCGGCATCGGCTTTCGGTCGTATTGGCCTGCAGGCTTTTAAGCAAGTTGTTAATGGCTTTTTGCTGGATTTCCTTTAGCGGCGTTTTGGGCTTCCCGGTGTTGCATTTGGGTTGTACTATCTGTCCGTGGGAGCTCAATCGTGAAGTTTTAATAACAATAACAATAATAATAATTAACTTTTACAACCGATCGTTTTTACTCTCACCAATCTGCTGCAACTGATTATGCTTGCGCAGTAGTCCCTCGGGCTGCTGTTTTTCGTTAGAAATTTGCTTTTTCTCAACTTGGCAAAACAGTAACTGCCAGGGGAGTACCGGATCCTTAGAATCAGCTCATCCCTGGGACAAGGTTCGTCTTTGTCCGTCTACGGCCAGCCAGCCACCCAATCTATTTTTATGTTTTTACGGGGGGAGGGGGCGGGGGAAGCTAAAAATCGTCACGGCGAGATCAGCTATGGCCAATTCCTGTAACAAGTAATGCAATGGAAGGTAGCATGGCATGAAGAACGGCCAAGTTACCACTTGCACCGATACACACGCTTCATTAACCAGCAGCCCAGTTTCATTGTACGAGCTGGCTACTGGCTGTAATGTCGTAATCATAAGAACTAGCTGTACCCGTGAAACTTTCACGGCTTTGAAGGCCTTTCAGACGGACCCGTGAAACTCTCATACTTGAGTATGGTAATGCCGCACTTATTCTACAACCCTAGGATTCGATATATTAAGACCATCCTGTTATTTTGGCTGATAAT
>LQNS02278180.1:8347344-8378532 GCA_001587735.2 Parhyale hawaiensis | reverse complement strand
AAGGCTACGGTATTTTCCGGAGAGCCACCGCAGGCCCCGGGTAACTCTCGGGAATTGTGGCCTCTTTGCCTAATTCCGACCGTTTACTACTGATTGCGCGTCAAATACGCGGGAAACACGACCGAAATTTTTAATAGGGTGCTGAAAGCTATAAAATGGCGTTCAGAGCATCAATATTTACCAAAATTGTGTTCTAAAATAAAAAAAGATTTGAGGGTGAAATTTGGCTGTAGGTCCAAAATAGAATTACGATGCTTTAAGGTGTCATGTAGGTAAAAGGACCGATGTAAACACCTTTTAGGTGAATACCATTTTGCGTGCAAATCCTTGGTTTTCGAGACATTTGACTCTGAAGATCCCATTATGGGAGAAAATACCCGGTGACTCCACAGGAGGTTTAGGTTAGATTGGGTCAGTTTAGGTCAATCTAGGTGCCTGTGGAGTCTCTGGGTATTTTCTCCCATAGGAAAACACTGGTAACTTCAAAGTCAAATATATCGAAAACTAAGCATTTACGAGCACAATGGTATTCATGTAAAATGTGTTTAAAGGGGTCATTTTACCCACATAACACATTAAAATATAGAAATTCTATTTTCAACCTAAAGCAAAAATTTACAGATTTCACTGAGCGGATTATAGTAAAAACAATACAGTTTTATTTTAGTACGTTTTGAAATGCTGAAATTTGTGTAAAATGCATTCAGTACAAAGAAAAAAAAGCTACTTGCATTTCCACGGGTTGCAATATTTAATTCTTTTTCAGTAAATCATCGTCTATCGTAATCACTATATGAAAAATGTGAAAATGAATGTGAAAAAATACCGATGCAACAGCCTACCATTCGTCGGTAATTGCAGGATCTTAGGTATATAGATAGATAGTACAACTTAAAAAAGTTTGGTAATAATGCGGCTGAGCATCTTTCTTGCCTAGTAACCAAACGTTATAGTATGGTACCTAATTGTCCAGTTGTCGGAAGACGGTATTTGAGAAAAGGGTGAAAACAAAAATTTTGCGAACTTAATTTAAACTACAGCACTCTGAGAGCGCATACCTCCGCCAAGCAAGGCAACGGTTATGAAAACTTAAAATTGGTTCTGAGACTATGATTTTCTTTGTATCAACACCAAAATCTAATCATTTGAGTCCTTCAATAGTGTTAACAGCTTCAGTAATTTTTTTTAAAGATCCGTTCATAACTTTTTGAGTTATGCTGCTAACAAGCATTATGACAAACATGAGTCAAACATACAAGCGAACTAACCGATCTGCACCAAAATTTGATCCTTTATACCTTTCAACATTACTAACAACTAGCTACTATAAGTTTCATAAGGGTCCATTCATTATTTTTAGAATTATTGTGCTAACAAGCATAAAATTAAAAATAGTGACAAACGAGCAAACGGATCGTTACAAAAATTTAGTCATTTACTCAAAAAGTTATATACGGATTTGGACAAAATTTACAGGGACTGTTAGGAATGTTAGGAGGAACAGATGATTAACTTTTGGTCAAGATCTGTCTATCAGTTTGTTTATTTATCTGCCTATTTTTTGCTAGTACCATAACTTAAAAAGTAATGGGTGGGGTTTTCATGAAATTTACATGAGTTGTTGGGTTCATTACAGAGAGTTGATGATCAAATTTGTGTGATGATTTGTTCGTTTGCTTGTCGCTGTGTTTGATTTTATGTTGTCAGCGCAAAAACTCAAAAAAATTATGGATGGACCTACATGAAATTTTCAGAAATTGTTAGTAATTGTTAAAAGACATCATTGATTAGATTTTGCTGATGATCGGCAGCGCCGTTTGTGTGTTTCGCTAATGTTTGTTAAATTGTCTATTAGCGCAATAACTCAAAAATTATGGATGGATCTTTGTGAAATTTTCAGGAATTGTTAGTCATGTTAAAAGACATAATTGATTAAATTTTGGTGTTTATCGGTTGTTCCGTTTGTGTGTTTGACTTAGGTTTGTTAAAATGTTTGTTAGCAGCACAGCTCAGAAAGTTATAAACTTTATATCCGATAAAATTACGAACACTGTTAATATTCTCAACAGGCACAAGTGATCAGATTTTGGTGTTGATACAAAGAAAATCATGGTTTCAGAGCCGACTTGAATTTTTTGTTACCGCTGCCTTGCTTGGCAAAGGTAGCCTATGTACTCTCAGAATGCATTAGGTTTCTAACCATTGGGTGTCGCAGTTGTCTGGTAGACTGGTGAATATGGATAAAAACACTATTATTTTACAAAAAGCACCAAAGCCCCCAGCTTAATTACTACTAGATATAGTTAGTAGTCTATTAGAGAAGTGCAGTGATACCCATATACATAAGTGGGAAATGCATAGTTTTTGAGATTTACCATATAACTTTGAAGTTCCTATTGTTTTTCTATAGGAGAAAATAATCACACTCGCACAGTGTAATGAAATATATACCTCTTCTCATAGGTTTTTGAGGTTAGATTAAATGAAAATAGACTGGCTCACCTAAAGTAAAAAATTGCCTTGATATCTAGTCGTTAATTAGCTGGAGCATAGAGCTTTTTTTATAAAACTTTACCTTTGTATCCATCACAATAACTCTAAAATCATTAATAGTTAATATTATTTGCATTAAAATTGGCGTGCCTTTTAGACAGTTATGTAGTACTGTTGTTGCAATGTCGCTAGTATAGCACCATTTTGGAAGCATCGAGAACAACGAGCCCATATAGCCTAGCCTCCGGACTAAGCATGGATTTGTTTCATCTTTAAGTAGGTTATTTGCTGAATTAAGCGTCAAAAAATCCTTGAACGTAAAGAAACACACATAGTAGGGTAATGTCTCAATTACCGAATGCCCATCTATTACCGAATATAGGTAGGAATCTTATTGCGTTCGGTAATAGAAAGGCATTCGGTAATTGAGACATTACCCTACCTATGCTAAGCTATAAAACCAACAACATATCAGTAGTACGAAAAAGAGTTCAGAGAACCTCTTGGTCACAAATATTTGTGACTCATGGTTGCAATGTTGGCATCTGACTACTGAAGTTGATGTCCATAGATTATAGTACTTACTGATTATGCTTGTTACTTTGTTGTGATTCGGCGTCGGGCCCACGTGGGCATTGATGCCCTACTGATTATACGGCCTATCTCAGTAGAACGAGGAACCGGAAGTAAATAAGCCGGACGTGATCGGAACGTGCAGTAAAACTAAGTCAAGAGCGATACCTGTTAACCCTTATCGAGAGGGAAGAGATGTATTTTTAAACAAAGTAATTTATTAGAAAAAGAAACATCTAGTACAGAAAAATTAAGTACGTATTTTTAAAGGCCAGAATGCCATCCTATTAACAGAAAGTTCTTGTCCATTGCTCAAGTTTTACGGAGGAACAATGTCACTAATATTACCAATAATTAAAATAATAAAATTCAGTCTTATCCCACAAATATTCCTAGGGCCCAAATAAATGATATTTATTTCCTTTGCGGTTGAAATTTAAGGAGCTGTATAAAACCCCATAAATCATAAATAGAAAATCTTCATAGGGAATGCTGCAGGAATTCGGTTATAACCTTTTCTAACCATAGGTACTGAACAGATCTGTGGCAAGAGCAATAAAGCAAGAGGGACATTTTATGCAGTCTCAAGGTACATATCCAGAAAGACATTAATATTATTATATCATGCAATAGTTTACTCACATTTGATTCAAAACATAATTGTATGGGGTAACGCTTCTGAAAATTCTTTGCGTCCTATTTAAATTGCCATCAATAATGTTCTCAGGGTTATTTTGCATGTCAAGGGAGACGAAAACAACATACCTCCTATGTCTGTGAACACAATGTTTAAAAAACTGTTCTTGCTGAAATATGACGATGTTTATGAGTACTTTCCGGTTAAGTTTATCCGAAATGCGCTGTTTTATGATCCAGACCTTTTTGTAAAGTATTACAGTCATCTTGTGCCTTCTCATTCCCATCACACTCGTAACCAACGGTACAATCTTTCACCTGTCAGACTGGAGCTACAAAGAAGAATGGTTGTTTTTCAGAGTGTTCGCGCTTATAACTCTTTGCCACATAATATTATACAACCCATGAGTAACGCGGAGTTCAAATCAAAGTACAAATATTATGTTTTAAGTCGTTACAATGAATAATGGTTTTTAATGAATGTTTTCTGCAGTTATATTGTGACCGTTCTTTGTTATTGTTCAGATGCTACGGTTCATCGTAGATGAGTGCAATTGACGAGCATTTCAGATTAGGGTCATCAATCTTGTGCAATATTACTGTGTGATTTACTTGTGCAAACTCTATAGGATAGCTCTTTAGTATTAGCTGAATTTTGATCGCATTAGCAAACTGTCAGTTGTAATTGCTAGGGCAACATGTTTGTTGTTTACACTACATAGATAAACTATAGCTACTTATATGTCACAAATTGTTTCACCCAGTCTGAAATAAAAATAGTATGAGTTCGAATAGCATTGCAGTTTTACGTGTGACAAAGAAATAGTTTCCTGTGCCGAATATGTCATTGTTCAGATTTCAACGAAAACTACAAATTGAATTATGCTAGTATAATCTCAGGGCAATTTAGCATGCACTGATTATAGACCTCATGTACAATATATCCCATAAGCGATAGATACGCTTTTAGTAGCATACGTTCTAAGTTTTAGTGGTAGATACGTTTAAGTTTCAAGGTACAATTGTATTTCTTGAGAACAATAAAGGTTTCAAGGTTTGAAAGGTTTATAGATCTGTTACTATGCGTTCTACTTATAGTTATTTATTACAACCACTGCAGGTAATCGAAGAAGTGATCAGACTGGTGTGTGTATATTTATATATATATATATTTTCCCATCAGTAAATATTACGCAAAGATAATTACATGAAACTAACTGTAAAAATGTAAGGCTGCTTTTAGTACATCCTAATAAGAAAATCTTAACAGATTCTTCGTTATCATCCGATACCATTCTCGTAGATACCGGTAAAGGATAATCATCCAAGATTTTTCTGACAGGAATATATTGCATAATATACACAGGACATTCTTCCATCAAATTTTACTAGATATAATTCGAGAGAACAGCTATATCAGTGCAAAGAAGTAAATAAAGAAGATATCAAAAACTGTATTTTTCTTTCAATGCTTTTGAACGCAAAAAACGGTGGATACTTTTAGCGATTCCTCTAACAAACACAACGTAAATAGAAAATCTCGGTAGGGAATGCTACAGTTTTTAATAGTTGACTGCGTACTTAAACTACTCATATTAGTTTTTTTTAATGCAATCCTCTAACTTCTAAACTAAAACAAGCAACACTGCTTCATTAGTACGTTACCCTCTAAAATTAACTACATAGTACCAAAAATAACCAATGCTTGTTTCATCAGTACCATGACCGTCTCATTTTTTTTCAAATGAAAGCGGAATTCTATTTTTAAGAACGAGTAAGATTTTTAAAGAAGAAACAAGTCGCTTTATTGCCTGTCGCAAAACAGCTAATATTTTGTCGAAGTCATGTCACCGCATAATTATCTTCAAAAACACAACAAGCATTATTCCAGGAGTAAACTAACCGTTTAATTCCCTGTCCCAGAGCAACAGACTTAAGAACAACCAACAGTTTTCCAGTAGCAATCTAACCTACCCGCATTTCCTTTGGTAATTAAGAACGTTGCTTTGATGGAGTAGGACACGAATTCATCAAGTGCGGCAGTGCTGAGAGGCTGCAATGTTATTACCGGCAGCGGCTGTGGCTAAAAAGTCCTCGCAAAGCATGAAAGGCTTCCGGTCCTATCATAATAAGGTCCACTTGAGAGCCTCTCAGTCTATATTTATAGTCCTTCTAAGGATAACCGAAAGTACAGTTTGGGCATCATGATCAGTAACTGTGCAACAGAAACTAGGCGAGTCGTAGATTTTGCTCGCCGTTTCAAGTCAAAATTCAGGTACTTTCCTGTCTGCCGGCACTAATAGCGACTCGACAAGTTGCATTAAGTAGCTCAAAATTTTGATAAAAGTTTGCAGGCATGTAATGTAGTTCCGCTATTTATGCTCCCCACTCCGGTAGTGGAGATTTACCACTAGCTTTTCCATTTATTCTCGCTGCAGTTACGTACAAATAATAGAGATCCAGATGTTACTTGGATCAATTTAATTAGAATCACTACAGCTAATGCTCGTAACGGTACGACTTGAAAACGCTCCAGACAGCGTAATGAACGGTTGATCGTCTCGCAGGACTCTCATGTGAACAATTTCAAAGAAGAAAAAGATAAGCTCAACAAATCGAAATCACTAACTGCAGCCAGAGTGCGCTGCAGCGGCAAAAATTCAAATGTGCAAGAAAATGAGCGCAATTTGACTTTTAATGTTCGCGACCGAAGGTCTAATATCAACAAAATCGAACGAAAACACGACTGATTTGGCATGCTTTGGTGGAAGTTTTAACAGCCAAAGTGCGAATACCAGCAACTGCTAAATGTGCTAGAGAAAGGGAGAGAGAAAGCATAATTTGAGCTCAAACGACGCCGTAAGGCTTTCATACTATCAATAAATTCCAAGAGAAAAACGGCTGATTTGCACCGATTTGATGGAAGTCAGAGGAGCCAAAGTGCGTACGGGAGCAACATTCTGGTGCCAGGGAGCATAAACTCAGTGCACCTCAGGTGGGCCCGCGGGGGCTCGTATTAATTGATTAGAAACTCGAACAATTGCAGGCACAAGTTGAGTCGTTACCGTGGATTTCTGGCACTTCCAGAAGCAGTTAACACCGCAGTCTGGAGTTGGATAAGTGCGGCAGCTGTGGACGTAAAGGAAATCAATTTCTACCAAGAGCTCAAGTAAAAAGGAAAATGTGCTTAGCTAAAAAAACACGTCTCTTAGATTTGGGCATGGTATACAATGAACATTGGGCGTTCATCAGAACGACTAGTGCTAATCGAAACATATGCATGGCTTACAATGACACGTCTCTTAATATTGAGCATGAAATGCCACGAGTATTGGTAGATCATAATCATAATGATGGTAAAAAAAACCTGTTCGGGTGACAATAACACGTCTCATAATCTTCAACATTAAATGCATCAACATGAGACGTTCACCATATGGACTGCACTCTTGAAACTCAGTGTTCTATACAGTTGTCGAGACTTGGAACGCCACCTTGTTCTGCATTAAATGAAATTTAAGGAAATAAAAAGTGATGAGAAATGTAGTGGCAGCTAAAAGCCAGAAACGTGGGAGATCCGGTGTATGTACAGGCTTACATCACGTAAAAATGAATTAATGAATATAGTAAAGTGGGGTAAAAAAAAATGGATAACTTACAGTAGAGGTAAAAATGAATGGGGATCTTTTACTGTAAGAGAGGGCGTAAAATTTTCACCTCATTTTACTATAATTACGATTAATGAAAAATAATTATAAGATTCAAAAACGTGCATCTTTAACCTTGACGTGTGCATTTATTTACATTTCTCCAAGTATCAGAGCATCCCATTTTGTGCTTTTCACGTGCCATTATATTTCTCCATATAGACTCATATTTCCCTACTTTTCAATTCAGAACATTTGAGGGTTGCGAATGTATATCGATATACAACCTAAATAAGTTCGACATGGAACTTTTACTCTTAGGAGTATACCGTTATTCGAATGATTAGCGCGGTTTACAATGAAGTGTAAAATGAAGCGTAAAAAAACTACGATCACAGCTCAATCGGAACTAGGCTTTCATCTGGAAAATAGTAACGCCGCTGACGTTCTACAGCACGATCATAAAAGTACCTCAAGTGACTATAGACTTGCTGCGGAGGTAAATATACTAAACTTTGTGGCTAAACTTTAGGGGCCTATGGAGTGCTGTCGAAAAAACCGAAGATAAAAAAATTAAATCGAGTCTGCAGCTCAGTATTTTATGCTCTATGGCATTGCAGCCGATAAGAAAATACAGGAAAAACACTTCAATTATTTCTGTAACAATGAATGACTGAGTGGCTACGCGCTGCTTCATGTTGCATAATACCAACTTATCAAAACTCTGCTTCTGCAGAGCAATAACGTTTGAGACCACAACATTGTAGTTAAAAAATAAAATAAAATAAAAAAGTCCCAAGCAGTAATTGGACGGTTTCCGCGCTGCAACAACAGCAAAAGCGTCCCCACAGCATTGCTGGGCAGAAAAATCCCCGTCATAATTACTTGGTTTTTGCGGCGCATTAGCTCAAGCGTCTGCAGGATTATGTGAAGGGATTTTCATCAAGAGATCGTGTTTTCTGCCGTGTACATGAGCCTTAGCGCATAAAAGAAGTTGAGCAAAAGACTAGGGCGGGAGTCCAAAGAGCCAAGTACGAGTTAATCAGATGCAAATCAGCTGCAAACGTGCTATCAGGCTGTGGTTAATGAAAGGTTTGATGTTTTACAGCACGCAAAATGAGGTGGTTTGTACCAAGGTTACTGCATGTGCCTGAACACGTGCGTTATGCAAAGCTGGAAATATTGTGTTACTTTCCTAAGGCCAGGGCTACACTAGCGCAACAAGTAATGCAATGGATTTTTCAAGGGAGACGCATTGCCTTTGAACGATAGTTACCTTATACAATCGGACGTTCACTAGACCAACGAATGCGCAGCACGCACGTCGCAGTGATACACACGGTAAACGTCGGTGCTAGGGACACGGTACCATGAATGACGTATTAACTGACCATCCGCTCATCAGGTTATGCTTGAGAATGCACACTGTGTCTCCGGTATGAAGCAGGCAATGCGAAGATTTCCTACGAGAATGCTACATCTTGGATGATTAAAAGCATTACAAAAGACCCCTTCAGTTTACATAAAGAGGAGGTGAAACAATACTGTAGATAAATTGAGAATTGAAAAGATTTTTGTAATGGACTAATAAATTAAAACTAAGCTCCTCGCCGTTGCAGCTTCGTTTGCTTCATCGAAAAATTAGCCACGAGTAGTTAATAAGCTGTGGATGGTAATTGTGTTTTGAAGTGTATAAAATATGAGCAGCATCAGCTGGTAAATAACATCACATCGATCAAAACCTTTTCCACTTGTTGGAAAAATAACAAAAAAGGCAATGAATAGCATATTGCCAAGGCCGTTTCCAGTTTACAAGAAAAACAGCCACCAGTAAGGAAATTGCTTCAATGTCAATGCCTTTTCAGGCTGCAGTAAAACGGGCAGCCAATTTGCGTTACCGCTACCGACAAAACCAGTCAAAAAATAGGGCATCACCTATCCATTCGCAGTCGCAGCTAAAATTGTCAAAACCAGTCGATAAATTGCGTCTTACCGAATCGCTTTAGAGTTTGGAAGCCACTATGGGGCAGGAGAGCTTCCACGCACAGCTATTTCTGCTCGATTAAAGGCTATATGGACTGGCCGGGGCACTCATACAAGTGCTCCAATAGCCTTAGCTCAGCCCCCGCTGGTTATGGATCTCTTGAAAAGATTTCGGCTCGTACAAAAGAAGATGCAATCTCACTTGAGGAAACGATGCAAATGGACTTGAAAACATAGAACGTACCGTGTCGATAAAATGAACTAAAAAATAAAAATTACTAGTGAACAAAATAAATATTAAAAAATTCAGTGGATGCATATTTAGCAACGAGCAATGGACCGAAAATTTCTGCAAGTAGCACAGATATAGGACTGTGAAAATGCATAGTAGTAACTGTACCGTCTAAATGAAAATAACAAAAGGAAAATATGTTGAATTATAGGCTTTAGTGTGAAAATATCAAATCATTAGCTGAACTACCCAATACTCCAGAAGAAAGTAAATTGCGGCAATTGGAAAACTTTGAGCAATGCCTTCTGTTTGCACAGTAAAAAGAAGTCATCACATTGTTAGTACCGAATGTCTTAAGCGAAGTCCTTTACGAAATGCCCTCGATTAAACAAAATGCAGATACCAATTAAATTAACTGAAATTCCAGAGGAGGATATTGTGAAATTGACTTTATGATCACCGTTTGGACATCAGTGGGAAAATTTTAAATATGAAAAACGAATACTATCACAAAATACAACCGCTGGTGGCACTGATACAATTACAAATTTTGTAACGAAATTCACTAATTCACAAGAATATAGTATAAATACAACAACTTTCACCGGCTGAATATCAACGAAAAACTTAACAAATCAAAGGTAGGATATTGTGAAGACTGAACTTAATTCACTTGAATTTCAAAGAAAACACTCGAAGTATGACTATCAATTCACTGAACAGCTTAACAAACGAGAGGGACACTGCCATTCATGCAGCACCGCATTCATATTGCTGCAGGAGGCTGTAACTGTTATTGAATACAATAACTGCAATTCAAATATAGGGTATTTAGAAGATTAGATACAGTACTTCACTCGTATTTCAAAGGGAACACGCAGAGGATAAATACTGAACATTTTAACAAAATTCAAACGTGGGATATGGTGAAAATTGAATAATTCCCATCGTTTGAACATCAAAAGGAATCATCAAAGGCTTTGGCAGCCCGTTCGGATGGAGGTCGCCATCGGTCATTAGCAGCAGAATAGACACCAAAAATGTAGCCAGTTCCGATCGCCATTAATGGTGAAAATGACACCTAAAATTCAGGCAATTTTGGTCGCAGTTAGCCCTGGAAAATGACACCTAAAAAATGAGGCCTCTCTGAAGCCAATCATTTGCGGAGTCCAAAAATGTGACTGGCAGAAGGGTGGAGTCGCCCAAGCTAATTGCAAAACTGACTGGGGCTACAAAATTTTTTCAATGTAGTTAACCGGCAGTGCGTACGCACTCGCCTAATGATCTGATGTTTTGAGTTGGAGACGTGAGTCAGAGTTACGATGCCATGCGATGTTACGATCCGAAAAACCCGCGAAGACACTTGCAGCGAAAGCTCAAGAGTAAAAATGGCTGAGGTCGTAGCTTATTGGGGCTTGTTTCTACTTTTGTCATTGGGCCGCAAAAGGCCACAAGTCCCTATCTTTGCAAATAAATAACACAGGCCTCTGTTCGGTTATTGAAAAACGCCTGGGGATTTGCCAAATGAATTGCCCTTCCCAATTCGATGTAGTACGAGCCTTGGGGGTGTGTAAGAGAACTGCACGTTCTAACGAGGTTTGAGACACAACTTAACTGTGAGAAACATGCTCCTTGTATGTCAATTACTTGAAAATTCGCCAATAATGATTTGTTCCCTAAAACTGAGAGTGAACAAGACTAGAGTTACAAGGCGAGGTGGGCTCCGGGACGCAGTTTAACGAGACACAGGCTTCTCCTTTTAGCAATTGCTTTGACAATTCATCTATGCTGTTTATTCTCTTGCATTGTGAGTGCGCACTTCAAAAGCTTTACGGCGTTGCAAGGTTTTGGGCAGAGTTTAACAGCGAGGAACATGCTCTATAAATGGCAATTGCTTGAGATTTCACTAGTACTAGCAGTTTCGAATTCGAAACGTTTCGTAGCATGAGCTTAGGGATGCACAAGCCAAGCGTAGCACGTACGGCATTACGAGGTCACGGGCTCAGTTTACTTTCGAGGATAAGAACACGATCTTTTAGTGGCAATTGTTAGAAACTTTACCTATAAGGATTTAGTCTTTTGATTTCGCTACCCTTTGTAGCCTTAGACTTGAGCCCGGTGCCCACGTAACAACTTTCGTCGCCGATAACAGCCTAGAGCCAACTCAACTAATCCGACTGCGCAGTAGTGGCTGTGACTTCAAAATGACGTCTGTGAACACAGTGCACTCATTTTTAAACTATCAATCTTCATGTGCTTAAAAATTACTGATAATTAGGAGCAATCGCAATCGTTGAAAATTCACCATTGCCACTTGCTGTGGTGTAAAAATAGCCATAGTGACAGAAATTTTCCACAATTTTTAATAGGGTTGAGTTTTGCGCAAGCTAAAGTTGTGTCACGGCTACGTAAACGGATTAGAGTTGAGTTACTTATTGGCTGCTAGCGGCAATGAAAGTTACGTGGGCAACGGGAGTGTGCAAGTCAGTATGTCGTACAGTAAGTCCGCTATATTTAGAACACCGTTCTTACGAAGCTCCATAGGTTTGGTTTTACCAGTTGCCTGAGTCTTCGCGTAATGATTAGCTATTTCGAATTCTTCTAAGCGCATACAGATTAGAATAGACAAGCAGCAGTAGACAGATCAATAGACCCATTGCCAGAGAGACACCGAGACCTACAGTAAGTCCCTGCCCTCTATGAGCTATTGCCATCGTAGTTCAAGACAAGCTGCTGTCATGACCCTGTAACGCCTGGAACATCGTCGACCTCCGAGGGACATCGTACACTATTAGTAGGTAACGTTCTCTCGGGGGAGGGGGGGGGGGAGGAGCGATGTGTACACACAACTTCAGTATGGATACAACGGAAACTGTTCTAATTTTTCGAGATTCTGGAATGCAACGTAACACTTCGTAAACGGTCAACATCTCATCAACAGAAGAGAGGGGACCCGGCTTCTTTGATCATCAAAGCAATGTCATTATTATATTTATTAGTGCTAGTGACACCAACCGTCAAAAATTAACGGCAGGAAACAGTTACTTGAATGAAACCATAATTTCTTTTCTCCTATTTATATAGAGTCGTTTAGAATAAAATCTTGCTATTTTTAATCCTTGATCTTCTCCTAATATGCGTATAAGAGCTCAGAAAAATAAAGCTCTGATGTGGAAAGAAAAAGCATGAATTTCCATAATAACGCTTGTAAGTACGTTAGATACTTCAATTTCTAAACGATAAATTTGGCAAAGCAAGAAATATATTTAGTTGTGAGGCTTCCTGAGCTTCGCCAGTATCTCTAACCAAGTCTAATTTTCTCCTGCAAAATTTCTTCAGAACGAGACAGGAAAAACATGCATATATATGCGTGCAAAATACGAATTATTACGCAACGTTCACTACTGTGCACTGCCGTAATGTAATGACGGCATATTATATAAATCGACATTATTTTAGTTTTCACGTTGGTGGTTGTGATTCTACCCCATAGGACACAGTTCACCTAGCAACTGGATTTATAAATTTAAAACACCAATCGGTCGGTGGGATTTGTGGCACTTACTCAAACTCGACTGACGAGCATCCAGCTTTGCTACATCCAATTTCTTAATTTAAAACGCCCACTGGTGGGTATTATAGCATTAAACAAAACTGGGCTGAGGTACAAGTCAATTGTTATTATTATCTAAGTTATGCAAACTTTAGCAATCTCATTGGGAGCATGAACGATTAGGTGCGCATGGATTATGTTGGTAGAACAAAGTATTCATATTTATCCCACTATATTCTATAGTAACACTCAGTTCATTAGATTCTTGGTTGGTAGATCAGTACCCAATGAAGCTGATATTAATAGGGTGACAAATACCACGGATACTAAGCGAGCTTCTACACGAAACTGCTCATTCTTTTCGAACTTCTTTCGTGCATTGTGAAGTGCTTTTCCGAATTAGCAATCCAAGCACTGAACAAGTCTGAAATGCCTCTTATATAGCGGCAGCACGGCTATTGAATTCCACTGCTTCTCACAGCTAAGCTTTACTTGCTCTGAGCTCAAGGTTTAAAATAGGAGTACCAACTAGATTATTTTTTACTGAGGAAGGAGGGAAGGTATTGCAAGAGTAATGCCACGAGAAAAAAAGAAGACACAGGCTTCCGTTAAGTCATTGTTTTTTTGCCATCATTTTGTGTCTCTTACCAGGAAACAACTAGTCAATGTACGTGGCAAAAAAATAAAGTTAGGGCAGATATCTAAGAAACTGAACACTAAAATAGTTTCCGAGAAAGTAGGCTTGGAAGCGGCTTAATTGTTTATGATTTATAAGTAAAAAAGAAAGGGTGTGAAGGATAAGCACATGTTTGTTTTCCAGCTTAAATGAAGTTTAACATCATTTTCTAATTGGGGGAAGAGTATTTGGGGAGCACAAGAACAGGGTCTACGTATGTATACCTGGTCTCTGTAAGCATAATAACGCTCCAGCCGCTTTTGAGAACGCATCTCCTCTACAAAGAAAATGCATACAAGCAAGGTATTCGGAAACAAAGAGCCTTACACAGTTAGGGCTCAGCGAGGCATGGGCAAAGTTTGAATTGCTCCACAAATAAATGCACCAAGTTTCTCCATAAAGCAACAGTGACTGCGACTTCAAAGTGCACCTAATCTGATTGAAGAGAGGCGGTGAGAGGCAGCGACACGGAAATTCCATCAAGAAGCACCGCAAAGAAACAAAGCCGATTATTATAATGTACGTAGAACCAACTACTCTCACTGGCCATGGGGGTACAAAAAATATGGCTCTAAAATCTTATTTATTGATTTATTGACTACCGGGAGGCAAAAAACGAGAGGTACAAACGTTGACATAAGGTAAGGCACGTAAAATCAATACTGTTTCAAGATTATAAAATACTTCAAAAGTCCTTAGTTTACAAAATACTGAGGTTTCAAGTTTACTCTTGATGTCCAGTTAATAGGCTAACATTTCAGTTTCTGAGAAATCTTATAGAGAAAAATAGATGTTGTATCGAACAAACTTTACAATTACTATTCGAAAAGTCTACCATCCTTCATCAATGCAGGTGAATGGATTGCAGGGCGCGATATTCATTTGCAATGTTACCTGCTGAGACCGGTATTCTAGCGACACCATCCATTTCGGACTCC
This sequence comes from Parhyale hawaiensis, assembly GCA_001587735.2. Taxonomy (NCBI): domain Eukaryota; kingdom Metazoa; phylum Arthropoda; class Malacostraca; order Amphipoda; family Hyalidae; genus Parhyale; species Parhyale hawaiensis. Next base: position 8,363,801 of record LQNS02278180.1, on the reverse strand, counting down.
AATAACTTGATGTGGCAAAAAAAAGAAAAAAGAAGGACTCATGTCTGGAGAGCTTGGCGGCCATGCATGCCACTAGTCCATCATGCCACAAGTACCTATTTGGAAAGGTGTTGTTGAGGTACAGGCGAGTACTCCTGTCGAAACTTCAGTATTTTGAAAACCGAAGTGAATGAAATATTATGTATATGTGAAAAAGAGTTTATCTTGCGCGTCCCGCTTACTGCCAATGTTTGTTCCTCTCGTTTATTAATACCAATAAGACAGTGCATAAGTATCACAAGCAGTACCACATTCTAATAAGAGATTAAATACAGCATGAAATCGCCAATTATAGTGGTAATATTCTTTCAAAACATACGCCATCATCATCCTTGGCAAATCACGCTTTGTTAATAAAGCACTACTCTTTATTCCTGGAAAAATGAAGAGACTATTCCTTGTAGCACCACTTTTTATTCCCAGAAAGATGACGAGATTGTTCCTTGGAGCACCACTCATTATTCCAGGGAAAATGAAGAGAAGATACCTTGGAGCACCACTCCATTTTTTCAGGAAATATGAAGAGACTATTTCTTGGAGCACCGTTCGTAATTCCAGAAAAGATGAAGAGTATATAAATTGGAGCACCGCTTTTATTCCATAGAAGATGAAAAGCCTCTTCCCTTGATCACCAGTCCTTATTTACATGATAACGTTTGTGTATATTCATCAACAGGAAATTATTAATAGGCTCAGAACGGGAGCACGAGTCTGTTAAGTTAGGCAGTAATACTGAGTAGTTTAAGCCTCCGTTTCCACAACAAAGGCAATCTCAGAGACGCAGAAAGAAGAGATATACAATAGGTATGTCGATAGAATCGTGGAGCTCAAGCAAGAGCCTGTTCCCACACAGGATCAACGCGTAAGGAACAGTAAGTCAGGAAAGAAAAAGAAGAACAGAAGAAAGCCTCAACAGTAACAGTATGAAAATGGAAGGAAGGCAAGGGGGTGCGAGGACAGACGTCCCAAAGGCCTGGCAATGACTAAGGTAACCTGCACCTGAATTAGTTGCAAGAGACGCTGCCAGCAGTAAAAGACTTGAGTTTATCAGGAAGAGTGTAATAGAGAGTAAGACTTGAGTAGGTAAGCATCATCTTCTAATAGCGAATGAGGCGAGTAATTAAGTAACATTCTCAAGTAGCGAAGGAGGTTATCGAATAGCAACGTCATGACGTAGCGAAATAGTTAAGAGCAAATAAACAATGCACTCAAGGAGTAGAAGCGTTGATTAAATCAACAATCCTCTCAAGTAATAAAAGCGTTGAATAAACAAACAAGAGTAGCGGAAGCGTTGATTAAATAAATAATGGTCTCAAGTAACGGGAGCGTAAATAAACAACACTCTAATGCTACATAAGAGAAGAGTAAATAACTAAAATAAGCAACAGTCTTGCAAAGAATGAGCCACAACACCAGCGCAATGACGTACCCGGCGGAACAGTGAACGCGCCATGCAGATCCCGCATTAGGGAATTGCATTTGTGCCTGCTGCCATAAAGCCTTACGCAATTGGGGATTGGAAGTGGGGGAAAACTGGCTTGGAATGATGCAGCAGACGCCGGTTTTGGAATGGATGAAAAAACAAAACTAACGATATAAATATGGAATTGGAGAGATAAATTTGACAAGGTATTATAAAATGGATGGGAAAATGTAACAGATTGAAGAGCAACTTAAAGTGCAGATTCAAGTGCAACTAAACGTGTTCGCGTAAACGCACAGCCAGTAGAGCAGGACAATCTCGTTCGACAACATTATAGTAGGCACTGAAACCGAACGGACATAGCCTCTGTAGCGCCGTCACACACAACACCATCGTCTATACATCCTCGCTTTCGCTGTGCTATATGCAGCGGGCTGTATATGTAGTACAATTTTTATGAAATGAAACTGACATCAAGGATTAGAAACGACGATAACAACAGTAAAAAATTGCAGCGGTGAAACTTACGAAACACAAAATTTCTGGTGAAATCCGGGAAAAAATATCGACTTTGGTCTGGATATCTCACAAACGTATTGACTACGTCGGTCATAACTGCTTCACAAACATTTGATATTTCAAGCCCTAATTGCAGCATAAATGACATGGCATTTTGCTCTTGATTGTTACACAAAATTCTTAATTTTTAGCGTTTACTACTTTTGTAATTTCTGACAAAAAAAAAATCCAAACACGTATTAGCATTCTGATCTTAACTGCATCACAAACACTGTGACACCTTAACTGCTTTACTAGCGTATTAACTTTATGATGATAAGTCCTTCACTAGCCTTGTAATTTCTGGCGTTTGTAACTTCAAGAAGCGTCTTGGCCTTCAAGTCGTAATTACAACACAAACGTAGAGCCATTGCGAGTCAAAATTACTTCACGAACAGCTAGGAATATCTAGGGTTAATTACACCACAAACGACTTGCCATTTCTAGCATTAATCGCATCACAAACGCTCGGAATTTCTGGTTTTAATTACTTCACAAGCGTCTTTGTATTTTTTACTTTGCTGCTTCACAAACAGCGCAGGCAGCGGCGAATAGTGCCTGCAGTCTCAGGGAAGTTTTAATAGCCAGAGAATCGCTGCAATATTCTGCAGACGATGCAATTTAGATTTTCTCCACCGCAAAGATTACAATAACAAAAATTATGAGAGTCAGGGAAGACTGAGTAATTGCTGACAGTGCGGATGCGAAGCGTAGAGGGCGGCACGAAGTGGCTGAGAGTATATTGCTATTCTACTTGCAATACCAGAGCGCAGGTGAATGCATCAGGCCAACGACCATAAGTTGTGGATTAGCGTTAGCTTCTATTTTAGTAACTCAACAGCAGTAATCCTAGATATTCTAAAGGTGAAGTTAAGCAATGACTGTGTGCTGTTATTTCCTTGTACTGCAACGTCAATATCTATTATCGCAGTAAAGTGAAGAGATAATTGTCCAGTATCGCTACGATGTTTTTCGCATTCAAAATTCTCTTCTTGATAGAATTTTAAGCTTCATTAGCAGGTCCAATTCACTGAACATGATATATACAATTCAAGCCAATAAATAAGATAGGTAAAACCGCAATATAATTCAGTAACACGTTTTCCATTTGAATTCAAGAACAGAAGGAGCTTTGGCGCGGGAGCTACACACAATGAAGCGCATCACCAGTTGTAAAAAAAAAAAAAACACACAACCGTCAAATCTACACGAAAAATTATTTCTCATAAGTGTTTCAGAGCAAATTCCCCGTGTTTCTGCGTGTTAAATTGAGTTCATGGGATCTCAATATTATTTTTAATCAGTAACACCACCATAAACCAAAATTAGTACTCTTAGACCACTAAAACTCAATTTTTAAATTTATCTTAAAGTCAATGAAATCATACCTTGTTTTACTAATAACCATCGCGATCATAAAAGCTCAAGCTTAATTTTACACCAAGATGCATCTACAACCATTCAATTGATTGTTAAGCTATAAAAATACATCTAGAAAAATTCTTCGACGGTAGAAACCAAAATAAGCCAAATCTATTGTAGCACCTCAAAAATTTAGTGATAAAAACATTAAAAATTACTGAAATACCACTAAGTTCATTATTAGGCCAGTACGTCTTACCATTTTCCAGCGACGGACCTCTAAAATGCCTTAACATGTTCTCACATCTCTTTAGAATATTGACGGTGAAGTTATAAGAAATAGAGTAAAAAATTCAACTGAACAGCTATAAGACATTTCTATAAAGTTAATTAGCATCCTCGGAAAAATATGGAGCCCGATTGATCATCTTAACTCCGAGCAATAAAATGTTAAAATGTGCAACAATTACAAACTCATCTGTCACCAGCTGAAAGGCTATTCCGTATCCTAAATTAAAAACCTTGTTTCAAATCAGCGTAATCACCACCAAAATGTGAGAACATACATACAATTAGGACCTTAGAAGACAACCCCAGAAAAGCTATTTCAAAGCGTTGAAACGTACGACAACTAAAACTTTATCTGGCACGCCCTGAAAAGCTATTTCATACACTTGGTTAAAAACCATAATCTGAGACAACTAAAACCACCAGAACCATAGTTACTCTCGTATCATCAGACACTCGGAAGAGCATCAAGATGCAGGCCCACATCTCGACACAGAAAACAGTAGAAGAAAGGGAACATGGCTGCTCACCATAATTTCCAAGCGCCAGCTTACATTACGGAATAGTGTGAGCAGCATTCCAGTCCAGTACTCCAATTAGCGTCATTCAAGCTGCCAGGAACAGCACATGAATAAGACGGCTTAAGCCAGGCTCCGTACTGAGGCTTCTCGAAGCAACACATTGAAGCGTTCTGGCTGTGGCATGAATAGCGTCACTAGCTTTTTGGATGGCCAAGAGTTATGAAAATTACCCTGATATCAAGATGACCGTACATGTGTTAACAAACTAGTAAAGATGATCATTAGTGCAGATATTTATTAAAACGTTTGTGAAGTATGAAATGCACGGACGGTTTCGTGGATGTCCATGTTATATGCAAATATTCGTGTATCAAGGCGTCCTTGAATGTGTTAATAAAAATAAAAACATAATTAACTCTCGTACAGATACTTAAATCTTTTCTATGATATGAAAAGCACGGCCAGTATACTGCATATTAACCATATGCAGTAAAGTAATGTGTAATGGTATAGATGTTTTATTGAAATAATAAAATTGTTTAGCTAGAACAGATGCCTAAAATTTACTGAGGTAAAAAAACCCGTCACCAGTTCTTGTTGTTTTCATGGCGATGAAATATTTTATTTTTCCTCATATTTAGAGAACATTACCTGTGCTAATTTAATTATTTTGATAGAATAAAATGACAAGATACCTAAAGAAATTACGATTAGATACAATAAGATATAGTGCGGCTAAATTTTGATTATCCACGAGATCGGAAAAAAGCTTGATATCATAGAGCGCCCTGAAACATGCTTATTAAATTATCAAACAGGACAAAACAAAACGAAAGGAGAACATCGAAAAGAAGATCGAAATAAGTTTCGGAATACCAAAGCGCTGCAGAATTAGTTAAGTGTTAAAATCCTTTTCAACTGGAAAACAGGAGAATTAAAAGCATATTGATAGGTTCGAACGAGAAAGGTATACTGTAGGTAAGTGAACTTGTGCCACAAGTTTATGGATGTGTAAGGTACCTCAGCCGTTAGCTAGGCCTTCAGGACGTCTGCCTTTCGTGCCCACTTTGCTTCCTTCCCGATTTCATACTCCTACTTGCTCATGCTTTATTTTGTTCTTCCTCTTCTTTCCTGACTTGCTATTCCCAAGCACGTTGATCCTGTGTGGGAACACCTTCGTGCAGGGGTTCCCCGTTTCTATCGGTATACTATATGTTCCTTGCTCTTTCCTCTGTGATACCGTTCTGCTCGCAACGCAGGCTTAAACTTTTTGACTGCAACAAGCTAAGTGTATGGATGTTCACAATTAAGATATAAAACTTGCTGGCGAAGGAGCAATATAGAAGCAACATCTTAGAAGCAACATTCTTCGGGAGCCACAAAAATCACTCACGTATCCTCTCCTCTTAAGCAATTCTGAACACAATCGTTAGAGTAGACATCCAACTGTCCTCTACAAAGACTAAACTACAACAGGAGCTATAAAAAAACTTTCGAGAATAAGGAAATGATCTAAGGAAAGTTGAAATAAAGCAGCCGCACGAGTTATCCTCTTGATAAATAACGCGACTCAAATTCATTGAAGTCCAACCACAACAAGACAAAACGAGCACTTCATTGCGTAAGTGCAGGAAACTGAGAGTTCATTTTTCTGTTGCATTCCGACAGGCAGAATTCCCGGCAGCATTATTTTAGCAGGTACTCAGGAAAATTAATTCACGTGAGTGGTACATGGGCGGTGCATCTTGAGTCACACGTGGGTGCAGTTGAGCACATCTGTAGCAGGAGGCTCTGACTGAAATTTTAGAGCACGCGTGGGCGCAGCTGAACACATACGGGAAGAAGTTCTGATGTAAATTCAAAAGAAGTTCCTCTGAGAGAAATAAACAAAAAACAAATTTTTTTAGTGTCAAAATGAAAATAGCACAATTATTGGAATTCCAAACAGTAAAATCTCTGCAGCACTGTATGAAAACTAACTGTCGGCTTAATTCAGCTTAATAAGTGGCTCCCATAGTGGAAGATACCGATCCCGCCAGAGGAGTGAGGGAAATAGGAAGATTTAAGAGGCAGAAGGAGATGGGCACTAAGGAGTCAACGAAGTTGCATCCATAGCAGCGTATGCTATAGAATTGTAAGCATAGTGTCTCTTTCTCTATATATTAATATGCACTAAGTAAAAGTAGGAATAGTGCATCTGTTTATTTAGTTATTAATTTACTGTAGTACCCAACCGTCAAAAATATATGGTCATCATCTGGAAATTGGGCTTTTTATCGTGCTTCCTCGTGGTACAGGGTTCGCTGCAAACTAGGCATCATGTGTACAAGCTAGATCTTTTATTAGAGAAACGAAACGTTGCGCCAACACGAGTTTACGAGAGAAAAATTTCCCTCCTGCAAGTAAAGGCGCAAATATCAGTTGGGAAATGCTCGACAGTTGAGCAGCACCAAGAAATGTAGTTTAATCAAAAGACTTAACCGGAAAGGCTCGGTGCTTGCTGCATCTTGGGTACCAGCAGATACCTGAACCTTCAAGATCGACAATAGGCTGCAATGTGCATTCAAAATATTTTGGCCTCTGCTCAGCTTGAAGTTTCAACTGGCACGAAGGAATTCAGCAAACTTAAAAATGAGCGAAAAGGACTATGCACGATAGGAACGAAACTCCAACCTAGATTAAGCATCACTAACTGCTACGAAGAAATTCAGCTGAAAAAAATATGCGGAATAGCCTATACCCGGCAGGATCAAAAACTTCATCAAAAACCTAAGACACCGCCTTTCATTTACAACATTCAAAAGAAGAATCAGATACCGAGCTGATTTTCGAAGAGAAGCAGGCTTCAGAAAATGCAGTACTTTGATTTTCGAGCATATATTCTCGAAACTATATTTGCTACCATAATTCAGGGCTGAAATTTCACGGTATCTCCTCTTGTTATTGAGTTGATGAAGTTTCTCCTACCTAAATTCTGGAGAATGAGAGGGAAAGAAGGATCAACCAAGGGAGCAAGCAAGATAACAAGCAAGCAACAATTGTGTATTATCATACAGCGGATGGATATAATCTGATGTAGTCATAGCTTCTTATTGTCAATAACGTCCCCTATTTTTTACATTAGAAAGAAACTAGCACACTTTCAAGGCCAATTCGCAAACGTTAGTATCTCTATAACAATGTGTAGATAAAGCAGGCCTTTAGCATTCATATTCAGGTCACCAATATTACCTCATTACCAATTACAGCATATCCTTCACTGTTGAGGTGGGAATTTTTTTGAATGAGATGCTTTTAACTCCTAATACGGCCGATGTTTGTCATTTGCAATTTTTGTTGCGCTGTACCACACAATCGCACTTATCGTGGTGCCTTTACAGTCTTCTATCATCAACAATGCCGCTCATTTGCTCTTCGTTTACCTCTTTATAGCTGGCAATACTGATCAGAAATCAATATTCACTATTTCATTGCCACCAAATTTCGACCTGAATCTGAGTGCCGGTAGTCCGTAACCTTAATACTGTACTTTTTGGATGTTTGTGGGGAATTTGATACACGGAGTTTCATTTGTTGATGTACCTGAGTACCTTCTGCTCAACAGTTGATGAAGGCTTCCAAGCAGTACCCCAGAAGGCGAAAACCTGGGATTTCGTTGAAAAATTATTTTCTTCCATCATTTCGTGACGACGCGGGCCACTAGTTACCTAATATTTGGTATTAAATGGACCACTCGCTACCCTACAGTTCACTTAGATTAAAAAAAACAATTTTAATGCATTGTAGATATCATTTTTACGAGGTTCGTTCCAAAAATAATGCATCTCATTTTTCAACTCAAACAGTTGAAGATCTACGAAGACAGAAGTGGCACCTTTAAAACGAGTGACCTTTTGTGCTTCAGAATTTATATTGCTATGCAGTCGCCACCATTCTCAATGCACTTTAGCCAGTGATGAAAGAGAGACTTTACTGACATCCCGCCGGTGGTCCTTTTGTTCCTGCGTGAGCATTCGTGAAGTCCACCTATGGCACACTTCGCTGTATCCTAGGAATGACAACATCGTTTCCAGTGCACCGACATCCATACCCAAGTCTACACGCAATTCATTCTCCGTTATCTGCCGATCAGCGTGGATGAGTTGATCAAGGCGCACTTTGTTTTCTGGGTGGCTGTCCATGGCATCCCGAGCGAACTTTGCCACTTCACATATCTGTGGCCACTCTGAAATCGACGAACTCATCTCCTAACTGTGCAGACTTTAACTGCATCGGCTTCACAAACGTTCACCAGGCGTCAGTGAATGTTGACTTGTTCAATTTTTCAGCAACGCATCTCTGCTTCTGACGCATGTCCATGACAGGGATTGCTTTCTTAGAGTGTCGCACCGTCAATATCTGTAATAGATAATATATTTCAGGTCATGAGTGTATAGCTTCAGTCATCATTACAATGTAATTTGTAATCCCCGCGGATCTTTTCGAGCGGAATAAGAAATACGAGGCATTACGTTTGGAAGGATCCTATTATCATTGGAAATTGTGTAAATGTCAACAGCATCTGCATTTAATTGTCCCATTCATATTTAATAGTCCCATTTTTGCCGGCATCATTGTACTGTTCCCATCTATGGGTCGCGTTCCTGGCCTGTCCCGTTTCTGATTAATTGCCCAGAGCTGCTTCATGACCTTGTTCTTAGCTAACTGTCCCGTTCATGGCTTCTAGTCCCATTCCTGATAATTGTCCTATTCCTGGCTGATTGTCCTATTCTTGACTAATTGCTTTCTGTTCATGGCTAATTGTCCCGATCCCGACTTATTTTCCCGTTCTTGGGTTATTGTCCTCCATAGGTTTACTGTCTCTTTCTAGGCTTATTGTCCCGCATTGGCTTATTGTTCTGTTCTAAGTTCAATGTCCCGCATAAGCTCATTTTTAATGCAGGGACTTAAAAAACGAAATCCATATTTTTCCCCTCATGCTGCGCTATTTCAAACAGACTCGTGAATAAAGGCAGCAATAGCTCCGAAAATGTTCACTAAGTGCTCAAAGCCCATAAAGTTGACATTTTTTGCTCTTGAGACTGTATCAGTGATACCTTTACTTTTCCCCTAGCTCAATACTGAAAGCCCAACGTCCCATGGTATGCCCTAGTACGATTAAAATTAAATAAGTCAGTAAAATAAGCATGCAAATCATTGTCATTAACGAACGGTACCTTGTAAATTAACCACCTCAACTAAACCCCAGTTTCTTTCGCTTTTCTTCTTGGTTCTGTTCTTATGTCATAACCAAACCCTTTCACTTCGCTGAGTTTGTTATGAGTGAACAGATTGTGAATTTAAAAAAAAAAATATTTGGATGAGAAGGAAGTACATGCTAGTAGCTTTGTAACTAAAAAAAAATTTGGTGAAGCAACGGCAGTTGATTTTTTCCTATCTAATGCTTCACGTCGTAACGGAGAGACTAACCAAGCAACCAATGAACTGTGCATTACTGAGGCGTGTTACAATAGACGCCGGTGTTACCCTTATAGTGTTACCTAATGTCACACCGTTTAGCGGTGAATGCGACATGCGATTTCATCGCCCCCCTCCCCATCAGTAAATGTTGCGAATCTGTTGAAATCTCATACCTAAACATTTCTGACGGGATATTATTTTAGCGGTAGTTTAGGATAAAAAGTTGAGAAAAGTAACGCAAATGTGCTTTAAATGCTAGAGTTTAAGCAACATTTAAAAGTCATGCAATGCATATATTACTATTTTTGAATATCAAAAACAATGTTTGTAAACAAAGGCAGGAATACGCAACTAATAACCTTACCATTTTTGAGGTTGCCGTCGGTTTTACCCTGTGTTCCCAACCTGTGTCGCATTGGAGGCAGGAGTAACAAAGGCGACACCCAGAGTCTCATTGCAACAGGACACTTGGTGGTTTGTGGCATCATGAAAAAGCGGTAGAAAATAACAAATTCAAAGAAACCTGGAGGTTCTCCTTTCTTCTCGTCTGTGATTTAGCTTTGAAGAGCAGTTTTCCCATTCCCTTCGTTGATCTATTAAATTTGGACATCTTGGCCTCACAGCAAATGAGGCTTTGCTGCGGAAAGTGAAATGCAACACCCATAATAACGGGAAAAATTATAGTTCTTTAGAGGTCCGCAATATTTCTTAAGAGTTCATACTTGTAAAAGCTACGGCCCCTTCTTGTAAGAGTTTAGTGTAGTGAGCACGGGTATCGCGCACTAAGACAAGTTTCGTATAACATATACAAACTTTTCTGAAATACTGAAAAATGATGCGATGTTTCTTGCAGAAAGAAAAGAAAAATTTCTGAGAACAACGCTTTGTTGGGCAATAAACTTTGTCAACAAGTGACTGTGAAGTAGAAAAACGAAGAATTTTCTATAAAAGTCCTTTCAAGATTTTCCCGAAAAAAATGGCGCGCAGCTTCAGAGTTGGGGAGAAATTTTCCGCTGTTCTACTAGGTGAATTAAAGAATAGCGGGCGCTGTAGCTTCAAAGAACAGAAAAAATAATAAAAAATACAAGCGTCAAGATGCAATGCTGAACTATGCGCGTGAGAAGGAATGTGATGCGCATGGGCAGGAATGATGTTGTACGGGAGCAGGAATGTGGTGCACGTGAACGGGAAAGTGATGCCCATGTGCAAGAACGTGATGCATGCGAGCAGGAAAGGAATGCATATGAGCAGGGATGTGATGCACGCGAGCAAGAATGTGATACACATGAGCAGGAATGTGACGCACGTGAGCAGGAATGTGATACCCATGGGCAAGAACGTGATGCATGCGAGCAGGAAAGGAATGCACATGAGCAGGGATGTGATGCACGCGAGGAAGAATGTGATACACATGAGCAGAAATGTGCCGCACGTAAGCAGGAATGTGATACCCATGGGCAAGAACGTGATGCACGCAAGCAGGAAAGGAATTCAAGCGAGCAGGAAAGGAATGCACATGAGCAGGGATGTGATGCACGTGAGCAAGAATGTGACACACATGAAAGGCGGTACGCAAATCAGGCTACACCCGAAGCTTGAAACAGTAGTTGAATATGAAAATAATGACTTGGAAATAACGTTAATAATAGCTTGAAAACAAGTTCGATTTGGGATATTTTGAAAATAACGCCTTGAAACTCATGTCAAACCAGACAACTCTGAGAGCGCATACCTCCGTCAAGCAAGGCAACGGTAACGAAAAATTCAAATTGGTTCTGAACCTATGACTTTCTTTGTTTCAGCACCAAACCTAATCGTTTGTGCCTTTTGACAATAATAACAGCTTTTGTAATTTTCTTGAAGATCCGTTCATAGTTTTTTGAGTTATGTTGCTTACAAACATTTTGACAGTCAAACACACAAACGGAACAACAGATCATCACAAAAATTAAATCATTTATGTCATTCAACATTATCAACAGTTTCTGTTAATTTCATAAAGATCTGTTCATAACGTTTCGAGTTATTTTGCTAAAAAGGCATAAAAAGAAACAGAAGGGACAAACAAGCAAACAAACAAACGAACGAACGTATAGATCAGAACAAAAATTTAGTCATTTATCTTCGTGATACACCTAACAACTCGCGCAAATTTCATATAAAACCGCCAATAACTTTTTGAGTTAGGGTACGCACTATAAGAAAAATAGGCAAGACAGACAAACAAACGGTTGAACGGATCTTCACCAAAAGTTAATCATTTGTTACTGCTAACATGCCTAACAATCTCTGTAAATTTTATAAAGATTCGTCCATAGTTGCAGTTATCTTGGTGACAGATAAACAGGCAGAGAGACAAACATGAAAAAACATAACCTCCTAGGCGGAGGTAATAACACCTCGCAACCATTGAAAAGTAACGACGGCTTCTTAGGAAAACAATGAGAAGCAAGGAACTGGTAAGAAGTGGGAATAAGCGTCGAGGAAACAACCGAGAAGTAACAGCTCGGATAGCAACTGAAAACAACGGTTTGAAAACATAAGACAATAATGGCCCAACGATAATAGAAAATAACGACTCGGAAATAATGCAATATGTGACTGCATGGTAATAATGGGAAAAACAGATTAGCAATATTGAATACTGATGGCGCGTAGATACGGCTTGAAAATTATGGGAAATAACGGTACATAATGTCTTCGATATAACAATAAAACAACCTAGAAATATCAAAAGAAAACGACATGGAGAGATACTGTGAGCAAAAATCAGCAAGTCTACAGCTATTCAAACAGCATGCAGGGGACTTTCCGTATGCAATAATTGGGGCAACGACAGACAAATATTAGAAGACAAAAACTAGAAAGACAAGAAATATGCAAATAACGGAGAACTGCCCATAGCGAAATAAGGGAAAGGATAGGCAAAGGGGACGAAAATTAGAAAGACTGTAAATATACAAATTCAGATTACGAGGAACTGCCTATGCAGATAGAAAAAATTGGAAATGAATGAAATTATTAGGAAATGGAAGTAAGGAAATTATTTGAGGTCAAAATTATAACAGGGATACGAATAGTACTGTTTTAAAGGAAAAATTATCCATGGGCATAAAATAGTAAAGTGACAGAGTGCAATCTGCAGTTTTTGTGGCTTACCTTAGTAGGGCAAAGCAAGTACATCTCTTTATTGCGCTGAAAAGCGTGCCGGCTTCACAACAGCAGTTCTCTTAGTGTTAGCGAAATAATATTAATCAGAATAGGAATTTAAAGATAAATATTCCTCAATTCAAGCAACACCGCGTTAAATTTGAAGTAAAAATTCTCCTACTCTCAACAAACAACACATAACTATTGATGACGGTTATTGAAGCGGATGATGAACCACTTGCCTAATTTGATTCTAACAAATAAAGTTATAGCACGAAACTTACTGACAAACGACAACAAAAAATCGAATGGTAAAGAGACCGACAGTACGAGAAACCTTACCGAAAAGACAAAGAACGAGGAGCCTGCTGCATCGCAGTGATACAATATGCTAAGATTTCCGTATACGCACTTCACACTTGAGCACGACAGCGCACTGGACGACCAGGAATACACTGACAAACAGTGACAACGATACGCCGTATAATAGCGACACGACCTCGCGAGTGTCACGAGTGTTCTACGAAACAATTTATCCCAAATTACAGCGTAATTAAGCGACGACGCGTATAACAATAGACAGACATACGCTGCGTGGATATTAGTTTGTTGACCTTGCCCTTCGCCAGCTGCATGGCTGATCTGTCTGCTACAAAACGTGTAGCTAAATTCAGAAATACTAGAATTATTTGTACAGTCAGCACACTATATAATTTTTTGTGTCGGCAGGTACAAGATACGCATATCATCAAGATATAATACTAAGGCAAGGGAGGATTTCGACTAAATAAATCCGTATTGTCAAGATACGGTAGAGGTGTGCCTATACAAGTGCATTCAAGACAGCATTGAATCGTATAGGAGTATACTTCAAAATAGCGCTGAGGTTTATTCGAGTACAATTCAAAAGAGAGTCAAAGCGAGTAAGTGTACAATTCAAGACTGCATGTGCTGAAGAGGAGGTGAGTACAATTCAAGATAAAGTTGGAGCGTATACGAGTAAAATTCAAATTAGAATCGAATTAAGTACGAGTACAATTCAAGACCACGTTGAAGCTTATTCGAGTACAATTAATGTTTAAAGAGCGGAAAAGAAAAAGGCTTGTTGACTGTATGCCAAGTGATATGAGGAACCACTCAGTAAAGTGACCAAGGAAAGAAACGTATCAGAATGGCAAACGCTGGATTCCTTTCGGGATTGGTGCACAGATGCATCCAAACATCTCCCATCAGCTGGACCTATGGGGTCTCCTCGGAGCTAGCGGACGGAGACGTTACCTTGTTTCCCGTCAGCTGGACCTATGTGATATCCCCAGGGTAAGCGTACAAAGATGCACCTTATTTCGAGTCAGCTCAACCAGTGGGGTTCTCCGGGGTTATTGCACAGTTGCACCTTATCTCCTGTCAGCTGCGCCGATGAGTCTGTCCGGGGTTATTGTGCCCACACTTGCACTCTATCTCCCGTCAGCTGGACCCATGAGGTTTTCCCAGGGTTATCGTGCACACTTGGACTTTATCTATAGTCAACTGGAGCTAGTCGGTCTTCCCGGGGTTAACGTGCGCAGATGCACCTCACCGTCTGTCACCTAGACCTATGGGGTTCCCCGAGATTAGCGAAAACCCAGGCACCTAACCTCCCGTCAGACTCTGCAAAAAGCACAACATTATCAGCACGTGTTGACGATAACAACAGAAATGAGGCAGAGGGCGCTACAAATTACTCCTCCATAACTTGTTTCTGGCGCAATTTTAAGGGAAATTGCCCCTCTGATGACCCACTATCCCGTGACACAATACACACTGCGAGGCAATAACACTTCTGATGTGGTCCGAGACGTTGATTAAAGGCCTGCTTTCCCTCAGCTGAAAAATGATGAGGTTTCAATAATGCGAAACCAGAAGGCTTCTAGCGCCTCTTGAATGGTTGCAAACGAAATTTTGAAAAAAATAAAAGATTTATGCTGGTTCTCTAGTGAACGAAGATGAAAAGGATGGATACACTCCCATAACACTGGTGAAAGCTTTCTTCAGGTGAAACGATGAGACTAAACTATTGTTACATAAGGCATAGATGCTCTTTTACTGAGGCTAAAGAAATTTTTTCGTAAGAAATTAAAAAATCGTTCAGGCAAAAATAATTTTTCAATGAACGACCGAAATACTGTATGTACAATTATAATTTTCAGAAAAAGAAACAAAGTGCTGCTCTTAAAAGCTAAAAGTTGCCTATGGTGTCAACTGTTTCTGTCTGAAGCGAAAGGGTAAAAATAGAGTGAAATGTGAAATAAATGTCATTTTATGTAAAATGTGTCAACTTTTTTCCCAGTCAAACATGCAGTGAAATTAACAAGGCAAAACGAATATACCAGTAAAAGATGCGTGAGTTATTTTAACGAGCAGTAGACTCAATAAGCAGACATTCAAAGAAAAAGTAAAATAATTAACAAAAATGTTTCTCATCAGCCTGTACAATAGAAAAAAAAAAATCCAGACCAAGTTGGAAGGTATAGTCGTTTTGACCGCACATCTAGGAAATCCACATGCACTGGTTCGTGTTGCAGCTATATCCCCAAGGGGGCCCAAAGAAGTGCACGGCTGCAGCCGGCCGCAGCCCGCTTGAGCTACGGGGTCGTGGACAGAAGGCTTACACGACCACTGCCTCCTTCCCCCAACCGTAATGACAGTACCCCCGTAGATAATTAATAGCAGAAATACTGATGGTGCAATGACGAGCACCGAGACTCTCCTCCCTGATTTGGGAATGGAACAGGAGGACGTCCAAGTTCGTGACAATAATAATAATAATAATAATAATATGCTTTATTAGGTACACATATGGAATGGTACCAGGAGACAGCTTAATACTAAAGTTGCTTTAGAAACTAAGATCAGTTAATACTATCATTATTAACTACACTGCATTGCGACCCATTGTTTGGCCCTGCTCGGAAAGAGTATGCGCTGCCATCGGCTATACATGTTAGATAGTTTGTAACCAGGCCCGTTACGGATCACCTTGAGTAAGGCATTATCAGATTTTTCTATCCTGAGCTGGAGACTCAGCGCGCATTTTCTTGATCNGTATACTTTTGAGCAAATATCATACTTGCACTAGTAGACCTCGGCATATTCATCAGGCGCCGAAATATGTCATTATAGGCAACACGTAGGCGTCCAATCGATTTCTGCTTAAAGTTAGACCAAAGCGAGTTACAGTACAAGGGATACCAGTAGTTTCGAAAGAGCTAGCATTTAACGTCATCCGAGCAGTGACCAAACTTTCTGATTAGCATGTTGCCCACTGCGTGAAGCTTTCGCGTGTCTTTCTCTATATCCTGGTTATCACGAAAATCATTAGTGATTTTATGACCCACGTAAGAGAAGCTGTCTACATAAGTTAGATCGACACCATTAAGTCGAGGAACTTGTAGTGAGCTGCTCTTGAAAGCAGTCACTCAGGGTGCGAGCGAACCGACAAGGTGAAGGAAAGTTTGCACCAAATTATTAATTATATTAGTGACAATATACAGCCGTTGGTAAAGGCAAGGTACAGATAAACAATCGTCGTAGTACAATCTTCATGGCCATGCTGTCATGTACCAAGTCTTCTGGCGGTGTGGAACTGAACGTTGCGCAGCTTCGTCGCTAAGGACGCC
>LQNS02278180.1:8314991-8346993 GCA_001587735.2 Parhyale hawaiensis | reverse complement strand
CGCGGTGTGGAGTGATAGCGTAGCAGCTGTAGCGGGGCAAAACCATGAAGCTCATGCAAAGTCAGATGCGAGCAGCCAGAGACGAGGAATAGCGAGCACAAGCCGATGAAGTACAGAGCTCGAGCCGTAAAGCAGCTTGAGTACCGCAGCAAGTCGGGATGCAGCAGACTAGGAGGCAGCGTGCGAAGCAGCAGATTGGGAGGCCCCTTAGGGCCCCCGGAGAGAAGTGTTGCTGACCGGACCTCTTTGGTGCTGTAGTAGTAGGGCTGCAGACTTCAAGTTCAGGTAGTAGAGCTGTTTTAGCTTAGGAGTCAAGCTAAAGTTGAGACTTGAGAACTCTATTTCGACCCCAAAATCTGGCCATGATATGCTGAACAGGGCGCAAGCAACTTCCAAGAGTGCGCGGTCACCGGCCAATGCCTGCGCTCACGTCGTCTTTCGTTGACCGCGCACGAGAGATTTCGGGTATCGTCTCAAGAACGGGAGATGATAAGCAGTGCCGAGCGTTGGATGAGGTTTCAGCTGTTGTGATGCTCAAATGTAGTGAACTGATGATGAAAAGTTCACTACAAACTTTATCGGAGGGCAGATTACTTCTCCTAGGTTTAATGTACATACAAACAGTTTTAACAGTATTATATACAAGTGAGGCAACAATGAATTAATTAACTTCGAGAAATTCTAACACAACGACCCGAAACAAAAAACCGAAGTACTTTTCACGGTGAAAGGACTGCATTTGTTAACAAGAAACCTATATTTATCAAAATAGGCTCTCTGTAAAAGGCAATAATAATTTTGAACAATTTCATGTCATTTTAGTGTTCAATAATTTAACGTTTATCGCTCACCGTCGGCTAGCAGTAATGATGTTGAATTTATTGCTTATAAACAAATTTCTTGCACTATCACCAACCATTTGTTTCTTGTCTGAAGTTCGAGGTCCTCATGGATGGATGAAGATTAGAAAATAATTTACTGAAGTTAATTTATCAGCCGTTGGACCTATTCATGATCTTTAGTAGGCCTTCAAGTACGCTGTAGTCTATAACTATGCTCATTAGCTTTAGCTGGCCTGCAACTTCTGCCAAAAGCGTTGGTTTCGTCACTTTGGAGAAAGTTTCCAACTTTGAACGAAAACCAATCATCCTTGAAATGTCAAAAACTCAATTATGTTCTGCAAGTTAGAGTTTTGGCCATCTCAAGCGTCATCAGTAAGCGACTAACACCTGAAACACGATCCTAAAAGGGCGAAAGCAACGCCCTCTTCTGGCGTCCGGACATTTCACTGCTAATAAACTTAGCTTAATTCGTTTTTTTGCGTTCCAATCGATGACGATGTTCGCAACACACTGCTGTCCAAAGAAAGACAGAAATAAAAAAAAAACAGCTTGTCGAGTTAAACTGAAAATAATCAGCCGAAGAAGAGGACTACTAACACAAGAAGTAGTACGAAAACCGAATAATGTGGATACAAAGAGAAAGTAGTCCTCAAGGGCTGGGTGACGGTAGCAGTACACGGGGTGCTGGAAGAAAAAAGATACTATGGAAAACATCTCTTGAAGCACAAATTTATATACGGTAATTCACTAAAAAATATAATTTTTTTAACTACAGAGATTAATTATTCATTCTAATGAGTGACAAATACTGTAGTTTGTGGTCAAAGGCTTGAAAAATACCTAAAACTGAAACAAAAAGTGATTCCATTTTATGGCAGTAGCGGTCGCTGGCCGGAAAGGAAGACACGATCAGGAACCGATAAGTACGAGTGACTCAAGTAAGCTACTTGTGCAACTAAGTGGACGGCACATATTCGCACGTCAAATAAATGCTAACCCTGCACTGTCTGACTGAAGCTTGCCTATTCCGTATAAGAATAACACTATAAGGCATCATATATGCATAACAAAGTACACAGTGAAGGCTTGTAATTACACAGAGATGTATGCACAGTAGTAAGAAATTTAGTCTTTTTTTAATTGGAGATAAAATTAACGAAGAATTACCAAAGGCTTTGGAAGAAGTTGGAAAGATATGTTAGAGAGCGGCAAACGAACTAAGTTCAATATTATAATTACAGCACCAATCGCTTGGGAGTCAAACGTTCAATCCAAACAGAAAAGAATAGAGCTCGTAGATGCATTTACTTAGGTACAAATCGTTTACCTTACTCAAGAAGAAACCGAACAACATATCGCAAGGCAACAAATATTTTATGTTTGTTTGAAGAAAACGGCAACACGATAAATAAACACCCAACAACAAGTTAAAAAGCATAAGACAAGGAGGCAACTTATTTATTCAATATTTTGAGAAAATTAACTACACAGCATATGGCAAGGAGACAAAACTTTCATTCCAGTAGTGAGGAAAAGACTGATTACCAAACATTTCAAAATAATTCACCAAACATACGGCAACGACATACAACTTCTTCATTTGTAGGGAAAATGAACCAAACAGCACACGGCAACGAGACGACAAATTCTTCATTAGCAAAGAAAATGAACCAAACAGCATAGGGCGACGAGACGATAAATTTTTCATTGCATTTAAGAGCGACTGGCTAATGACTAAGAGCTTAAAAAGAAACCTAAAAACACTACGGGAGAGAAAAAACGGGGAGAACTAAACCTCGGTCGGGACAAGCGGCCAGCAAACTAAACAAATTGAGGGCCAGGGTCATTAGGCAGAGTAGTCGGGTGCAATTTCAACAGCACGGACTTTCAAGACCATGCAGGGTGTGGCCGTGCAAGAAGTAAATCTTGTACTAAAGTTGAGGTATTTGCACCAAGCACAGTCCTTTGACATAATGCATGAGCGCTAATATGCTGCATTCGTAGAACTTGGTCTGCGTCTGCCTTTGTGGTGCTGCAGGTCCTAGCGTGACACATTACTTATTTTGAACTTTCGCTTAAATATAATAATGCTGCCGGTGCTAGAAGTGCAAAGCACAAAGCGATGTATTGGATAAAATTAAAGTTAATAACGGTGGTGGGCACCAGCGGCCGCTTGCGGTCCAGTCAGAAGATGTGCGCCTATTTTGTTATTCGGGTGGTTTTGTCATTTAAATTATCAGTTATAAGCATTCGGCCGGTTTTTGCTGGATATGCAAAAACAAACGTACGTTAAACGTCAAGAAAGTAAAGTGTATCAGGCCAATCAAGCGAAATACAGTTAGGCATACAGGACTAGCTCGACAGTATTAAACGTTACTGGAACAGTTATGAAGATGAACTAAAAATACAGCTGATGAACCCGTCTATAGTAATTAGCGACGACGGAATAAGGTGCGTATACGTAGGTCAATTTGTCCTCTTGTTCTATTCGTATTTGTGTAGCTGAGCATGCCCGTAGGAGCTACCGTACTTGGGCTCGCTCAACTTGGCGCAATTATGTGGAGTAGTGCAGTCAACCAGTTCATACCGTGATGTTCAAATTTTAGCACATGCACCATATATTAGCCACCGAGTTAGAATCACTCTTCATTAGTAGGAAACATGCAAAATATCCAGCAAGAGCAAACATACTCGTGATGGCAGCGGTTTTCATTAGGGGACATTCTTGAGTGATTTTTTAGTTTCTGAAGTACATATGCATGCGGTATTTAGACATTGCATATTATGAAACTGTCCATAGTCTACACGTGTTGAACCTTTTCTCTAATAAATTAAACTCCCTTCTTTGTAGGAATAGTACTGTTGGAAATGCTGTACAAAGACCTTGATTTGAGAGAATTAAGAAACACAAATTGGAGACCGTTTTGAACCGCCATTGTAACTTACACAATTTGAACAGTTTAAACTAAGGGCAAGTTCGGTTGGGCACCCGAATTAAGCCTTCCAGGCTTAGCTTGTGTGCAACCTCCAGTCAGAAGCTCTGGCTTTGCCTATTGTGAATCGAGTAGTCGCAAGAGTTACAAACAACTCGAATACGTTGAGGCGGCTGGAAGCTCCATTTTAGGGAGCAGTTTTTGTAAGTTTAAGGGTAATCGATTGAAGCTTAATGCTCGAAGCTAGAGCACCTGCCTGCAGTTTCGGACAAGTAAGACCATGATGGTTTAATTTTGGCGCCCAATCGAACACTGCTTAACTTATACAATAACAGCTGCGCGAAAATGTTTTCTCACATAATTTATGCCTCGTCGAAAGTCTTAGGACTCGGTAAGTACCTTTTCAACTGATACTTTTACACGAAAGAAGTTGAAAAATTCCATAACATCTGTCATCCATTATTGAATTAACAGAATGCGATTCATCAAGCACACTGTTTGTCAACAACGCGTTCAATAATTTTTTCGAAGAGTAGGTGGTCCGGTGTGCATGAAAAAAAATGTATACACATACAGCCATCTTACCTGGGAGAGCAGCTGAAGTAACAAAATCAGAGAAGCAATGACTGATGCGAAATATAAATAAATGGCAGAAGCTTACAACAAAGTTTGACGAGCTTGATATGGGAGTCGAACCGAGTCTAAATCTAAATATAATTAGTCGGAAACGTAATTGTTTAGACATGACACATTTGAAAACTCAAAAAAAAAAAAAGCCAACTCCGCTCAAGGTGTAGGATGCAGTGGTTTAGTAAAAGATAACATTTATAAGAATACGGATCACGATACCTCGAGTCACTCAAACTATCTTAATGAGTACACTTGAAGACCATTCGAGTCTTCGTCGAAACAACATAGTTTGAAGCGTCGTTGTAAGACTAACTAATCTGAATAGTATGCATTTCGAATACGTTATACAAACTGCGTGTATGTCCTGCATTATGTAAAACACGGTACAAATAACTGCAATATGATTTCAAAGTAGTCGACGAGCTAGTAGCCGACTGTTGCCGGAGCTACGGACCCACAGTGCTGTCAGTTATCTGGAACGTCGACGAGAAACTAAAGCTGTAAAGTGTGCAGTATTCTCTCTATCGAAAAGCTTAATTAGAATGTCCAAAGGCTTGTAGATTAGTGTGTTAATTGTACTCGCTCTTAAACCCTTACGGTGTCGAAAGGCGTGTAGCCTAGCGTGGTGCAATCTCTGATATGAACTCCTCTTCCAATAACAAAAAACGACACATAGATCAATCGAAATAACAAAGAAATATCTATGCAACAATTAGATATAATTCGCAAAAAAAAGAACATTAGGGAGCATTCATTATGTACTTATGCAGTTATTAATGAGTTGTCAACTCTCAAGCCCTTTACCGGGCAAGTAACCATATATGGTTACTTTCATGATGTAATTTTATCATAAAAAGAAGAGGCAGGTTATTATATAAAAAATATTTACTATGTATATCGATACAGCAATCGTTTCGGATGATAATATTTCCATCATTAGTGCTGCGAAATAAAGAAATAAATTCATACATGAAATAGTTGAAATAAAAGAGAGGAATGAATTCACAATCATAGTATGGAAGACGTGAATTATTTCCTCCCAACAATTATTCCCACGATTTCATATACGAATTTTTTATTTTACAGCACTGATGATGGATATATTATGATCCGACACGTTTGCGGTACATATAGTAAACATATTTTTGTATGTAGCCAGGTTCTCCTTTTTACTCCACGGCACGGTTCTCAAATGACCAATTCCCTGTTATTTAATTACGAGCACGATACGTATGGTGTGACCTTGCCCCTTCAGTAGGAATAACACAATTGGGAACATTGAGATAAAGGTATAGCTTTCGGAATACTCAATCAGGGTACTAAACAGTGGTCCACTTTGGCGGGTACGGTTTCCAAATCTTAAATCTTCTTTGGTAGTCCGTTAAGGATTTCTGCACTTAGATTCTACGGAGAACAAGAAAGAAAAAACAGGCGTAAAGTGGCGCACTGCCACACACCAGGGAAAGGCAAACAGAGACTCTTCAACAATAGAATCGATCGATATCAGGTCCACAGTGACCAAGGGGGATTCTTCGTCCTAAAGTCGCTAGAACTGACGGATTGAGCATGAAAAAAGAGACTAAAAGACAGGTTTCTTACTAAAGCAAGTCGTTGCAAACTACGACATTTGGATGAACTAACAACGGGTTTATTTTCACTCACAACTGTAGGACGAGGAAGTTTATAAATGGTAGCTCATTTTCAGCTACATCAAGGAGGGAACTACGACGTTGGGATGAAGAAAATGACAACGCGATAGCTTCTTTTCCGTCGCAAACCTGTGAAATTAGAATTCTAGGAAGGACGAACTGGGAGATCCTTTTAAAGTTACAACTTGTCAGGACTTTCACCGGAGAGATAATGATGCTGACAAAATTTGAGTCGCCACAATGATAGTTCTTTGCACACATATGGCATTAGGAAAACAGTGACAAGACGACGGGTACTTTTGCATCAGGAATCGTTAAAATTTAATATCTCAGAAATAGAAACTAGGAAAACAAGGGCTGTATGTGTTTAATAAATCGATAAATATCGGAAGTCAGAGATTATCTAAATCGGAAATAGGTGCAATTGGCTGTTAGTGACAAGCAGGACATTTTGCAGACGAAGTTAGGAAAATAATGGCTGCCCTTCACTCAGATGTCGTTATGGTGTACTCTTCATCATTTTCACGATGATACGGGTAAAAGAAGACGTCTCTTCTTTCCAGTAAAAACTTTGAAATTACCGAACAAGGCGAGAGAAATTGCGACATAAGATAGGCTTCTCCTTCCTTACAATTTGCCGGAAATTGCAACTGGACGCAGGATCGATGGATGATGCCAGTCGCTCCTCACGATCCACTTTTCTCCAGTAACAAGTCGTCGGAAATAAAGACTTAGGGACGAGGAAACTTGCAAAATGAGCCTCACGGCCAACTGACGGATGCTCCAGACTCCAAGCAACTCCGCTGGGAACATGAAAATAGACCTAATTTAGATGACAAATTGGAACCACCTGACCCCTTCTCCAACTTATACCAAAGAAAAATTTAGACGCGACATCGCAAGGGACATGAAGAGGGAGCGAGAAAGGCAAGAAGAGAGAAATTCCTGCTAAGGTTAATCACACTGAGAGCGGTGCAAAGTTTTCGTTAAGGTCGATGACATTGAGAGGCTCTGTCAAGGTTAATCATGCCGATGCGGTGCAAAGTTTCCGTCGATGTTAATGACTTCGAGTGGCTCTGTCGAGATTAATCAAACTGATACGGTGCAAAGTTTCTTCTGTCAAGGTGAAGTACTTTGAACAGTAGCGAAATTTCCCTCAAGGTCAATGATTTCGAGGGGAAACAAAGTCTCGGTCAAGGTTAGTGACATTGAGGAGTTGTGCCAAAAATTATAAGTGGGACGGGTCACGAATCTTTTGGAAGAGTCGGCGCTTTCGAGAATAGCTTGACACTGTTTTTCAAAGTAATGTGTTGGCATGCAGTCAGAATAACTGAAATAACATGTTAGCGTAGCCTGTTGACGGTCTGACAGTCACTTGCGACTGCTGGACCGACTTGTTAGCTCGGCTGACAGGCTGTGTGGTGAGAGTGATCTGGTCAATCTGTCCCTTACACTAAAAATCCGTGAGTTCAGCAGAAGAAACTCCAAAAATGTTACCAGGAAAGTTCCATATTTCGCTTTACTAGAGGATTTCCGTATTTCTCCTTGGGCAGCGGCTATACCTATACTTACTTCGCGGGGAACCAGATGGCAGTTCCCTATAGACTGTTATTTCACTGGATATGATAAGTGAGATCTCATTTGACATTTCATGAGCTCATTTTGAAAATATAGTATACGTTGATCTTACAATTTAGATGATACATCATGTAACCAACATCATAAGTGAAAGACCCGTAATTGTTTATTAACTTAATTGAGCAATATGGTTTTTCTAATGAAGCTCGTTTCAATACACAGGTATTCAAGCTGAACAATTGTGAACCATATACATATTCTCTTCAGACAACAACATTTAGCAAAAAAATAACTATTATACGTATGTGTATAATTTTCTAGCAGTCAGTTGCGAATAAGATAATGCGTCGAAATTAATATCATAAAACTTGAACAGAGCATCAGCATGCAAATGCATTTGTTTCAAAACAGCATAACATTCAAGCAATCGATAACGAACTCGATTAAGGCGCTGACTGCAGATACACTGCAACGAGGGTTCGAATCTTGTATCGAAGGCTTTTTTCAGGAGTGCTAGGAAAATTACGGGGAATTCCGTAAACCGTAGGGGATTTTATTGGCAGTTTTGCTGCATCCTCTCTCCGTAAAATTTACGTAATTTCGTTTATAGCGATGGCGAAGGGTGGCCGGCCTTTGTATTTTTGTAAGGCACAACAATGAGAGACATTGGCTACATGCTTTGGTCCCTGCTCTCAGGGTCTTTGGGAGAAATACACGCGCTGCAGCTTATGCCCACCATTTGGAGACTTTGGAGACTTTTATCTACCAAACTTGTCAGTTCAGTCAGTGTTTTCTTTCCTGGTCCATTTTGATCGTGTTGATATGCAGGCGTTTAAGAGAGCTGCTGATGGCTTTCTGAGATTTTCCTTGGCAGCGGGTCGGGCTTATTAGTGTTGCATAATGCTTCATTTGAGTAGAACTGCCTGTCCGAGGGGCCCGAGCGTGAAGCTTTTATAACAATCATAATGTCTAGTTTAAGTGAACCACCGGCCAACTGAAACGACATCACTTTCTTGCTAAGTTAGTACTGCTGACCAATGGTAAGGACAGCGCAGTCCAGACTAAGGTAATGAAGCTGCTAAGAAAAATGATAATGCTGTTCAGAAGAAGATAATAAACCTGCGGAAAGACAGAAAACACTGTCCAAACTAAGGAAAAAAACCAGCTAAGAGATATGATAACGCTGTCCAGCTTAATGGTAATGAAGCCGATAAGAATAACGATAACGCTGTCCACATTAAGGTAAAAAAGCTTTTAAGGAAAATGATAACGCTGTCTAGATAAAGGTGCGCTAATAAAGCTCCTAAGGAAAATGATAGCGCCATCTAGACTAAGGAAAAAAGTTGCTCAAGAAAAATGATAACGTTGTCTAGACTAAGGTAAAAAGTTGCTCAAGAAAAATGATAACGTTGTCTAGACTAAGGTAAAAAGTTGCTCAAGAAATATGATAACGTTGTCTAGACTAAGGTAAAAAAGTTGCTCAAGAAAAATGATAACGTTGTCTAGACTAAGGTAAAAAAGTTGCTCAAGAAAAATGATAACGTTGTCTAGACTAAGGTAAAAAAGTTGCTCAAGAAAAATGATAGCGTTGTCTAGACTAAGGTAAAAAAGTTGCTCAAGAAAAATGATAACGTTGTCTAGACTAAGGTAAAAAAGTTGCTCAAGAAAAATGATAGCGTTGTCTAGACTAAGGTAATGAAGTTTGTAAAGAAACATGAGAACGCTGTCAAGACTCAGGTTAATAAAGCTGGTAAAAAAAATGACAGAGGCGTGCAGCTCAAGTTAATAACTCTGTCCAGCTATAATAAAATTATTATTCAAGCGGTGTCCAGAGAATGTGATTGCCCTTTGTTTCTAAGGCGGCACCAGCGTCATGGACAAAGTAAAAGCGTCATTATAATGAAATGACGGCACTGTGTAGCCTAATATACCAGACTGCCCAAACAAAATATTTTGCAGTACTGTCCATATTACAGAATTTGCTATGCCAACTAAACGGACGGCGGTGTCCACCTTAACCTAATAACACGGTCTAGACTACAGCCAGGGCGACCCAAAAGTATTAACGCTGCCCTCGCAAAGTATTAGCGCCGGCGAGCTCAAGTAATAGCGCGGCTGAAGTAAGAACCGGAAGTCCGCCTTTAAGGCCACTCTAGGCGAGCACATAAAGTGCGCTTCTCGCCCCACTTTTATGAAACCCCGAAAGAAACTTTCGTCATAGCGACTCCATAAAGCCAAGGTGCAATAAAGCGCCGCTGCGCAGCTGCACCAGCCAAAACAAGCATTCTTCAGCACTGAAAAATAAACTCGACTTGAGTCTAACAAGCAAAACATGGCTCAAATTCTCAATGAAAAAAGTGAGGGTAGCAATAGTTGTTTTGGACAGGGATTATAGGTTCGTCATTGCAAAAGGTAATACTTTTATTGTCAGTTGCGCGGGCAGGAAAGAGCAGCGTATTGAAAATATCAGGCTTTGGAATAGCAGGCAATGGGCAGGAAATGCAGGTTTATTATTTTGGATTGCATTAGCAAAGGACACATTACGCTGGTTTATCATCTTGGATTATAGCGCAGTGGGTAGAGAATGTTGGTTTATTATTCTGGATTACATAAAGACTGGGGAGAAAATACTTGATTATTACCTCGGTGCACATAGCCAATTGGTAGAAAATGCAGATTTATAACCTTGGATTATGTAGGAGAGGCAAAGAAGATAGAAATACTGGCTTATTAGTTTAGAAGGGTAGGTACAGTTAAACCTGAAATCATTCAGCGACCAAAGTTTATTGTCAGATATACACGGCGAGAGTCGACGAAGGCTACTGCAGAACTGCTTCATCGTAGTTGAGGCGTTAGCGTTCACAAAAAAAACTTTTGACCGAAAAGAGAAAACAAAAAACTTTTCGGGGCTCAAAAAGCAGATGAAAGACGCCCTACAGAAGGCCTTCGTTTACCTGAGTTAGCTGCGACTCATTCGCTATTGAGAAGAAACATCAAGAGACCTCCTTCGTCCCATCAGCAAAATCAGAGCATGTCTTTCTCGTTTTTAAACACTGGCAGGACCCGAGGGCAATTCTAAGCTCATTATTTTGTAGTTAGCTCGCCAGATTGGTTAACTGTTTTGTCTAATTTTAAAACCGAATAAACAGGTAACATTTCTTACTTGCCGTAATAACGCACCTGTTTTTAGCGAGAATGGGACACACATAGGGAGAAAAATATACTCAAGCGCATAAAGTAAATGCAACTTAAATAAACAATAGCGCTGAGATCACTAGTCGCATTTTGCTTCATAGTTTCGCTTAATTATACAAGGGTAAATCTAGTACACTGACGATTCTTGACCGTTCAAGACACTGTTGTGAGATTTTAGGCGCTGGAGGGGCAGAAATTTTGTTAGGGAAAGTCCATTTGCTGTATTAATTTTAATATCAATTAAATTTCTTCAAATGCAGAGCATATATGTAGTAGCAGAAAATCGTGCGGTGATGATGTTTAGTAGCAAACTTACCTGCGATTCAGACCAATGACTTTGTGGGCGAGCTTGACGTAGTGACAGCAAAATTGGCGATAAACAAAGGTCTTTAAAAATAAAATGAAGCGAGAGAGAACTACGTCATGAATAAAGAAGGCTTACTATTAGGTCGAATTACATAAGGTGAAGGTCCATAGTTTAAAACGATCCCAAGAAGTAAAGTGATTTACTGAGAAATCTAAATCAACTGCAGAAGCGTTAGACTTAGCTATGCAGAACCTCCATGAACAAGCGTCTTGATTTTATTCATTCAAATCGTCTTTAACATGAAAGAAGTAAAAAAAAAAAACACTGCAGGGTAAAAAACCCATGTACTTTGTGAACAACCCAACGCTCAAGTCTGGACGAATGTAGATTCCCCTAAAAATTACTTTGGAACAAACCAACTCTGTACTAATGTATTTTCCCCCAAAAATAAGACATTCATTAAGGGCACAAAGCCAAGAATGAAAGCAATATATGCAACCAATGTTGATCCGAACAAATGAACAAAAGTCTGGTTGGCGAATTTTTGTGACGGCAGGAAACCCCCAAATCGATTTCGTTTGTACCATGAACAAATTGGAAATAAAGACTCACCTTTGACTCGTATAGGCCTGTTTTCGTACTGATAAACATCGGCTACAAAGTAAAAATACTTATAGAGTATATTAAATTAGACTCATTACCCACCTGTGTCTCCTAGGCCCGTCTCTGTACTTGCGGCATATTCGACATATTCTGGAAGACGATCGTCTACGGGGACGACTGCTGGACAGCGTTTGTGTAGTGGGTGTGGGCACATTGTTTAAAGTTGTCTCTTGGAAAGTGCAAATTTTCTTAACATGCGTAGTCACATCACCGGAAAGATCAACTCTACTACCAGAAGATGCACTCGAGTGACTTCCACCACTGACACACAAAATACTACCGCCCACCACCGTGTGGCGGACACTGCTGATCTCGACAATACCAACGCTGTTGCTTTTTACCGACTTCCCTTTATACGCGTACTTGGGCAATGAATTGACGGGAGAAATGTCCGAGGAGTTATTGCCCGACTCTGACTTTCCTTTGGCTGAGTCGCCCACGAGCTCATCATACTTGGCATTCCGCTCAATGAGGCTGGCCTTTTCCATGTCGGAACTGCCAGCTTCTGCGCAGTTGTTGATAGCTTCAGCGGGAGTTCCCAAGAAACCCAAGCAGCGAATGGTATTCCAAACGGACCACACGGACATCATAACACACAACATTTTTTGGTCCGTATTGCAAGAAGGGATGCCAGTGGGCACATTTCAAGAAGACGATCTCTTTATTGGCTGAGCAAAAGTTGAGAACTCCAGAGCATATCATCTCAGTAGGAGGAGGCACTGGCAACGACAGCTACTCAGGCTCAACATCGCAGGAGGCAGAAACACAATGTCCTCGGCAGAAAAAACTATCAGAATCGAGAAAAAACTTTAAAGAACCGTCGCGTTTGAAATTCAGCTTGGAATTTTACAAGTGGGAATAATATTCTTAAAGCCCCATCAAATTCGGTAACATACAGCGCACTACCGGCAGTAGTTCAGTACTTACTGAAAATAAATTGTGTCACTCAACTCACATTTCTTGAGACGGGGAAACAACCCAGTATTTTCAGTGAAGTCTGCTGCAGTTATTTCACTTACAGTATTGCTTGTAGAGTCAAAATATACTTATTACCTTTAGTACTTTCAAAAATCTGAACGAACTCTGCCGAATGAAGAGCATTTTTGCACTACTTTCAAATGCATTTCTGCGTACAATTTCAGCATAACTCCACGAGGTAACTCGCGATACTGCTTCAAAAAATACACATCATTTGCAACATGGTCGTCACTAAACAGCATCACCGTTGATCTTCACAAACGCTGAAAAGTCTTGTAGATGCCCAATTAAAGGCTTAATTAAACCATTAGAGGGTTCAGCTCACGTACAGGAGAAAAATAACTAGCTACTCGATTTCCCAATTAACTTAACAGTTGGCATCTAGTTCATGCACAAATATGTTTACATCTTTCACAATTAACTATGGAAGTCTCACAGCATATATGATGATTCATCGCAGATATATATATTTTTGTCAATTTTACATCCTTGGAGGGGCGTGCGTATATGTAGTATAACCAGGACCATCATCAGAAACCTCCAAGGTATATAATCCAGCAGACTTGCAGTTAACAAACTATGCGCCACGGATTCAGTTTTTAAATGTTTATTTACGCGCTTTCAAGCCACAAAAACTAGACTCTAGTTAAACTAGAGTCTAAGAGAGACTATAAAATTGTGACTTAATTGGATGACTTCAAAGTATTATGAAACGGGCAACTGGTTGAATTTTATGCCGCCAGCACCACTTTGCAATTTCTTACAGCAGTCACAGCAAAACGCATCAAAATCTACGAACTTCGCAAGCGCTTCTGAAAGTTTTCGCTATAGAGAAGCAGTGGGCAGCGCTTTAACTCTCTTTCCAATTGAGAAAACTTCTCTATTTTAGAATTGTGTATTAGTGACACGCAACCCTGGCGCTTGACTTGAATGCTTTTGGTCGCAGAAAATGCATATCGCACCTCAATGAACACATCCTCGAGAACATATAAAAGTTTCAGTCTTATCCGCAACTTGCGTAAAGAACATTGTACGCGGGTAGGGGGGGGAGAGGAACAGCACAGATCATTAAGAGTCTGCAACTCAATAGCTCCTCAGTAGGAAAGATATGTCACAGAATACGCTTTCCTCCAATATACACAGTAGTTATAAGTCAAGGTATAATTAATGTGTTGTCCTTACTTCCCTTAGTTAAGTCTTAAAATACTGAAGTTTCAATTGTCCTTCAGCCACCTTATTTATTTCACAATCAAAAGTACGCCCAAGAAAAAAATAACGTTCAATACTCAGGAGGTAATGCAGACGCTTCACTTAGTTTGAGATCGCAGTTATGCACATTCCTTAAATACGATCAGACTGTAAAAAATTTGAGTAGCTCCTTGCTCTATAGAAAGTAAACTTCTGTGTTCTGAAAGCGAAAGCACTTTAATTTTTCTTCACAACATCGTTGTAATAGAGTACTAAATATTTTCGGATAAACACACACTTGAGTTCACTACGCAAGTAAAGCTGTTTTCATTTTGCTTAATAACATCATCAGTAATAAAGTTTTTTATATAGGCAAACTTCAGCTCACTTTGATAACGTGAAGATGCCGATATCGAAGACACTCTCAAAGAGAAATTACTATCCAGTTGAGTGGATAGCAAACACGATGGGAGCACTCGGCGAACAATTGTTGCGCACAAACACTTCACAAACTGCATGTAATAACCACAACCTAAATATTGATTACGAACGTGCACCAAATATTTACGCCTAACTAGTATACACAGAATCAATATTATAGAGACGAGCAAACATAAATTTGTATTGAATTTAACATTAAACAGCACAGCACATCCACGTGTACTATTATCGTGGTGATTAAATATAAATTTGCACTGAATTTATAATCTAACAGCACAGCACATTAATTTTCAATATTTCCGCGGCGACTAAAATTATTTCACAGAGAATAGTTAATACTATGAATAGCACAACACTTCAGAAATATTACCGTGACGACGAACGATATATACCCATTATAAATATATTATACCACAGCACGCACATTCAATTTCAACATTAATCTAACAAGGAAACATACGCACATGAAACAAATATACTATTTCAAAACACGCTATTTTCAACACGCACGTAACTCTATTCGCGTATCGCACACTTCCACTAAGTTCAATATTCACGTATATTCATATAGCTCACTGATAATAAATTCTAAGCGCTTCACCGATTTATATCAATATATTCGAAAATTACCACGCGTCTAAGGTGGCCAGAAATACGGTAATATAGATTTTATAGTTCTACGACGTAGCAGTTTTATTTGTCGTTCAAACACGTTACTTTCTCTACTACATACGTGCAAATGTTCACAGGCTATTTAAGATCACTTAATGTTAATTATACACAGCGTAGTTTACCCTGAAAGTTATAAAATTAAAATAAGGGATTAAGTATTGCCCAAAGGCAAAAATATGGTACGATGGCAACTAAAAGATAACATAACTGATGGTAATAAAAGAACATCGGAGTTAATTTTCGTAAAAAATACAACCCCAGCAGAATAAAAACCTAATCGGCAATTAAAATTGGAAATATAAACTGGGAAATCAGTGATTAAAATTAGCAATACGGAATTTTAAGCCAAATCCTGTACTAGAAGTACCAACAGAATGAAGGAAGGCCGTAAAATTAGCGGCGGGCTGAAAATAAGTATTTAACATAAAAAAATCAATATAAAATTAGGAATCAGCTAAGATCAGGCTGTGATTTCAAATATCAGGATTTGAAAACAAATCACCAAAATTACAGTCAGGAATTAATGATCACGAACTCTAATCGAAAACAGGACTAAAATTAGGGACCATAATTAGGGAATCAAGAGCTGGGACCTAAAATTGGAAAACGGGAATAAAAATGAGAAGTTAAAAGTACAGAAGAAACATTATTAACTAACCTTAATATTCAAGAATTAGTAACATTCAAGTACGAAAATGCGAAATCAATAATAATAAAATCAGAATATAATATCATTGATGAAAATGGCATATCAGGACATTT
This sequence comes from Parhyale hawaiensis, assembly GCA_001587735.2. Taxonomy (NCBI): domain Eukaryota; kingdom Metazoa; phylum Arthropoda; class Malacostraca; order Amphipoda; family Hyalidae; genus Parhyale; species Parhyale hawaiensis. The sequence goes on along the minus strand of LQNS02278180.1, from coordinate 8,331,155 downwards.
AATACGAAACTAACTTTAAAATAAAGACTAGGAAAAAGTGACAGACCTAACAACAAGATTAGAAAGAAATGTTAAACTTTGGCAGCAAAATACAAAAGGAACTATCCTATTGTCGCACAAGAAATACAAGCCGTATTCAATTGCTGCAGTAAAAAAAAAAGCGGCATCTCATACTTAAATTGCGAAATTCCAACGTCTTCTTGTGTTGCAATTTGAATGCTTATTGCATCAACGTAGTCTCCTCCAAAATAAATTGAACCTCTCCATGGAAAGACAAGGCCTAGCGGGCGAGAACCATTGATATTCATGCAACCGCTATAAGATTTTCAAAGAAATTTGGAGGAGGCTCCGCAAGGGACGTGTTTTTGCGTGGTCTAATGCAGTAATAATGTCCTCCTGCTCGTTCCTCGATGCAGCAGTTCATGTTTAAAGCTAGGTATTATGCAGCAGTCCATTTTTTCTCGAAGTCATTTATAAAAGTACAAGTTCCGGTTATGTTCTTGTTTGAAGTTAACGAAGCTCCATTTCAGGTGATACCTTGGTAACGTTAATCCTGAACTCAAGCAGGTTTTGTTATAGTTACTGACGTACGACTCGATCTTGAATAGGATTGGTTTTGAACCGAATAATGTTCGTTGCTGTGAGAAGTTCTTGGAAATAGTTGTAGATTTCTCTATCTAATGTTGTAGAAGAAACAGATATGTTACACTGTAAATACTTGATATTGTTTAATGCATAGAAGTATCATGATAGAGAAGGTTATTCAAGTTAGGGACGTCTCGCTTGTATTAGATGTTCATCAATAAACTCTTATTCCGCAAAATCTGCATTTTCAACGTACACAAGAGAGCCATGCACAGACGGTAGAGAAGTAAACTTAAAAGCTATCAAGTTTATCACAACACTTGAAAGACTAACACTATTTTCTTCCATCCTCATTCCTATCTTGAACACCAGATCTTTTTCATATTTAAGTACAGTATGTACTTGGTGTAAGTTTAGGGAATATTGGGTATTAATTTGATATATACAGGGAACTAATTTGACACAATTCGTATTTAATATCAATTTAGTACATATATATTTGGTGTCAATTTGATTTTTATTATATTTGGTTCTATTTTCATACACACAATATTTGGCAATAATTTGATCCGTATTTGGTATGAATTCGGCATATATTCGTATTAATTTGATTTTATCTGGATTAATTTAGTACATATTTATTGTCACTTTAGAATATATTTGTCATCAATTAACTGCACCTAATGCATTGATTTAATGCCCCACACCACCTCCACCTTTTTCATTTCGCTTGGCACCCAGAAGGCGGTACCGCCCACTTTGGAAACAGCTCATCTGATGTAGCATATCAGCAGGATATAGGAACAAGCCGATCGATGCATAGATGCGTCTCTTCTATGTTTCCTATCGACAGTTCATCAGAGCTCTTTGGGTCAGAGCAACTCCTATTCAATGCAGCAGGGGTTGCACGCAGCCGATGAACGGTCAAGATACGGTGGTTCGGGCCTGCCAAACGGGCGAGTTTAGTACAGGTAATATGTTCAAATGAATATTGAACATGATAAAGGAATGGTTACGATACTACAGTACAAGATGGCCAAAACGGATGAAGTTGGAATAAGAACTTCACTGAATACAGGAAGACGCAGCCAAATCTAATAAAAAGTAAGCACGTATTTTTTGTAGAAAAAGCAGCACCAAGCTACATATAAAAACCATTTTTGTACTTATCAGTTTTAGACGTCTTCGTAACTCGTAAAGAAAACGAATTTCTCACGTCCGTATATCGCAAGCCAACATTCTCAGGCCTGGGCACAAACTTTTTCAGTTGCATTCCTTTCACTTATAAAAATACAATTATACTAACCTTGCTTACCCGAGCATGCCGAATTTGCTGTTTTATTCAGTCATTTCACAATGAAGCTGAGTTACTAAGAAAGTATTTTACGGAGAATTATTACCCCTCGAAGTTGTTTAATTGTGTTAAAGGCGTTTTTTAAATAAAAAATTTTCACAACAGCCATCTGTACAAACAGTTGAAAAACAGAAACTCTACCTCAACTTACCGTATATTGGGTCGAAAACCAAAGATTTACAGCGAGAAATTTCAGCATTAATGACCAAATTTTATCCACAAGTCTCGTCTAGCTTTTATTTTCGGAACTTGGCAACAATAGGATCTTTCTTCAAGCGCGGCGAACCCCTCGAGAAGTTTAGTCGCTCAGGCGTTGTGTATGAGTACGTGTGTGACAGCTGCCAGCTGTCATATGTAGGGAGTACTACGGTACAACTGTACGTTAGGGTCGTACAACACAGAGGTGTCTCACATAGGACAGGGGAACAACTAACAGCGCCTAGTAATTCTTCCATTCGCAATTATAGTCTAACTGAGGGGCATCCAATTAAGAGAACGAATTTCCATAATATAGACAGTTGTCACGACGCACAAGACATCAGAATTCTAGAATCCATCTGTATCAGTTCCCGTAAACCAGCTCTCAATAACTGTCAATCGGCCACACCTTTAAATATAATAGATTAAATTGTTTACTATCGGTAGCAATCTTTAGGTTCTATAGGCACGAATGTTGATGTTAGTTAGGTAGCGTTTATTCATTTTTAGGCATTTGAGAAACTATTATTGCTGTACCATTGTACGTACATTTATTTCGTCCTTACAGATAATTGTAATTTTAATTAGCACTGAAGATGGATTTTATATGATCCGAAACGTTTGCAATGAAAGTACAAAAATGTTTTTTACATGTAGCTTGGTGCTTCTTTTCCTACTAAAAATACGGTTTTCTAAGAATCAACCAATTTCTTAAAAGTAAACACGATGCTGGCAAAGAAGGCTTTGCACAACACCTGCACACGGACCATAAATTGCAAACACACCATAGCAGCACTGAAGGCTCTCTAAAGCAAAAATACAAGATACGACTTACATTTCAAGACATCGCACCCGCATAGGCTTCAGAAACCGATGTAAATGACCTAGACAGCAAGGCAAGTTATACTAAGGCCTTCAAACTACACATACAAGTTCCACGCAATGTCAATCATAAAGGTTCTCTACAACTACTGCGCACCTTTTTTTAGAGCAGTCGGTCAATCCTAGCAATATAATTCATGAAAAATCAAGACCACTAAACTCGCTTCTCAAAGCAACTCAACAATGCAGGTTATACATATGTCATATAGGTAGTCATTCTAGTCAAGAACCATGGGACACGCTCCTCGAAGCTACCACGCGCATAATCTTAGCCATTAAGGTTCTCAAGAACCACTGCATAAACTACACATGCTTCATAAAGCAAACACGCAATGACAGCCAGAAAAGGTTCTCAAGAACCACTGCACACGCTCCTAAAACGCCACCAACTCAAGCCCCATGCATAAAGGCTATCCGCAAGAACCGCTGAACGCGCTCCCCAAAAGCCACGATTCAAGCCGTATGTAAAGCCAGCCACAAAGGCTCTCCTCAAGAACTACACTGCACGCGCTCCCCAAAAGCCACGACTGAAGCCGTATGCAATGCCAGCCACAAAGGCTCTCCTCAAGAACTACACTGCACGCGCTCCCCAAAAGCCACGACTGAAGCCGTATGCAATGCCAGCCACACAGGCTCTCCTCAAGAACTACACTGCACGCGCTCCCCAAAAGCCACGACTGAAGCCGTATGCAATGCCAGCCACAAAGGCTCTCCTCAAGAACTACACTGCACAAGCTCCCCAAAAGCCACGACTGAAGCCGTATGCAATGCCAGCCACAAAGGCTCTCCTCAAGAACTACACTGCACAAGCTCCCCAAAAGGAACCATCGATTACACTGTCGGCAGAGAGCGTGGCTATCGCAGTCACATTTGTAAGCTCTGCTAATGTGAGCGGCAGATAAGGTCAGTAATTACCATATCTGACCAGCAAAAAATGAATACTGTAGGTTGGGAACCGCATGCAACACGAGGACCGGTCTCCTTTATGTTAGGTAGAGGGTCATAGAAGGTAATAGGATCTGTGGCAGCGTATATTATGACCGCCATTGAGCACTTGTATCACAGCTGATCGCAGCGGATAGCATGCATATGGGGCAGTGACGCCCGGGAGATATTAATTGTATATCATAGGCTGCACGGCGAGAAAATAATGGGAAATCGTGATGGTATTCGAGTGAGGTAAGCCCTGTCGGAAGAAGAACTGCTGTAGTTTATAGCTTGATGTTGATGTGAAGGAAATCGTGATAGTTCCGAGACATTCCCAGAGAGGGGAAAAATAAGAATTTGTATTTGGGGAGGCCAAGCAACATCGGAGCAGGGGCTATTTGGGAGTGAAGCGCACTGCAAGAAAACGAAGCATCATCAGTGCAGTAAATCTGACACAATTTATATTATGCGATTGAATTAAAAGCTAAATATACGAAAAGTACGATACACTAAGCGTAAAAACAAAGCAACGCTGGCAGAGTTAATAGACAATGGCTATTTCTGTATAACAGCAGCACTATTCGCGATATGCACGCTCATAAAATTGGAAGCATTTCTAATTGAAATACAACACAGGAACTTAACGAAACAACTTTTAGCGTACAAAGTTTCTAAAATTGAATTTACATCTAGATGAAATACACTGGGGGTAAAAACTCAATGAAAACACTATTGAAACGCTAAGTGAATTCCATATAATGGACACGTGCTCTATATGTCACAAGTGTACCCCACAGAACCAATTGGAGGTTTATATTGTTTCTGAATAAAAATCTGGCAGAAGAACAAGAGATATTGGAGGAAGATAGGGCAAAAAATTACTCTTTTGTGGAAAGCGTCACAAGTGCAACTACACTTGAAGAGCTCCAGCTGTTGCAAAAGCGTGATTATGGATCGGGTTTGGTTGTGCCGCAGGGAATATATGTAGCATAGCTACTGAACGGAGCCATAGAGCGGTACACTGCACGAAATACATACATATCGAGAGAACAATAATTGGAGTGCTAAAATGACAAGTGCAGTATCGACTTACAATAGATATACCGCGTTATCGCTATAGTCGTATTAGCTCTCCAATTATAATACTAGTAATTGCGATAGTAATCTATCTATTTGGATGAGGAAGGGCAGAGAAGAAAAATTCACGGGTGAAATTTGTTGATTCTAAGAGGATTGCACGTCATAAAGAAGTGCGTCTTCGTTATAGTAAAAATCTGCATTGCAACACTGATGAAATGAGCCTACGAATCGCAAAAGTTTATATGCAGCAATTATTATTACTTAAGGTGCTTGTAGCCGGCAAGATCAAACATGCTGAAACTGTAAAATGGGGCAGTGATGGTGCGTTAGCGTAAATTATTTAGCCAAAGAAGAAAGCAGTTCTCTTTGGTGGTTGTACCTACAGATTTAAATTTAGCTAACCTCCCAACGCCCTTATGAGAGTTCGGTTATACTAAAGAACAGCGTTGTTTGAACTATCCCCTGTGGAGAGCGTTGGACGTTCTATAGGGTTGATAGTTTTCTGATTGGGATAAATGAGAGATATATTTATAATATAGGTGGCAACTCGCTAAATTACGGACATCTGCTAGGCGAAACGATTTCATTTCTTCGGCAAAATTGATAACAGTTATTGCACTAGTCAATTTGAGTCTCTAATTATAGCAGCTTCGTCCCGTATCGATCGAGGCTTCCTTCATTTTACATGCAAAATAACTCGTGCAAGCAGGCAGCGGTGGCGCTCACCTGATTATCATTATTATTATCATCATACGATCTGTTTGATCAACTGCATGACTGTCAATATCGTCCTCCAGTAACAGTAGAGGCAAAGTTACCCTAAATAGAAAATCCCCGGCACTAGTTCGTGCTGCAGTAAATGACCGCTACGGCTAAGAGAAGCGCGCGGCTGCAATCGACCACAGATTATAATTATCGGAGCTATGGAGCAAAGAGACGGAAGATTCAATGATGACAATAACCTCCAACAGTCACCACTGCTAAGTCAGTGTCCTCGCAGCCCTATCCGAAAATCAAAAGGATTTTTCCGACGTCTATAGAGGAGCCGGTGTCAGATAATACGGGATAATCACCGAAAAATTTCCGATTGGCAATGAATTACAATTGCAAAAAACGGGGAAGCTATAATCCCGATGAGCCGAAACCTTAAACTCTTTAGCTGAAAAACGAACCTTGCACCCGTTAAAGGCAGCAAGCACAGCGGTCAGCCGCTACGAGCATAAGTGGGCGTTTGTCGGCAGTCACGACAAATTACTATTATTATATTCGTGGTTTTACGACCGCACCCACGGCACGAGACGAGTCACGACAGAGCTTATGAGGTCGACGATGTGCAATGTTTTAAGTCGGTGCCAATATTCGCTTAGTTAAGTTGGTGCCAATATTTGCTTACTTAAGTCGGTGCCAATATTCGCTTACTTAAGTCGTTGCCAATATTCGCTTACTTAAGTCGGTGCCAATATTAGCTTAGTTAAGTTGGTGCCAATATTCGCTTACTTAAGTCGTTGCCGATATTCGCTTACTTATAAAGTGAAGCTGTACCGTATTCCAACGGCATGGATTTCACTCTTTAAGGAACACTGGACCTCACGAGTCCCGTATCGCAAAAAATTAGGTTCCTAAATAAAGAAGGGATCAGTGATTTTTGGACCTATGATCGCCGCGACTATGTGACGGTAGTCGGAGGACTACAATTTAAGACTACCTCCAAAAATCTGAGAGAAACAGAAACTTGGTACTTAAAAGGTTAACAGTTGTCTGCACGTTGGGCCTTTGACTCGTCAGTTTGGGTCGAGTTTCAAGCGGTACTGGCGAAACGATTGCTCTCGCGACGCTCTCAACGTCAACCATGCTCGGCAACATTGAGTTTGAGGTCTCCTTCCTACATACCAAAAATATTATCCTTTCAGATCTATAAACAATTAAAGTATTTTGAAATTTCTCGTAACAAAGACTATCTCAGAGGTATCCTACATACCAAAACATATTATCCTTTCACATCTGTAAACAATTAAGGCATTTTGAAATTTCTCGTAACAAAGACTATCTCAGAAGTATCCTACATACCAAAAAATATTATCCTTTCCTTAATTGTTTATAGATCTCAGGGGATAATATTTTTTGGTATGTAGGATACTTCTGAGATAGTCTCTGTTACGAGAAATTTCAAAATACCTTAATTGTTAATAGATCTGAGTTTGAGGTCGTGTCAGGAGAAAGTAGACTGCAATTAATCAAAAAACTCGATCCAAAAGCAGCGAATCAAGCACTTAAAATAGGAGCTCCAAACAAACTAGAGATATGGCGGTAGTCTCAAGGATAATTAAGTTACAGTCAATGCCAAAAGACGATCCAAAGAAGCGATTAAACAGTCAATATTGGAGCTCTTAACGAGTTAAAGTTAATGAGATTGATTACCTCATTCGCATTGCGTGAGTCAAGCACTGTCACTGTTGATAAATCGCGTGATAAAGCAAGCACGCAAGCAACGAAGCAAGCAGACCCATTACTTACAGTTCTCCCCACTAATTCCTATTATTCGCAATACTGCTTTAAAAAAAGGAAGAAGAGTCAGGTACTGGCATGTCGATACAAGCAATTCATGCGATACCTGGCTGCGGGAACAGCAGAAGTGCCATGTTCTCGCATGTTCAGCTCCATATTCTAAAGGCCGTCACACTGATAACAATGGTGTGTTTGACAGCTGTAAATGAAGCAGTTGTTACTACAGCAACCTGAAAATCCTTCTGGAAAATATTCAACGATGTGGTTGCGGCATGGTGCGATATTCGCCTCTGCATTATATCGAACAGCGAACATATTTTTAAGCATCTAAAAAAGAACCATTTTGCTTTCGGTGGAACCACATTTTTTTGCATTAATTTCTTATCAGACACAGCTTCATTAAAAAAAAAAAGACTTAAACATGCATTCACACTAAAATTTGCCAATTATATTTTCAAATCAGCTTCACTTCTTAATTATTGAAATTCCCGGTATTTTTCAATAAAATGGCGCTTATTTGCAATGGAGAGCGAAAAAGTTGAGAAAAAAGATCGTTCTTCATCGCAAGTAATTTTATTTTTCAGTAAATCGACAGAAAAGACCAAACGCACCGAACATCACAGGGACTACAAAATAATAAAATACTCGATAATACGCATAAATTTCAACATATCCGAGCACCCAGTACACTTGCCCAATGTGCAGTATAATAATTCCGGTGAAGTATAATAATTACGAAGAAATTTCACTTGAAACCAAGTGAAGCACACACCATGTGTATCTAGGAAAACAATAGAAAAACAGTCGTACGAGTTAGTACAGAGAGATAAGCGTCATGGTAACGGGAGTAATAAAGGAATGTATTCCATGGTCGTTTAACAAAGCAGGAGAACTACATTAGTGAACCTCATTTAGAGTGTTTAAAGGCATTTAAAAATCACACGATACTGCATTTGGAGTTTTTGCTTAAGATCTTCAATTCAGTTATTCAAAGGTATATTATTGACACACAAATTGACACACAAATTTATTGTTCTCAGATTACAATACAAATTTTAGACAAGACACTCAACATCTCAACAATAAAGCCTGGAACACATCCAACTCCAAGTGACTAAACACTTGTGGGACACCTAATGGTAAAATAAGGTCAGTGATGTAATAGGCTAAAACATAGAGAATGGAAACTATTGCACTAAATAGACTAGTAGGATTCAATGTCATTGGCTAACAAGCACTATGGGTACATAACAATAATTAAATTTCATAGCGTTTCAACACATCTATCATAAAACCTTTGATAATTCCATTATACAGATCATCAGATCGTTGTGTTACACTCACTGCTATGCTTGTTGGCGCATACTTACTAAGGTAAAAGTTTCTAAAGAGCCGTTTGAATGACAAATGCGACATTGGTAGCACTAATGCTTCCGGTAGTTCATTATATGCCTTTGTACACTGGAATATGGCGAAACGCCTTTCAACCTCAAGACGAATATCTGGTAAGTTAAGTCTAGTATTTCGTGTGCTATAACTATGTGTTGGCACCAGTGAGCTAAAATGAGACTGAAAATACGAATTTTCTCCTGACATGGCCATTGTTAAAAATTTCATGAGAAAATATTGGTGGATATCATCAAATTTAAGAACTTTTAATTTGTAGTACATACTATTAGTTGAGACAACAGGTATATTGTTATTATCCCTCTTCACTCTCATTATAACTCTCAAGGTTTCATTCATAATTATCCTAATGTTCTTCACCACGCTTTCAGCGGCCCCTCCCCATAAAACTATCGCATAGTTTAACTGTGAATATATGAGTGCGTAGTATAGTGAGAGTAGAGCATCTTTTGGCAAATATTTAGAAACAGCATAAATAGCTCCCCTACCTTTACTGAGCTTATTGCAAAGTTGAGTAACATGTGCTGAAAACGTCAGATTTCGATCTAGTACAACCCCAAGATATCTAAATGAGTCCACCCATTCCAGTTTGGCCCCATTAATACATACATCAGGTAAAATACAATTTTTGGCTCTGGTGAATAACATGAGCTTAGTTCTCTTGGCATTAGCAGTAAGTTTCTTCAAAACCAACCAACTGAGAAGAATCTTAATAAAATCATTCATTTTTTCAATAGCTCCCTGCAGTGAAACATATTATACGAATGCACTTGATTGTTTCGTTAAGAATATCTAACTCAAACATTAAAAGGAATATAAAATAAAATGACACTGCATGCGAAAATTTCGTTAAGGATTTTCAGCTCAGCAATTAAAGGGCAATAATAATTACAATCAAAGTATTTGATTACAAGACAAAGTATTAAAATCTTCAGCTTTACAATGAAAGAGCATTAATAATCACATCAATGCATAAGAAGTCCTATAAAGGCTCGTCAGCAGAAGTTATGAATGCTTTCAATATTCATTTACACGACGATTCATTGAAATATTTCGTTACAGATATTAAATTTACAATATATTACATTCTGCTCTGATTAAATTCATTGCATTCAAATAATGCGCAAGGGATCATTGAAATAATTTATTGCAAGATAAAAACGCCTTGAAATTGCAATATTGTGCTCCCCTGCAGCATCCAGACGAGGGGAAGGATAAAAATCTCATAATGAAGGGGAGCTCGAAAAACTATACATTCCAATTTATTCCTGGTAATCCCAAAAACAATGGTTGGTTTCTGAAAACTTCGGGTTTATTTCCACCAGCATTGTTAATACAGAGAATACTTTACAAAAACGTAGTGTTTATGTGAACCAAAAGATGGAATATCTTGTTAATGAAAAATGCTCTGACAAAAGAATTTCTATTTCGTGAGCAAACACAACAAAGTGCAAGTTTTATTTGGTATAAAATTAGCCTCTCTGGTATTCAGTGCCTAATATATGGGCAAAACATATGATTTTCGCTAAAATGGGCGTTTTTTAAGTGCACATGCATCCACATTTTTTTTTGTTTTGCGCGACTGAATTCGCAAAAAACTGATGTGTGAATATGCATTGAGGAAAATTTTTCATTGGCATTATGAATACAAAATGTGTTTTTTTTTGTGCATGTGCAATCACACAAAAATAGTCTATGAGCACATGCATTCCAATAAATGTTTACCTTATGCACCTGCCTTTAGAAACATTTTCTATGTGGACCTACATCCAGGAAATTTCTATGTGCACATGAATAAGTAAAATTTTATATGTGCACCTATATTCAGAAATGTTTTCTATGAGCACCTGGATTTAGATATATTTGCCACATGCATCTGCACCCAGAAAATTTTTTATGTGCTCCTGTTCATAGAAAATTATATATGTGCACTTACATTGAAAGTTTTTTCTGTGTTCAAAACTGCATTCTTAGGAAATTCTTCTATGTGTATCTATATTCAGAAAATTTTTTATGTGCAACTACATTTAGAAAAAAATTTCTATGTGCCCCCGCACTGAGGGAAAAAAATTTTACGTGCAGGTCGTTCAAAGAGTTTATGTACATATGCATTCCCGGAAAAAGTTTCTATGCGCACCTGCATTCGTAGAAAAATTTTCCATGAGCACATGAATCACGGAAAGTTTTCTTGCGCATATACAGAGGAAAATTTTACATGTGAAACCCCATGCGCAGAAAAGGGTTTGATTCTCATTAACATGTTCGCAGCTATCCCAGGATATAAGAAAAAATATCTTTGAGTATTCTAAAACTACAGGATTAAAACAACTGTCGAAGGAAATATTCCTTCTATAGCATAGGCACGGGGACAATAAAATAAATCTTTGGAAAATCTAAGCAAGAACGGGTTTTGCTCAGAGTTTGGAAGAGAGAGAGAGGTAGCGACCCACAAAAAAAAATACTTGTAAATAATTGTATGACTTTTTTAGTTTCAATACATTATACCACAACTCTTGAATGGCATCAACGATACTTGAATCAATAATGAGCTCTGGAAAGTTCCAGTGCTTTGGAGGGCCAATAATACTTCCAGAACTTTTGGAGGGCCACGACCGCGTGGCCTCCTTTCCTGGAAGCGTCTCGGTCTGTAAGTAAAGTACTGTAGCACTTGCTAAAATATTACTTTTACATCGGAGCCCAAAGAAGACACAATTTTTCGAACAATCTATTGATATACTGTATTTCGTTTAACTACATAAACTTATCTCCAAAGACCTGCAAAAATGGTTCTGCCCAAGCTATCAAAATTAAATGTGGTTCTCCAGTTACGTTCAATAATAATCTATGCAAGGATAGCTCCATCCCTGAAGCTGTAATGATAGCTGTACGTGCAAAAATATTCTTGCGCACTCAGCAAAAAATCATAAATAAATAAAAAACCTCGTGTACAGACCAAACACATTAAACACTCAGTTTCATATCGGATTCTGTAAAATTCAATTTTTAATGTCGTTACGAGAACGTTCGTAAAAGTATCATTGCGCACTCAAATAAACGGACGGGAATAAAATCACAATCTGTGAAAAAAAGTCCACTGGGATCCGCTCACGTCCCTACGAACATCTATTTATTTATCAGTGCAATGTATTCGTACAAGACAAACTTCATTGCCGGAGCATCGGCAAAACTTTGCACTGTAAATAAAAGTCAGCGTTGGGATTGCTAGCAATAACAGCTTTTTGAAGCCCCAGCTGAGTCCAATTACAGAGAGCTGTCGATGCGATGGGAGGAAAGGAAAAAGTTCAGAAATGTAATTTCTGTCGAAGCTCACCATAAAGTCTCATAAATATACGGGTGTTTGGTGCGGCCGGACAATATATACGCAAGCATAGCAAATAATGACATGCATTAGTGTATTCTCTTGCCAATAGCAAATTATGTTATTTACGTACAATGCATGTCGTGCATTATTTAATACAGATGTAGTCATGAACGCTCGGTATTACCACACACCGCATGCAGCACCATTCAGTTTTGTCAAATGCAAGAAGTGTTTACATCGTGAAAAATACGCCCTACATGCTCAACCATGACTACAGGAACCGATATTCAGCTACGAGTATAATATTATTAAGAAAGTGCGCCCGATTTGAGCACCGTGTGGCACGAGCGTGATGATCATGCCACAGTCACTATGCTGCACTTGGCGTGACGTGCTGCTTTGATCGTCACGGTCACGCTCACTTGCTTGCACGTCTCACGTTCACGATCAGGAAGCTGACATAGACACCTATAGTTATATATACATAAATGGGTATTCTAATATAAACGTGCCAATTAGTATCTGGATAATCTCACAGTCACGCCTACTTTTGGGTGTCAATTCTAAGCGCGTCTACGTGCATCTTAGACGAGGCAATGCATACATCTATGAATGTATTAATATTAAAGTGCTTGCATGCATATGTATGGATAGGCACACATACATAAATGCAATAATGGTTGCCTACATAGTGTACGAGAGACATAAACAAATATAGTTTCTTCCATCAATGGGTAGATAATGAGCCAAAGACCAGCATAGTAGGCAGTAGGTTAATCAGAACATGGCCACCAGCGATCCAGCCTAAAGAGTGAAATACAAGTCGCCTGTCCAGCTTTTCTGCGACCATCCAACGTTTTTTCAAGATTGTGACAGGGCTGCAATCTGCTGGCTACGATCACCTCTTTGAGCAGATTCCACGATAAAACAAGTGGTACGTCAGTGACAGCGCGCGCTCCCCAGTGGTTAAATGGTAAACAGTGCACCCTGTTCGTTGCTACAAGGACAGACGTTCTGTTCCCAAGTAAGGGAGGAAATCGTGATGCTAGGCAATGAAGCGTCAGCGTTTCTGCCACACATACTATAGTTTACTGAGGACCTCCTGTTCTAACATAAAATGCGGACACTCAGGGAGGGTGGCGACATGCGGTTGGAGTGCTGTCTCTCTCGTTATCTCGAAGTCAGTTGTTCGGTTCTCAACCACTGAGGTGAAGTCCTGATGCTGGGGATCACAGCTTTAGTGTTTCTGGCAATTATAATCCACTGCGAGGAGAGGAACTTAGCCAGCGATGGGGACGATACGGGTGTTGCAGTTGTCACAGCAGTGTTCCGTCTATGACGTCACAGCTCACGTTAACTGTGGTCGCTTGCAACCGTGCACCCACTCCTCTAGGCTCTTGCGGGGATTCATCTGCAGCATGAACCCGTGAATGTAACTAATGTAATTGGGTTAGGCGGTCAAAGTGACTAAACCTTACCTCCATATATGACACATGGGGAAAGAAATCGATGGAGAGATATACAGTACGCATCTGAAGTTAGTAAATTAGAAAGTGAGCCTTCTCACTCTTTCCTGCCACCAATAAAGAACAGTTGCCGTATAGAAATAACACTATTTTGATCTACAACGACTAGTGCAGTTCGTAAACGTATCAAACTAAAACGCCTCGGGGTGTAAGACCATCACCCGCGGGGGGGGGGGGGGAATTTCAACGCCGTCATTTTTAATGGCCAGCTAGTCCTAGTTTTTTTTNGGGGGGGGGGGGGGGGCAATTCAACGCTGTAATTTTTAATGGCGAGCTACTTCAAATTTTTTTTTGGCATTGTTCACATCTAGCTAGGTCAACCCAACCGACTCCCTACAAAAAATTATGAGCATTACTCAACTCCTTTTTTTTTCTTTCGGATGAACAGACAAATAAACAAACACACATTTATATATATGCATACTTAAATCTTCAACGGAACCATTATCACCGGTCTTCACATCGCTCGCGGGTGAAAATAATGTTAGTCCTACGGGACACGGACGTGTTATTTGGACCTCACAGGAATAACCTTATTTAAGCCAGGCTGTTGCTTTGCCACAAGGGGTTTTTCATAGTAATAAGGATTATAGGTTAACTTGCAGTCCACGCAGTCTTAGAATATAACGCCTTATTGTTACAAACGCATTATACGTTAAAATCTAAGACTGCGTGAACTACAACTTAACCTATAATCGTTATTATCATGTATTGAATTAGGCCCAGTTTACTGATCTCGTGCCGTAATAGTTTCAATTGGTGAAAGCCTTCCTATTGGGAGAAATAAATGACTCTGAATTGAAATTATTTGTATTCATACTGGGAGGAAAACGTTTGTAGTGCAATAACACATCTTAGTAGTACCATTATCAACAGGGTAACAGAATCACAGCCACGAGTAGAAGAAAAGGCAGCAATGGAAATTATTTACCGTCCTTTTTAAGGGCCAGCTGCACCACAGCACCCAATTTCTCTTTGCGAACACAAAAACACGTCCACGGAAGTCCTCACAAAACACACGAGCATGCGACTTACATCAAGGTAATATTTTAATCCATCTGACGCTTGTGCACAACACTACACGGCAAACCGCTTAGCATTGCAATAATTCTAAGGATTAAAAACCTATAAAGCACTCAGCTTGTCGCTGCAATGGAGTGGAATCAACCAGAAGTAAGTCAGTCCAAATAGCCTAGGCAGCCAAGATTGATGTTGTGCGATGAAGAATTGGAGCGAAAAAAAAAAGAAATATAAAGTTTCACAAAAGTTGCTCGCAAACTCTGCAATGAAAACACATTCACTTTCAGCGAGACAAACGGAACCGCTTAGCTTCAGCTTGTTCGGAATTTTAATTCTGAGCAATCGATTCGCCTTTTTAGATCGAGCTTGCGGCATTAATCGCAAACTGATTACGCCTGAGACGACATAGAACGACTCGATGCTTCAAATGTAATCGGTGTGTCAGTAACGCTTGAAACTCGAACCGAAATGGAGAGTAGAACGCTTAGCGTTGAATTTGTAAACAAATTAAGGCTATTCGAAATACCTATATAATCTCGACGTAAGTCAAGGCCCCCTACTGTCTAGAGGGGGCCTTGCGTAAATACACGAACCGAAAACTCCTTCTCTAACAGAAATCTGAGACCCCCGCACTAAATTGTGTAGAACGGATTCTGGGTTGGCTAAGAATTTTGTTAGCCATATCATATCCTTTAACGTAGGAATAATAATTTTAGAACGAAAACATCTGTATTAGCCTCTGGTGAAGCTTTTGAGTTTTTTAGAGAAGGGAGAAAGAATGAGTAGCTTTTGATACTACAAATTACATTTATAGGCATGTTTTTGTATCGTGATGAGCGAGAGGATTAACTGCTGATACTCTTCTGCCCCGCAAATCTGCATACTGGCAATGCAATAAACAGTAAATACACCGATCATCTGTCAGTAAATCCGTACACCGGCTACGTGTAACAAGCAACCGTTGCATCGGTTAAGTGTCAGCAAATCCGTACACCGGCTAAGTGTAACAAGCAACCGTTGCATCGATTAAGTGTCAGCAAATCCGTACACCGGCTAAGTGTAACAAGCAACCGTTGCATCGGTTAAGTGTCAGCAAATCCGTACACCGGCCAAGTGTAACAAGCAACCGTTGCATCGGTTAAGTGTCAGCAAATCCGTACACCGGCTAAGTGTAACAAGCAACCGTTGCATCGGTTAAGTGTCAGCAAATCCGTACACCGGGTAAGTGTAACAAGCAACCGTTGCATCGGTTAAGTGTCAGCAAATCCGTACACCGGCTAAGTGTAACAAGCAACCGTTGCATCGGTTAAGTGTCAGCAAATCCGTACACCGGCTAAGTGTAAAAAGCAACCGTTGCA
>LQNS02278180.1:8293768-8304995 GCA_001587735.2 Parhyale hawaiensis | reverse complement strand
CGACACAGGCTGCCCAATGAAAGAAAGCCCTGGGACCTGCGACACAGGCTGCCCAATGAAAGAAAGCCCTGGGACCTGCGACACAGGCTGCCCAATGAAAGAAAGCCCTGGGACCTGCGACACAGGCTGCCCAATGAAAGCCCTGGGACCTGCGACACAGGCTGCCCAATGAAAGCCCTGGGACCTGCGATACAGAATCTGCCCAATGGAAGCCCAGGGACTTATCGCTAAACTCTTGCTTCTTTCAACCGTCAGTAAGCAGGATTCTGAAACCCCATTATTATTACGCTTGCCATTCTAAACATTGTAGCTCTAAAGCGCACATTCCTACTTCTCCTAATAAAACTTCAAAAGATTGTAGGAAGTAATTAAATAGCTGAATCAATGCTTCAGCTACATGCATTATTTTACCCACACAACCGAGTAGAGTTGATGGACCAATCCACTCGAGAGCGCAGTTGGGAGCCTATGCCGAACGGACGCATCATCTTGATACGGGGAGCGTCGCAATGGCCAGCCGTGTGGAGAATTACAATTGCTTCGTATTCTATCACAAGTGGAGCGCTGCTGTGGCTATCAAGACACAAAGCCTGTGCACTGGTCGGGGGAGCGTCATCATTGGACTTCCATTGCGACGCCACTGGCTTGTGTCAGGCTGGCCCATGGGTGCTGTGACGTAATGAAAGGAGGCCAGCAATTGACAACTTGGCTTGTGACTTGAGAATAGACCTTGTGGCTCAGTCAGGTAGCTACTTGGTACATGAACAAAGTCAACTGCAACAAGATAGGCATAAGATGTGCTCAATGACGTAAAACGCACAATAGGCTTGCTTTGTATCAAAATAAGAAGCGTCGCCGAGGTCAGAGAGACACAAAGCTTACTCTCCATAGGTTTTCCTTAGTGACGTCACAGTCCTTTCAGTGGTCGAATGGATAAAGGCTCTACTTTGAGAGAGTGTGACCGCTGATAGTCCAATCCCACCTATGGCCAACACAGATTTCTTACACGATCGCCCGGACAGCCAAACGTCAAAGAACTTCCTTAGGGCTCATTCTCTTCCTCTAAGGGAAATCATATCCTTCATTTCAGCTCACAGAGAGGGGGGAAGTGTCACTATTCTCGGACAATGCATTGCTACGGGCACCATTTCCTTACTTTCAGCCCCTGAGACTGACAGAGCTACCGCGGCTATCGCCCATCACAACACCACAGCGTACTGACCCAGCCTGATGTATTTTTTTGGAAAAATCCACCGTTTCTGGAACAATTCCCCAGGAAACACGATGACGCACTTAGACGGCGCAACACCGACTTGGCAAAAGCTATTTTTGACAGCGGGAGCGCCAACAAAAACCAACGTTATTTACCCTGTCTCGGGAGGCGGCGGCAGCTGCTGCAAAAGTGGATACGTTTGATGGAGACGCGTGATGACAACAACCACCAAGGATGGGAGAGGGTGACATAAAGAAGGCCCAAGGATATTAGTGGCAATTCTGGAAATACTGTCGAGTTGAAGAAGGTGCATGATGACATCAACTGTCACGGACGCTACAGTGTGACACAAAGAACGCTTACGGATACTACTAGGAGCAGTTCTCGAATTGCTACATATAGCATTGATAGTGTGCGAGGGACGGGTTGTGTGGCACAAACAGAGCTCAAGCATATTAGCGGCAATTTAGGTAATTCTGTAGCGTTAGCATTTCCTTGCTATTAATTGCTTCTGTTTGTTGAGGCTTGGTCCTATTCAAGTAGGCAGTTCGCTAAGTAGGCGATACCAACCCCAAAGAGGCACTATAGGGAGGTCTGAGAAGGAGGTAGGGGGCGACGAAGCGGCATCAAAAGCAGTTAAATGATACCAATTCAATAACTAAAACCCATAAAAATGGGGTGTCTTCGTATGCGTGCGTGAGAAGCAGCAAGAAAAACACACAGATTTTGTTTATTTCTCCCAGCACGTAGGGGTATTAAATTCATTACTTTATTGCCAATTAGAGCTTAATCCACTGTTAGTTTCTTAGCAATGAATACAACGACATATGAAAGCTAACGTTACCGAAATGGACTTGGCCGGGCTCCCAAATTCCGATTATTTTTATTCAAAGATAAGGCAGGCAGGGTCACCGCGCCTGACTGTTATACGGATAATAAAAGCATGAAGATAAGGGGGGGGGGGGGGGGGAACGTTTTNGGGGGGGGGGGGGGGGGGGGCGACGTTGGCGCAAATTCGTTGTCGACATTTTTTTATGGGACGGATGAAACACAACGACAAGAAAAGTTTATACTTATATTAAGTCCTAACCTACACTGAGTTCTAAATTAGATTTAGTTATAACAAACACTGTGTTCCAAGAAACACTAGGGTGTTATAAACTCCTATATTTGTAAAGGTCATAAGGGTCGTCATCGACGTGCTGCACATCAAGGGTGACATTTCGATGTGTGACTTCTGAAAACTGCGTCGTTTCTTGCTATAGCCTAAGCAAAGCAAAAAAAAAAAAAAAGCAGTAACACTGTAGCCATTATATAAGCGAAGAGAAATAGGCTATCAACAATAAAGTTAGAGATAATTCATTTCTTATAAACAAGCTCAGAGAAAAAAGCTATTTAAGCTATAAATGTCCTCAGGAACGCATAGCGTCAGCGATTCTTTCACTCATAGTCACCGAGGAGGGGGGCACTAGGCTTGGGCCGAGTGGCCATAGAGCGGATAATGCGCTCTCGACTGCAGCCGTCTACTCTTCCAGGCCTATCTTGACATTTATCTGCAGCACATACCAGTGCACGTGTGTTTCCTAGTTAAGGTAAGCGGTCATGGGGAGGTTACCTTTGCAAACTTGAAGCAATATCCACTCACAGGAGCAGCATCAATAGTTTTCAAAAGAAAACATTGGCTAGAATTTTTATTTATGTTATGGTGTCAATTCAAAGCAACTTTACTAAAAAATCAAGCACATAAAAAAATTACTTAGCAAAAAATTAAGTAATGCTGAAGCAGTACCGACCTACTGCACACACAGATGCAACGTCAATATTTCTTTTTAAAAAAGAACGCTATTATAAAGAAGCAGTTATTGAAAAAATATCAAAGCCTTATGCAATATCTGACCTATATAGACACAAAGGCCGCGCTAATCAATGTTTTTTCAACGTGCAAAAGCACAGGATATGAGTAGGAGCTCGACAAATTAACATTATGAAAGATTTACGGTAGGTCATGTTCTCCATTCGAAGTGGTATAATATTTTCCCCCAATAAACGGTCCACTGGAAAAGGCATTAGCAATTCAAATATTATGATAACATGAAGCAGCTTCGCTTGCAGCCAGTGATATTTTTTCTATGAAGAAGTAAGCCCGTAGGAAAAGAATCTGCTTCTTACAGCCCGCTGAAGCGATGCGAAAACGAGGATGTGTAAGCAAAAGTGTGGAGTATGTGTCCGCAATGTCTGTCCGGGCCTCAGTGCCTGTCAGGCTGTTGCCATGGAGGTTGCGTTACGCTGCAGGGCTCTATTTATATAAACGCTGCAAATGGAATCATATCTTTCGCAGGTAGCGATATTTTTCACTCACTATTTTCTAGGAAAGAAGCAGCTGCTCGGCAAATATAGCGAAACCGTTAGACAATATCCACCTATTGAGGCAGCGCTAATAATATTTAAGCTGGCTGGCTGGCAGAGATGGATGAGCTTTGCTCTCATAATTTGCCCTTCCTCCCTCGATAATGTGATGTCCCCTAGCTGCGCCGAGGGCTGGAGCGGTACTGGCAATATTGACGAAGTCCTTGCAGTTGGTGAAGTGAACTTATGCCGAGTTCGGGTTTTTTTTTTCACAAGCGATGTGAACTGATAACAAATTCGAGTGCGACCTTTACAATCAGCGAAGCGAAGTTATCAGACATGAAAGCACTCAAAGCAGCAGAGCTTTTGCCATCAGAAGTTTGAAATTACAACGAATCGAACGGGTAGAGAGAGAAAACGAAATTCAGTAACACAAAAAACTGAGTCTTTACTGCCGCAACTTTGAATTATACGAGGAAACGACTGGTCTAGAGATCAGGTCATGATTAATAGTGGGTAAAGAATTTCGGGTCTGTTCTGCCGACAAGTCTGAGTTTTACTAGGAGACGCATGGTCTGAGATAGCCACCAATGGAAGATCTTAGTCTCTGATGTTGGAAGTCTAAATTATGACAGAAAAAAAAGGATTGGCATACACAGAATGCGAAGCTCAATAACAAGAAAAGAACTTAGACGCTGCCGTCACCGGGTTAACTCTCCGAAGATGTCAACAGTTTTTCCAGCACGTCGTTTTACGAGATATGCAGATACAGTAATGAGGCGGGTACGGGTGCCTTAGATCTGTCAGCACTGGTGACTTGCTGTTTGGATGGGAGGCAGGCCAACATCTGCTGCATCGTCAGTGCGAGTTCAAAGTCGGTATAGTCAACAGGCGATCCGCAGCGATTACTATCGGGAACAGTCTTTTTTACAGAGGTTTGAAAACAAGGATATAACAAAATCGAACAAAGATGGGATATCAAGCTTTGCCGCAGACTCGAGTACAAAGCAACTGCAACTTTTAATAAACTTCGACAGATTTTTGGAGATAGTGTTTTATCAAGACCGAGCTTTTCAGATGGTTAAGGATTTCTCAGGAGAACGAGACTCAATTGATTGTACACAATCCTATCAGCACAAGAACTTCGACAGTGGCAACTGATCAAAATGTCGAAAACATTATTATTATTTGATTATTTTGATAGTCGGAACGATCGTGAAAGATTGAGTTCGTCACGACCACTTAACCTTTTTACCGAGAAGCTCCAAAATGACTTCGAAAAAGAGGCATTCGTACGAGCCCCACCATCGAGAACACCAAGATGCAGCATCACGACAATACACTTTCCTTACACAGATATTTCAAATAACGAGTTTTGACGATTAAAAAAACATTCCTGTGGTTCCTCAGCCGTCTTATTCAACAGACTTCAGTTCTTGTGATGGTGTCATTTTCCAAAATTGAAGATTCAACTGGCGGACGCCATATTGCGACACTGGAGTGCACTGAAGATGCCCTAACCCACCAGCAGAAGGCAATTCCAGTACCTAAGTTCCAACGCTGCAATGGAGAGTGGAATAAACCATCTGAAGCGCTGCATGGTTTGCCAAGGCAACTGCTGTGATGGATACAAAGGCAAAATTAGTGTAATTCCAGTTGAACAAAAAGCTATCAAACATCAGTCTCATTACTTTAAATTACACCTCTCATCACAGTCATGCGAAAGAGATACCATAGTAACTGGAATTTCATAAAAACTGAAGTACTGGCGCAATAAAGTAGCTCTGGTAATTGAAGTAAACTTACAGAAAATTCATCCAGACATACGCTCGGCCACTGAAGTTCAAATCCACAATTTAATCAACAAGGAACGCATATTCTTTGAGTGGTGCTGAAATTCGTAGACTTCTGAGACTATAAAAACTGTATCACTTCCAAGAGTGGAAAATTTCCCAGCGCCAAAGAAGTTATGGGGACATGAAAGTTGAAAAGCCCCCCAAAATTTAAGGAAGTTGCAACAAAAAAGGCACCAGCGATTCTCGAGCAACACGTAACTTCCGAGACGGACCTACATAAACTGTCCAGAGTGAGAAATAGAGGACATCCTTAGAAGAATCTCTCCAGAACTGCGATCAAGACCTGCAGGTCTGATTGGGGCCGCTTCAGCACTAATTGGCAATGAATAGGTACCCTTTGGTGGGCCATGGAGCGACGGTATCTCTGACAAGAGCTCAGCCTTGGACAGCAAGTCGCCCTTCAGCGGTAGAACGTGACCACTATTGAGGGAGGTCAGACCTGTGGTCTTCAGAGCCCGATCTCTGGGAAAATAAAATAAAAAATTCAAGGACTAAAATTTTAGCTTTTCGCACAAGGAAGTCCAAAAATACGCCCAAACTTGAATTATTGAATCAGCAAAAGCGTTTTCGTAGTGTAAGCCGCACTTTTTCCGTTGGATCTATAGAGTTTATTACCCACCAAAGAGAGGCAGAAAGAAGGATGGCGTAGCACATGAAGCAAAACAGCACGTCATGAATGAGAACAGCAAATACTGTAAAAGTTAATCAGAACAGAGAATGGGGTGACGATTAAAGCTGTCATGACAATAGCTATAAAACACATAATCTCTACGCCCACATAAGAAATTATAAAAAAGTCCGATGAATTAGGAGGAAGATTAACAATAGCGCTTTTTCCATACAGAATGAACTTGTGTGGTTGTGAACTTGTAACGCTCTATCGTATGTGTCGCACCACTTACAGTCGGAGCTCCATCGTCGTTTTAAGACGCGCCTTGTTCAGTTGCACTTTAGACAGGCGATGGATATGGTTAACCTCTTGGGTACTTGTACAAATTGAGTGCGTTTGGTGTAGGTGTTAGGGTCTGTATTCATAAGTAATTTTATTTCTGAGCGTTAGCAGCATGTACTCGTGGCTGCTTGTTGGATAAAAGTCATCTGAGTTATTTCGGGTGGTCTAGGGTGGTCTAGTGCTCTAGGGCCTTAGCTATTGTGCTGTAGCTACATAGTGGCATGTTCCCTTTGTTGTAAGACACAACGGATAACCATATCGACAGTTTTAGTGATTTGCACTACTTGTACGCATCATGCTATTTCTTAGCCCTTAAATCTTGTCCTGCTACAGATTAATGAGGCTAAATGCAAGCAATACTAAATCTAAGATTGTCAGTTGATATTGAGCACTATCACTCACAGCATTCACCTTTGAATAATGATAGAATGGTGTTAGAGCGCTCCAGCTCTCGGCAGATACTCGGTGTCCTCGTTGATGCGAAGTTTACATTTGAGGAGCATATAAGTGCCTGGCCTCGTGTGCTACGAGTAGGATTGGACGCCTACTTAAGGTCAGTGCAGTGTTTTGAGAGTGTTGTAGTCCGCAAACGCTTTTACGCTTTCGCAATAGTACTACCCAAATACAGCTCTAGGAGCAGTGCTTTCTTCTCCAGGCTTCGGCTGCTGTCAGTCATCTTAATCTACTATAGGCCGATTCTTCGGCAAGAAAAGACGGTTGTGTGCTCGAAATGACTACGTGAACTTTTTCCATATAGAGAGCCCCCAGATTGCCTATCTACAGTATGTTTTACCGGATATTGAATAATGAGTATCATGCGTTGCACTACTCTATCTTCCCCCATAAGCAGTAAAAACTATCAGTTTAATAAGGGTTTTACATCCCAAACTTTGTCGGCATGGTATTCATTGCCATTATCCGTAGTCGACTGTATAGGTTTACATCACGTTTGTACATCAAGCGGTTTTTCACAGTACAACTTCGAGGTCCTAGAGATCCTTATCATGCATTTGAGTTTTGATTACCGGTCCGATGACACCCGAGCATGTAGTTTTATAATTAATAAGTAAATAACCTGTGCGTAAAGGTACGCGTTACGTTTTAGCTTTGAAAAAATATTTAAAATGAAAACATGAAGATTTTCAGACAGATTGGTTGGAGTGCTGTTTTGAGGTCAGAATTCAGCTCCTTGAAGATAGCAGCACAAACGTATTTAAAAATCACAACCCACTGCGCGGGCACTGGCATAGCCAGTGATGGGAACGGTTTCGGGGGGGTCGCTGTTATCACAAAAGTTTCCGTCTCTGACGCCATAGCTCTAAAAAGCTGGAGTCGAATGCAACCGTAGACTAGTCTGGGCCTTCTCGGGAGGATTTATCTGCAGCAGAAACCAGTGCTTGTGGGTTTCTTAGCTAAAGTGTGCCGTCAAGTTGATTACCTGTCGCACCATCAGTGAAATTAATCAGCCTGTGCTGTCCATTTAACGATTTCATTACTAAACCCAGTTGATTATTCAATATTCATATAACTGATTCAACATCACCGTTATCTTGAAGCAAAGCAAGCCACGATAAATAAT
Source organism: Parhyale hawaiensis (assembly GCA_001587735.2). Lineage (NCBI taxonomy): Eukaryota > Metazoa > Arthropoda > Malacostraca > Amphipoda > Hyalidae > Parhyale > Parhyale hawaiensis. The sequence continues at coordinate 8,297,049 of LQNS02278180.1, read as the reverse complement.
GATTCGCGGTGTCACTCATGCTCAAGCATCCAATTGGTCACGGAAATTTACGACACCCTTCGGATGGAATATTGGCAGCACTGTCTGCAGTGACGTATGGATACACTTTGCATTACGTGCGACACTTAACTATAATCTGACATTGGGGATGTAGTCGGTATGATGCACTGCATGTAGTATAAGATGGAATTGAAATGGCGATCAGTAGGCAGTCGAGCTTAAGGTTCTGAATTATACCAACAGAAGGGACAGGTGCGTCGGTTGCTATATGAAGTGAAGCTTGAGACACTGAAGCGTTATGTGAAATAGGATATGAGATCAGCGTGAAATACAGCAAGAAACTCGCTGAAACTGAAGTGGCAGCTCGTAGGGAGTAAAGCTTGGGAAATTGAACCATACGATATCGGAGATGTCGTCAGCCTGAGCAAAGTATAACATATGACGGTGAAGTGTGACTAGAGCTTGATACACTGAAGTCTCATGTATATCATATACGTCCGTCAAAGAAAAATACATATGCAATGGAGCGCGTACCTTTGCTAATTGCCACTCAAGTCTGAGAGTGTAATTTGCGTAATTTTTAGCTAGCGACGTCAGCAGGTAGAGGGAAGGCGACATCAAGCGTATGCTGTTCTCAGACTATCATAGCTGCACATATTGTCCACCAGTACTAAATTTAGAATTTCAATTCTCTAGTGTACTCTACGAATATAGCACTCGGTGACAAATTTACAAACCGCCTTAATTTTCCGTCCTATCTTGAACGTTATTTATTATTATTTTTTTTTAATCAGGTTCCGTGAACCAGCTTGTGTTCTAGATTAGATTAGATTAGATTAGATAGGCGGCAGTAGACGAACCAAGTGGCTGATGTGGTACAGGCCATTTAAGTGCACTAGAGAACTGACCGTCAGCCAGTCACTCAGCCAGGTCGGCTCCAAAGTTCAGGTATTGAAGGCTGGGGCTACAGCCATTTCCCAAGGCAGTGGATTGCACAAAACGGAGCTGAGATTCGCTCCAGTTATATTTCTTCCGAGGTACGTCCCCACGTTTCATCCTATTTTCGTTCTTTAGTTAGAAGGGCTGTTACGCTTTCAGTGTTGGATGTGGGAAAATTGCAAGATGTCAGTGATAGGAACTCAGGAGGGAACAGCAAGTGTCAGAAGAAATTTAAGTTGCTACTGGTAGCTGGACATAGATAAGAAAATGATGCTGTCTGACTTGGATAGACAATTTCACACTTAATACGCATGATACTGATCTGATACATACTGCACAGACAATGTTTTATTTTGTAGAAAATGCACAGGTACCAACTAATGATGCGAAATGGGAAGTGTTGTAATTGGAAAGTGGAGTAAATGAGGCAGAAGCTGAGAGCCGCTGGTGAGGGTGGAGTGTTGAGACACTGAACTGACACATAAACACAATCAGCGAGTGGCTGTTATGCGGCACCTCGCAAAGCATTCGCACGCGTAAATTGATGCCAGGATGTACAGTTCGCACGTCGCCCCGATACATATTTAAAGTCGGTAGCATAGATACGGTTGTATGAACGACGAGCGAACTGCGCGTCCTCGCATCAAGTTGTGCGTGGGAATGCGTAGTGTGAGCTAGGCATTAGGTTGATAGACTGAGGTGGATTAGGAGACACTGAAATATAGTGTGAATTTGGAATGCAGATCAGTATGAGGAGGAGCTTAGACCTTATGAGATCGAAAGAGAAGGCGGTCTGGGGTATGTTCATTTTGAATGAAGGAACAAATAAGAACAAAAAAAAAATGCATAAAAAAAACAAATTATCAATGTAATCACTCACCTCTCTGTAGTGCGAACAAACGTTTTATGAATATAAATACTTAAGAAAGCAATTTCGAATGCACATCCCACTAAAAACACAGCTGGTTGGATGGTTTGTTTTTCTATTCCTCTGTCAGTGTTAGATAAGAGAAATCCATTTACTCTCACAGGGCAAAGAGGCCGCTGCTTTGCCAAATTTGAAGAAGTTTGAATTGCCTTTTAGCGGTAGCATGGATGCTGAAATGCGCTTCCTTCTTACAGCACAGCAACAAAGCTTAATTTGCTGGGTTTATTATTCATGAATTGAGCACCGGATCAACGAAGTAAAAGGGAAAGATACACAGCGTATAAAAAAAGAGTTTCGTATAAGAAATTATTTTTACCGTCATTTTAAGATGGCGCTGGCAACTTGTTGGGCACGGCATTACTTCAAGCACTCACGCCCCTGATCCTGTTGCTCACATATCGAAAACCAAAATAACGAAAAAAATGCGATACTTTGAGCAAGCACGGCGAGCCCAAGCACGGGCAGCCTGCGGCGCACGACCAGCGCAGCCATAGGGACGCATAAGGCAGTGAGTCGGAGCTAACACCCTGCTATTATAGCCCCCACGCTGCTGGGTTCCTTGCCTGTGTCGTGTGTTGTACATGGGAGGTGTGTTGTACAAGGGAGGTGTGTTGTACATGGGAGGTGTGTTGTACGTGGTGTGTTGCGAATCGGAGGTGTGTTATCCGTACATGGGAGGTGTGTAGTGCACCGGAGGTGTGTTGTACATGAGCGTAGTGTTTTAAAATGATAGGTGTGTTGTACATGAGAGGCGTATTTTACATGGGAGGTGTGTTGTACACGNGTGTGTTGCGAATCGGAGGTGTGTTATCCGTACATGGGAGGTGTGTAGTGCACCGGAGGTGTGTTGTACATGAGCGTAGTGTTTTAAAATGATAGGTGTGTTGTACATGAGAGGCGTATTTTACATGGGAGGTGTGTTGTACACGAGAGGTGTGTTTTACATGGGAGGTGTGTTGTACATGGGGGTGTGTTGTACATGGGGGTGTGTTGTACATGGGAGGTGTGTTGTACATGGGAGGTGTGTTGTGCATGGGATGCGTGTTGTACATGGGAGGTGTGTAGTGCACCGGAGGTGTGTTGTACATGAGCGTAGTGTTTTACATCTATCCACACAACATGTACTCTCCGCATAAAATGTACCCTCCACACAACATGTGCCCTCCACACAAAATGTACCCTCCACACAACATGTACCCCCTGTGTTGTATATGGGATGCGTGTTGTATATGGGAGGGATGTTGTATATGGGAGGTGTGTTATGCATGACAGGTGTGTTATACATGACAGGTGTGTTGTGCATGGGAGGTGTGCTGTGCAAGGGAGGTGTGTTGTACATGGGATGTGTGTTGTACACGGGAGGTGTGTTGTACATGGGAGGTGTGTTGTACATGGGAGGTGTGTTGTACATGGG
>LQNS02278180.1:8259522-8280477 GCA_001587735.2 Parhyale hawaiensis | reverse complement strand
TTACACTTTGGGTTCGGTTTGTCAGAAAAGCTTCGATCCATTTAAGACATTTTCCACGGATGCCCATGCTGAAGAGTTTGAGTAGCAGTATTCCATGGTCTACTTTATCGAATGCTTTACCATGGCAAAAAGCAAGGAGCTTACGAATTCTGCAAAAGAGTTGATTATTAAAAAATGTAAATCCGGGAAAAGTTATGGGCAAATATCACAGACAACCGTATACGTTAATATTTTATTAATAAAAAAGCCGTAAATTTCACTATTTGTTTATTTATCTGCCCATTTTTTGTCATACTACAGGCAGTAGCATGGACCGTATTTATCGCCGGTCTAAGCGTATATTGGATATGAGAAATACTGGCATTAACTAGCGAAAGTTGCATGACATTTCGAAGGTTGACATTAACGTCGTTGTCGCAAACGATAGACTTATTCATGCAAGCAAGCTAGAGCGGTAACGATGTTCCGTTATATTTCTTTCTCATGTTAACTTAACGTCTCACAGCTCTCACCAACCAGCTACATAATACATTTGCAGTGTTTTTTCTTTTATATCTGATTTGTTTATATTGACACAAAATCAACAGCTGGAAGAAGGCCGGATCCTAGACTTCCGCTGCTCCCTGAGAATGGGCCAGTCAAGGTTACTTCTATGAAGCGGTGGCTCCGTAGCTGTTATACCCTAGCCAGGTAAGGCTGTGCTAAGCTGAAGGCAGTGGGTTTACGTAGGGACTCGAATTACAGTACTGGCTTATCCCCAGAAGAGCAGCTTGCCCGAGAGGCAGCGCTCTTAGTTCACATTTGTTTGCATTATTTCCAATACTGCGATTCTCACACCGAAACTCGACTTTACGTCTGTATGCAATGGCACTGATCAATTGAAGGAACGTTTGCCGGGCCTCAAAAACTAATTAAGTAGCCTTTACTGTTTCAATTCTTTGGTTGTGGGAAAGATAAAAAATCAAAGGACAGCGGTGCCTGGAAGAGTGCAGGAACTTGTTCGCAGTTGAATAAGGTGTGGAGAAGCAATAGGGTAAAACAATGCGTCATTTACCTGCATTATCCTAAACAACCCCAGCTCCCTTTAACGAATGACACACAAAACTTTCAGTATAAACTGCAACTTCTACTCACGGTACCGTACCTCACAGACTGCCGACCAATCTAATACTAAATTCAGTAACAAATTAGCTTGATTTGCATACAATGGATACGATTCCGCTTTAAAAACGCAAGGAAATTACTTCACACTCGTACTGGAGCGTGTCTAATAATAATAAGCTGAATATATTGCTGGGCTCTGCCGACATAAAACCATGGATGTATTGGATAGTGAAACGGATAGCACCAAGCTGGAGCGATTAGTTAGAACATAAACTTTGTGCACTATGGTCCTACTATGACCAGAAAATTCGCTAGACACAGTTGACCTATTGCGCCTCGGAGCTCAGCATAAGATTTCTTTATCTAATTGAATAATTTGTGGGCGTTAATTAATTAAACATTTGAGTTCCAGCAGCAGAATAATAACAATATATTTGAAGTTACAGAGCTATAAATTTCGTGTGTGCATCTCAAGCCGGGGGTGTCTCTAGGATTATAAGAACGATCCGGTATAAGGCTGACGAGAATATTAATGATTATTTAATAAAATAATCACATACAATGAATATACTATCAAGGATTTCATGCAGCACTAAGCACAGAAGTTTCATGTTCTGCAACTTAAAAATGAATGCAAACATGATTGCGCAATCGACGTAGGAATCCACAAGCACCATTTCGTGCTGTAGATGGATACCCAATAAGACTCAGGTGAGGGCATGGCTTCAGTTGACCAAAGAATGTCAGGGATATAAGTCATCAGAGACGCAAGGTTCATGTGGCAACTGCATATCCCCAACGGTCCTCATTTCTGGTTAGGTCCGTGCTCGTGTAATAAAGTGTGAATACTAGAAACGCTGACGCCGCAAGAATTCAATGCCTGGCCAGAAGACAAACAGGCGAACTTCAGCAAGCATACTCAGTACTCTACTGTGCCGCCACTGCTTGCATACAGTGTAAAGAGCAGGCAAAGTAGCCAACACGGAAACCAATTTAGGAGTATGTTTAATGAAGAAATAACAATAATGCTACCGTATAACAGTAGGGGACTGCACAAACAACAACACTGTTGACTACAATGCCTGAACAATTTACTAATTACTAAAATAAGTTGTTACTCGAATAGAAAAAAGGAAGAAGTACATAATCGATACCCGAACAGAGGAGGGGTAATAGGTGCACGACTGCAGGGCGTTTGTCAGCCAACACCGATACTCATGCGTTCCGTTTACTACTCGAATTTTTCACTACACGAACTGCCTTCTGGAAGGAGTTACATTGGAGTACAAAGCATCCGCTTAACTTAGTTATTACTTAGTTATTTTCGGCAACGCGCACGTGGGGGACAACAGGGCACATGTGCGCGACACAACACCTGCCGCATGAAAAGGTTTTGCTCAGGTGCACCTGTATAGCAGGGACGACAATGGAGGGACACACAGGGCCGGGCAAGTTCGTGTCATTGACTAAATGACAAATGTCAAAAGCGAGACATACGATAAAACATGTGAACAAGATAGCTTATATTGCATAACCCATGATATTTTCATTCTATCTCCTCCAAATAGTTGTTATACGAGCTCGAAAGGTAACAGCGTTAGCCTTTCACGGTTAAAATAACAGTTGTACCCCTGCACCGCGATAAGGTTGCTGCTCTAGGCCCTTTCAAGGCTATACAAGAGAACAGCTGTACCCTTTTACGGCAGCCGTAAAGTGTATACCCTTTCGTGGCAGACGTAAAGTCAATTTTCCTCAACCACTGCATATATACGAGAATGCTAATAACGAACGTTCATATATTTATGTTAATAAGATACACTAGAAAATTTAAACAATCAAATATAATTTGGGTAAATGCAACATACAGACACATGGAATGAAGGCCCTTTCCCAGTTACCGAGTGGGTGCAGATTATCAGTACGCAATGGGAACTAGCACACTTCACAAACGATGTTGCATACAATGCAATTTCAACGAAAAAGTGACGCTTTATCTGGTCCTTAAAAGGTTCAAGGGTCAGCTTCTATACGGTAGCTACAAGTATATGTAAGAAATTAACTCTTTGCTGCTCAAATGGATCTCAGAGTCCACTTTTAAACCGTGCTATTTCTACGAATGTTGACGTTCAAAGAAGACGGTGAAGTTTGAAACGCATAATTATTGATCAATTATAGCTAGGAGTCGGATGGCCGAATCCGACTCCAACACCTTGGACCACCCAGGGTCCGACTCCGACTCCTTGGATCATAGTAACCCCCAACTTTTAAGGACTTTGATTCTTTATTGCTAACAAAGACTCACTCTCACCCGAGTGCGACACCTAGGACAAGCTAGACTCCGACTCCGATTGATTGCCCGCATGAATTCCGACACCGACTCTATAATACGGGCTATACAGCAGCAGAAGTAAGGGATTCCAATTAAAGGGTAGTTGCGACCACCTGCAGTCCAGCGCATGAAAAATGGCCGGAAGCCGAGACCTCCAACCATTTTTTTTACTTCCGTGCCTGGGGCGCAAAGGGCTGCGAACGCCCACCTTAGACAATTAGTCATTACCTGCTGGTCCCCGTGGATACTACACAGAACTAAAGAGTTGATTTTCAGCTTCGCTCTCAGACACGTGACAAGCGCACAAAGTGCAACAATATGTCTCAAGTGTGACTGCTTATCTACGACCTGTGAGAAGTAGATTATAGTTTAAAATAGACTCTTCTCAGTTGCGAAGCCGTAGCACCCACACGTTGTTCTATTACAATTAACGGAAACGTAAAGCGCGACTATACCCCCTCGCTAATAGAGGGCTGGAGCGCGAGGTTCGGCTACTCTGTTGATCCAGCTAGTGCCAGCAATCTAATCTACTTACTAGCAGCGAGATAAAGAAAATTATATAGTAACTGTAGTGGCCTCCGCCGTCATGAAATGACGGGAAAAGAATTACATCAGCAAACTCTAGTTTCCCTCCCTCTTCTCTGCTGTAGTGTTTTCAGAAATATCTTTTCCTCTTCCATCGTTGATTTCCTATTCAATTTGAATATTACGATTTCAGAGAAAAAAATATTCACTAGAAAGAAAGCACAAGCTAGCATCTCTATGCCACCAATTCGAGGTGTGTCAAGACGCCTTCAAACCTTAACATTAAAGATTTGGCAAATAAAGGTCCTCGCACAGTTCAGTAGATGAATTTTTATATAATCGTTCACATCAGAATAGAGCGATCAAGCAAAAAGAGTGTATTATTTTACAGTGTGATGATATTAATTACGGGCATGAGAAGCGAGTCGGCATTGTATCTGATGAGAGTGATGGAAAATTGAGCCAATTTGACTCATTCGCTGCCTAGAGACGAAAATTGACCGTCAGTTTCATCTCCCTAATAGGCCTTTTATTCAAATCCCCAGGGCCAAAGAGCGAGTTATATATCACTAAGTCGTACTACACGACTACGTAAAAGTGAACCGTTGGCTGGCGCACAAACTGAATTCTTAATAAGGATTCAATTACCTATGTTTCATTCTCATCACCAATATTGAACCATGAAAGTGCATCTCAGTATGTGAAACAAGTGTCCCAGACGGGCCACATTAGGGGCCAATTTGAGAGTTAATTGGGTCATAGCGAACTAAATTACCAACCAGGCGATAGTTCTATGGCTAAAGGCCTGAGAAAACTAATATTGTTGGTAGGCTTTCACTGTGCATGCTCATGCAGGTGCATGCGCGGCACCTCTCCGGATGTTTTTGTCATTGTAACTGTAAATGAGGGCATAGAGAACGGCACGCTATTGCGAACACAGATAATAAATGTGAGATATATCGCGCCCGGGGTGGGTAAGTCATAGCACTTTGTACGTGTCCGTACAGAGCGAGAACAGTTACTGTAACGTATACTAACCGTACAGTACACGTATCTTTAGCAACAACATTACATGCAGTTTCCACAACTACGGCACCACAACAGCCAACAGCACCAGTTTATAGATCACTGTACCATCTTCAGCTGAGATTCTTTTCCCCCCTCTTTATTTTTCATCTTCTCTTTTCCCCAGTCCTCAATATCCTACTAATATAATGGCAATAGCTCATAGAGGGCCGGGGTGAAAGTTCCGGTGTCTCTTTGGGAATGGGCCTATTGTTTCGTCTACTGCCGCCTACCTAATCTAATATAAAACAGCACAAACAACTTGTAAGTAACACCAACACACGCATGTAGATTACCACCAGCAATAGCATTATCATTTGGATCTCTATCATCATCAGCAGCAGCAACAGCAACAGTATAGTACCTACTGTATTACCTGCATGACAGGGTTTCCGCGATGAAAGTCAGAACGAGGGCTATAACTTGCAAGCTTTCGATTTCATCCAACATCACCTTCAGGCAAGGACATTAGGAACTAACTTAAGTGGTAAACTTGAAGTTGCACATGTTGTAGCCTATACATACACACAGAGAACAGGGTAGTAATATTGACTAAATTTTTTTATTTACGGCATTTTGTTTGGAATCACTAAATATTTTGGTAATTCTCAACATATGGCGAAAAATGCTTTCTTGTAGTTACTTCTATTTTTGGTCAATAATACATTGATATTCATGATTATTATGACAAAACTTGGTACATGTGATGAATAGAATGGTAATTGTAACTAGATTTTGGTAAATACAAACAAATTTAGGAACTTGGTTAAAATTACGAAACTCTTTTTCGTAATTTTTACTAAATATTCGTAAATACTACTAAATTTTTTAACCAAAAAAATTAGTCATTGTCACCAAAAATTTGGTTGGCTTATAGCTGACCAAATAGCTTGGTTAAATCAACCAAATTTTGGTGACTATAACCAAACTTTTCTCTGTGTGTACTGTCAAAAAATGAAATCCTGATAAAACGCAATATGTACGTCACTGTCCCACACCGACATTTTAGCTCCCATTATACAAATAATGTGCCATATTATGCAGCTGCACATACCGTACTGATTTATTTGCGCAACCATAATACCCACACATAGAGAGAGAGAGATTAACAGCAGCACCATGGACAGGATTAGGCAGGAAGAGCGAGCGGGACGATCTCCACGGCCCTACAAGTTAAGAATTTAGGCCGACAAGGCGCCGGGAATTAAGTCAGTAATTGGTTAGGAAGCGAGTTATTAGTGCCAGAATGGTAGAGGTGAAGTACTCATCAAGGGGCATAGCCAGAGGAGAAGAGACTGACTGGAGCGGCATCTCAATTAGTGAGGCGATGGCTCCCAAAGTCCGCAGACAATCGTCGCAAAACTGACTTAAGTGTGATGACTCCGGGTCTTGGGGGATTACTTTTTAGTTTGCTGTCTCTGTTGAATTAAATGACAGAAATTAATTGGTGAACCAGTTGAGTGGAGGGGCTGTAGAGTGATGATTCCGGATCGTAGGGGATTACTTCTACGTCTACTGTCCCAGCCGAATTAAGTGGCAGAAACTAATTGGTAGATCAGTTGAATGGACTGAAGACTGAGTGGCGATTGCGGGTCTTAGGGGGATTACTTTTTAATCTACTGTCCATAGTGAATTAAGTGGCATAAATGATGTGGTACATGCTTATTGGACTGATTTTAGAGTGATAACTACGGTTCTATGGAGATTACGTTCTCGGCTATTTTCACTTGAAGATTAGTGGGCAGAAACCTCCGGGGGGTAGCAGTCACTTATTGAGAAAGACATAGCGCGAGGCAACAAACTTTTGCTGAATACGTTTTTTACGTCTTTTTGCTGTTACATCAAATCGATACGCTCCAAAGATGTTAATTAAATAAAGCCAAAGACAGTCAAGACGCAGTTTCCAGTTTTTCGCGCCGACAAATTCACGGCTGCAAATTAATAGACTCAGAACTGAAGACTTGCAAGTGCCGCTCAAATTGATGACATTTTCGGCACACACTGGCTAATTCTACCATGAAAGTGATTGAAGTTATTCTTTACGTATTCTTATCATTATTACTGTTAATATACTCACAGTCTGTACGTACGTACCCTTCCCATTAAAGACTTTGAGACCTAGTGAAGATGACAAATGGAATTTGCGTTTGTCTTCATAATACAAAATAAAAATCTATCGGCTTCACGAGTACATCAAAGCTGGCTGAAGTAAAGAACACAATACTTAAGAGCGAGCAAAGGAAAAGGCTTGCGACGCACTAAGGACTGAGACTGAACAATTTTTTTTCTTTATATCTACCATCGCCACAATATTGTCCATTTTTACTTCTGCTTATTAACTGAAAAACGCAAAATAGACTTTTTACAATAATGTTATATTTTCATCATTATATATGTTTTTATAAACATGGATTACATGGACTGAAGTTATGTACGCTGGCAAACCTAGCTAGCATAATTTTATAGCATACAACCAATACTATGCCTTCTGTCCAAGTACACTATCAAATACGTAGCTAATATATCACTTATCTTAAACCTCGATCTAAAAAAAATGAGCATGTCACATGACCGTTTTCACAGCAATATATCAAGTACACTATAAGAACAATATTATGGAATTATTTAAAGCCTCTACATACGAAATTAGTAGCGAAGTATACTAATTCTTCAACATAATGCCAAATATTAACACCACTCAGCGTTCACATTAAGTAAGCGAATAAATTTCACATGATTGATTTCTGTTCTATTTGCGTCCACACTGAAGGCCAGTTTTCGCACGTTAGTCTTCTGCATGAACGTGTTCTCTTATCCAATTGTTCGAATATCGTGTTGTGTTATTGTTAATGCAACGCTACATCTACCAAAAGATTTGTTTAAAATGTAAGCCGTCAAATCAGTCCGCCTAATCGAATATTATTCTTAATATTTTTTTGTATTTTTAATTTCCGAGTGGAAAACCGTCCGTACGATTAGGGTGTTCAAACGATACAGCAAAGCGTTCGGATGTTTAGCAGGAAGAACACGGTCAAAAGACTACGTGTGACGCGACCTTAATCTCACAAGAGTGTCTATCGTCCACCATCACTGTTGTTTAGGTCATACCACAAGAATACTTTCTACAGCCATCCGCGATTTCTTGAATATCACCACGACAAAATATGCTACTTGCATTAAATATTCATAGTGACGCCACATGAAAGACTTTTAACAATACTGTGCGATATCACCAAGTAATAGAATTAGATGGTTACATATAGCCACACGAAAATGCTACTGGAGATCATTTTGTGGAACTTTAAACTTATGTTACAACGCTGTTCATCTGTTATTATTCAAGACTTTTTTGTAACTAGAGAAAGCTTTAGAGAAAATGATTTAAAGGCAAATGAAAAAGCGCATCGATGGACACGTGAACTACCTGACATTTAATGTAACTGTACAACAGTGTCCACCTTTCGTCAATCACGATGTTCTTCAGCCCCTCGTATGAAACAAAAACGCTGCAGAAAATGCTATTTTATGAAGAATGAGAAAGACGTATGAATGGACAAGAGAACTTTCCGATAATTATTCTAATTTTGGAAGGGTGTCCAGCTTTTATCAATCACGATGTTCTTCAGTTCAAGAAATGACGCTGGAAAGAAAACGATTTCAAGAAGATTGGGAAAGACGCATCAATGGCCACGAGAATTTTCTGATACTCCATCTAAGTCTGCAACGGTGTCCACCTTCCATCAATCCGTAACTCACGAAAAGGCGCTTTAGAGACACCGATTTTAGGGAGATTGAGAAGGACGCATGATGTTCATGCGCCAGAACGTTACGTCGATGGTGATGAGGAACTGGCTCGAGGAGAACACTTTTACAGAGTGTTTCCCAAGGAAAATCTCTGGATGCGGCCCTGACATCTTGTGCCACACATGAATTATTAAAGCGATCAGAGAGGATGAGACGCTAACGCCCGGCCGCAATCCCTCTCGAGCAACAGGCAGCGCCGCCGGCGGCTGCTCAGCTTTATAGAAGCGAGAGGGACGTCGGACAGATGGCCTACGCAAGATAGGGTCTCGCGTAGGTGTGGGAGTTGGGAAATAGATAACATAAAAAATAAGTATAGGCTTATATCGTTTCGCTTCAAAGCAAGGACGTCGATGTATTCAAGGCATATCATTCGGTACGTAGGAAACCGGAGTATCCATGCACAGAAGGTTGAATAGGTAACAGCGGCCACTTCCACTTGAGCACAGTAGGGCTATCCTTCTTCCTCTGCTTCTAAATATTAACGTGGAATATTCAGATTAATATTTTGAATTTGAGAGTAAATTCCACTATCTCTTCTCTGCACGCAGGGCTTGTTGTGGCCCATGGCTAATGAATAAATATGTATACTATATAGTAAAGAAAAACACGGCAGCAAATTTTACAGCAACATCATGATTCAGGGCCTATACTATGTCCCGAAAATCATTCACGAAAAATGGGTTGAAAGTAATAGAATGGAATACTTGTATTTTCACTCCTTGAAAATATCTTTTTTATCCGCTCTTGAGATGTTCTGAATTATAAAAGAAGTCTTCGCCAATAGGCAATACTCGTCACTGTATAGTCGCAGTTAAATGCATAATTTCAGCAGATACGTGCGCTAACCTCCATCGGTACGAGCAGCAGCAGCACACACAGTGCAGCACAGAGCTGGTGATTTGGGACAGCAATGAGGCACACTTGTCCAGCTGCGCGGCCCAGGCACAGCACTGAAACTTTTATGATACAAACGATAAAGAGGCGGCGGCAGCAGCAGCACCAGCAGTTCCAATGTAGGACATGAATACATCAATAGTGTCGAGGAAGACGTAAAAGTAATGTTCAGCGGTGACGTGCGACCCAACGGCAGGTAATAGTTTGTGTTGGTCGACACCGCGGTGTTTGTCATTACGGGCGTCACTTGACACCGTTACAGGAAATATTAGCATTTTTAGAATATTTTAGTGGACACCGCAGTGTTACTCATTACGTGCAGCACTTGCCACCGTTGCAGGTAATGTTTTGGGTGACTAACAGCACGGCAAGTTCAACTGCGGCAGGCAACATCGCGTGCAGCACAACATGTTACATTTTATTTCTCTCTTGGATCACTTTACAACACAATACACGTCATGTGTGTTGCATGATTAAGCAAGAGCTAACACACTTACATATATGTTTTCAGTCTTTGTTTCACCAGCAGATACTATGCTCGTCTTTTCATTATGATTAAGCGTGAGGTGACACTATCAGACGTTATAGTTGATTCCTTTGTTTTTCGGTTTCATTACTATACACCTATGCATTAGGGTGGAGCGAAAAAACAAACTTCCGAAATATTTTTTCCAATGGTGTGATTTTGTTGCCATGTTGTATAGGATTGATTATGTTAAAAGAGTTTTCCAAAAATCTGGCATCTTGAGGTGCCCAAGACTGTTGAAAATTCTGAATTTTATTCATTTTTATTAATATTTTGGAATTAATTAAAGTGCTGGATAGTCAAAATATTCATTTATGCATTTTTTTAAAGTTGATTACACAATTATAAGCAACTACACTAAACTAAAGAACGTACTATAAGCTCCATAACAGTTATTAAAAATCAAAGAAATTTGCTAAAAAAACATATAAATGTTATTAGCATGATACCACCTGATGATGCTTGAATAGACATTGCAGAGTTGAGTATGTTATTAGTATTATGAATTATTACAATAATTTTGGTGTTGGATGTAGCTTCACAGTTTGTAATTATGATGTATGGATAATTGCATTTTAGAAATTTTACAAAATTTAATATTCGTGGGGCACCTCAAAATATTCATCTACACTTCTATAATTTTAACATGAATGGTTTGAGGCACTTTGGCAACATAATATCTCTATTGGAAGTCACATTTCAAAAAAAGTTGCAAAACCCCCCTTTTTCGCTCCACCCTACTATGCATGTCTGTTTTTTTAGAATGAAGCATCAGTACGTAGAGCGATAAGTTAGACTGATCAATAAAAAGATAAAAAGGCACAGAGATGCAATTAGGTCAGAGAATGATACATTAATTTTATTAGAGAACTGATAAGTGTTGCATCAAAGTAGCCATCTTTACTGACACCATCGCATAGTGGGCGTCCATTATTTTGCAATTAAGCCTCGATCGATACCAAATGGCATTGTATACTCGCATTTTCTATAATGAAACATCAGTCGACACTGTTAGTAGGCAAATCTTATATTCCGTATTATTTATTCGTAGTAATAGACACGGTTATGAGTTATGTTGTTGATAATAATTAACAGTTATCTATTCTGTGACACACCATATTTTATATCATTTATTTTGTTGCATATTTTTTTGTAGTAAGAGTACCAACACGTGTCTCCTTTCTTAATATTCGTGTAATTCTGGTGAACCTGTCCCACAGGCGAGGAGTAGCTGAGCTATGTATGTTTCATAAAGTGTACAATAATGAGAGGCATTGGTTGTATTCTTCTCTCGATGCCCTCAAGGTTTTGGGAGAGAGACTCGTGCTGCGTGCGAAGCGCACTCTTTCACTTTGGAGGCTGTCAGATGTCGAACTAATCAGTTCTGTCGGTGCTTCGTGCCCTGGTCGGCTAAAGTTTGGAATTTGTTGCCNTAATGGTTTTTTGCTGGATTTCCTTTAGAAGCGTTTTGGGCTTCCCGGTGTTGCAAATGCTTCATTTGGGTTGTATTACCTGTCCGTGGGAGCCCAAGCGTGAAGTTTTAATAATAATAATAATAATTAAGTCATGAGTAATAGATTAGGAGGTCTTCGTTCCTGACATGGAAATTCTGTGTTGTAGTAAAGGCTCTGAGCAAATTTAAATTGCAGCGTTTTAAAATACGAAGCATCCAAGTACAATCATGTTAACGAACGATAACATAGACTTGCGTTATTATGATCCACGTAAGATACGAGCGGACAGACGGAAAGACAAACGGACAGATAGGTATGACTGCGCTTTCATTATGACTGCAGCTAAATCTCTTTCGAGGTAAGAATACCGTACGTGCTTCATCGTATCTAACGGCTAACCAGATCGAGGGATGCAGACTGATTGATGAAGCCTACTACTGCAGCCTCAAGGCAGATTAACGTAATTCAGTACGGCACGGCGGGTCTTTAATCTAATTTGCATGCAATAAGCAGGCCGCAAAACCACAGCCAGGTAATTATGTATGCTGACTCTACACTTTACTCGATTTCTTGTCCTTTTTGCCATTGATAACTTTTAGGCAGGCCTAGAAGTCTAGACCAACCCTTCCTTGATGAACTAATTTGTCCTTCTCGTACGAACAGCATTGTGTGAAATGTTGCACGAAGACTAGAAAACTAGGCACGAAGGCACGAAAACTAGAAAACAAAAGGATTGACAACACTTAGGAGATTGGGATCTATAACATCCGACCTCAGTGAATTTCGTAAATTTCAGTAAAAAAAAAACATTTCATCGAAGGAGTTTTATAGTACAGCAAGAACAGTAGTGTAATCTAGATACAGAAAAACTTGTAATTTTTCGAGTATCTATATCCACAAAATGATAATTTTCTGTCTTTCTACGGCGAATAATTTAATCAAACATCTGTATTTGGAGGCATCATTTTTGTGTTCAGTCTCCGGCTACATGTGTTGCAGTGACATGCAGTGCAACGTAATTTAATGCAGTCTACGTATGATGACTAGGACGCTGCTAATCCAGAGATATAATCTTGCTAAAGATTATTCAATGAAGTATCTTAAACACTATCCAGTCTTCAACTGCAGGTACTGTAACTGATACGCATATACTGTCAATATTGTTTACATGTATGATTACCGACAAGTCCACTACAGGGACAATCCTGCTGAAGCAAATAATTTAATGTAATCTCACTACACGGGCAGTCGAACGCTGACATCATCTTTGACTGTAAAGGCCGGTTCATACGATAGACTTCTGTGCGCAATGTTCGTCTTTCAATGAATCCCAACGTTTCGTCGTGTCTCCGCAAACACGACTGTGCGTAGCGTACACTTCAAAATTGCCAAATTGCTAGCCGTCAACTCAGCAGGCTTAGCAAGTGTCATTCTAAGTCTAGGACGTCGCTTCAAATTTGCAGTGACTTAACTAGAATCCAGAGAACTGTGCACTTTTGTGTTGGTGAAAGACACAGCAATGCATTCGAACCCTGTAAGGTACCTACGAACGGAGCACAAAAGACTGTAAAGTGCGAACCGGCTTTTTCTGCTGTAGGCCTGAATATACAGCCATTTTGAGTTTTTGCAAGACATGATCTGCTAATTTATGCCCGTTATTTCTCTATGGAAGACGATTTAATCAATCTCAATACACGTGTGCAAGAAGCACTCGAGCAAATCTCCACCCTTGTCCTCTAACAGATAATATATCCAACTTTATGTGCCATTTTCTTCATCACATTACGTACAGCTCATCAGCTGGCATAAGCACCGCAATACAGGAAAATAATCTCAGTAGAAAAGATAATTAAATAACATCTCATTATGTTGTGACTTGAAGCACGCGCACAATCTTGCACCCATGTCCTGTAACTGATATAATATATAACTATTTGTTAAAGGTAGTTTTTTTAAACAAGTATGGAACCGGGATGTCTTCTATTCCAACGAATAATATAACTATTTATAGGAACTTTCTACATCATGCCACTACGTAATTAATTGCAGTCTGTAGGATTCATGTTAGCTTGCTTTCTTGATTAGTTGGTCTCGCCGCCCTATGTTTCAGGCGTAGATAGGATACACAGAAGTTATCTGTGTAGCAGTTCTCGAACCGTGTATTAAGCCAATTTTAGTGTAAAGAATAATCTTAAAAAGACAAATTGTATTTTAGTTGGAGATGAGCAATCTTTTCCACTTCTTTTCTTTGTTTCTGATATTGACCACGTGTAGTGTAGACTAAAGATCTTTGCCGCACAAATGTCGATTTACTCACATTCCGCTTGCCTTGTAATTTACTGCATTCATGTACAAGCTTCTTTCTTCGACTAAAATCTAAAATGGCCTTGCAGATGAAGCTGGCTAAGCTGACTTGACTTAAGAATGGAACTCTAAATTTTCACTCCTTTGTTGGGCTGAATGTATGAACTAATGTGTAGCAAGGATAAATAAAATTTTCTACTTCATACTATACACGCCCTACTAATAGGTATAACAGAAGCAATAAAAAACACGATTTCAGTAAAACGAAAATTTAATCAAATCCAACTTCCCCTAACATCCAATAGACGCACAATTTCCAGCCTCATCCCGTAACTAATAAATTTCAATAGATATCTATAATTTCCTACATCAAATTATGCACAACCCACGAGCAGATCATACGCAATGCAATACGATAACACTATTCTAATAAAACAAGCTATTTAAGCACATCTCAATATCCAGTAACATCAAACACACTCGCAATCTTGCGTCTAAGTCTCGCAACTGATATATGCCACTTATTGATGCGACCGCCACGCCAGCAACTGATACACGCAAGCTCTGCCACTAATGTCATCCAGTGCGGGGAGCAAGCAGGTAGAGGCATCAAAGCACAGGTCGTGCTCGGGTAATATGACCTCAGCTTCTGCAAATAGAGTCGACGGGGCCTCCTCCAACTCGAGACAGGCCAATGTGCAAAGTTCGCGTGGCAGTGCAGGGCCAGCAACAGGTCTGAAGATTAGGCACAGTTTCCTGGTGAATAAGTCCGGCCTGACAACCGAACTGAATATTAGAGACAGCTTCATTGGGCTTCAACAGAATGACATAGCTACTGCAGAACGTGACGAGATATCAGAGACCGCTTCGGGGCTGATAACAAATCTTAATATTTGCGACAGCTTCACAAGGCACAGCCACCAAGATCTAAGGTAAAGTCAGCTGCGATTGCACCCTCCACGCACTGGTTCGTGCGGCAGATATAGGCCAACTGGCCCCAGACGAGTAAGTACAGATGCGGCCGACAACAGGTCGTTAAGAACTACAGCGCATTTAGCGCGAAGGTTCAACGACCCGCCACCTCCCCTATGCCAAGGTAAGAACCCCTCACCCCCTTAACAATAGCTATGCACATCAACCAAGTATGCTGATCCAGCGCAGCATGCGCCATGACAAAGATCGCTAACATGGCCTGGGGATCGTTCCCGGGTCTATCAGCACAACTGTGCAGCACGCAAGGTCCGCTGCTACCGTGGGTATGTATATACAATGCAGCACTGGATCTCTGCGAGAGTTTCATGGTAAACTAGCGTTAACTTACACAATAACTCAATTTATAGGAAGCAACATCAGGTGATACAAGAAAAAAATAACATAACTGGCGAGACTGGCTATTAAGATTTCCTTAATAAGATATAGCAATAGAACTGGATGAATATTTATGACAGCTGGGTGGGGAATAACCGTGGATGGACAATAGAGCTGATATATGTATAGCAGAGCAGTTGCACGAGGCACACATGAACCAACCGACTGTGCAGAACAACATTTGACTATATATCAACTGTTACACTATGAATTCAACACCTGTGCAATTTGCTCTTGCACCGGAATAGCACTGCGTTATTCACAGCTCAGTTAGTGGGGCAGGAACAGCAGAGAGGAAAGGCCAGTACACTGCGCCCGCGGTTCGAAGGTTAGTCATTGTGGCTCGGATCACGGGTACAGTGACGTCACAACGGAGAGACCAATAGGAATCGCGTCTTGAAAGTTGACCACTGCAGCCCTGATCACAGGTACAGTGACGTCACAAAGGAGAGACCAATAGGGATAGTGTCTTGAAAGTTGACCACTGCAGGCCAGGTGACGGGTGCAATGACGTCATCAAGTTAGGCCAGTTGTGATATTTGGGTCTCACGAAGAGGCCTCGTATGGCCCCGTCGCAGCACACCTGGGCCTCACTCAGGTGCCTCTGCACATTGATCGACCGAGGGTAAGCAGTGAGGAAGGAAGAGGGAGCTGCGGGGGTGTGGGAGGAAATGAAGAGAGGGGGTGCCTCCCGACCTAACTTCCGCCCCCTTCACGCTCTTGCTTTAGTTATCCACGAAAACGCGGCCCCCTTAGAGGGGTATGGGGAGTAATCGAAGAGGGTCCACCAGCAGACAACCTGTTGCTCTGTTGCTAACTTTACACGTGAGCTGTCGGACCGAAATAGAGTTATGATGTTAAAATGAACGCACCCGGATATCGACTAGTATGACCCTTAACTCATTTTTAGCTCGGCGTGATTTGAAGCAACGCTAGAAATCAATGACTGCATGGATGCACAGACTGGGTAATTGTCATCATGGCATGGGTAAGTAGAAGGATCACGCTGTAGCCTCCAATATGGTTCGTTCTTGTTTTTCTTTTATGGTCATCTTTCGAATATGTGCTTTGACTTACAAAAGAAATAATACTAATTCAGAGTCGCGAATATGAGTTTTGATGACTGTGTGAGTTCGCTAAAGATACAGTAGAGACGATCAGAAATATCGGTCAGACAATTAAGTTCGATAGGGTGCTGATAAACATAGTACAGATCGTTAAGCCAAAATCTCGCAATTCATCAACGTAGATACAGAGTAGATACTTAATATGCACAAACTGCATCGTGTAGATACATTCGCTTCTCTTCTAACAATATCGCCGATATTCAAGACACATTATCAAGAAAGATTACTTAGTGTTTTTGTTCAGAAACGTAAGCCATACAAGTCCGATATTTCAGTTTAGTAAGCTAATCGGCAAAGTTAAAACTTCAGGACTAGAATCTAAAGACAGAAATGCCCGATGAAATCACAGAATGTTATAAAAGAATGAATTTTCACGTACCTAACCTGATGTCATATAGTTATATTCGATACCTATAAGAACCATTATCATTTAGTATCATGAATGCACGCACACATGAGCACAGTCCAAACTGTTTAACTAAATTTTACAGGCAGAAACTTTCTGTAACCCACGCTCCATATGGAACACTTGCACGCAATACTGAGACTGGTAAGTACAATCTTTATAGAATGGCAAACGTCATCTTCAGAAGCAGAAGCTCTCTGTTAGCCACGTTGAATACACTTACACCCAATATCAGTAGATTGGCCGAGTAAAGTCTTTCCCAACAGTTGGCTGATTTCTGAAGTTAATCATCGTCAAGCACCAATCAGAGCAGAGAAAGGTTCAAGCGCAGCCAATTTTTTGGGAGCAATCACGCTGGAAATAAAAGTCACAGCTGGAATATTCAATGCAATGATTAGGTGCCGCACGCTGGAGCAGCCGTGAGGTGATGGCGCACAATGGCGAGTGTCGTGGTATTGGAGGTTCATATGAGATCATTATCGTGCTTACTGATTCCAGCACGGTAATAGAGGTAGCTGTAGAAATCTCGTGTAGTTTCTCCGCGTTGCAGTGGATGTTAAAATGAAATTCTGATCATGTGTTCAATTGGAGAACAGTATGGCAGTAGCTGCAAATTCTTATGTAGTTTATCTGCGTGGTTGTGGATGTTATAATGAAACCAAAAAAAAAAAAAAACGAAAAACGAAAGAAGCGGAGTGGGTACGCATGAAAAAACACAGCACCGATGGTATTAAAGCTATCACGCCTCAGCATGGCCCGGGACCGAAGAGGGCCCGAACTTCGTTCAGTAAGTCCAGGATTAACAAGACTGGTGAAACAGCCGTAACAACAATACCAGGGAGCCAAGGAATTTTATAAAGATTGTGAAATTAAAACATAATGTAAGGAAGAAAGGTACAACTAAGCAACTCGATAATAAAAAAAATGATCTACTATCAGTTGCATAAAAAATTGAGGTATACATTTTTGGGGATACTGGTACTTTGGTAAATAGAACATAAAATATATAAAATACCCTTCAGTTATTATGCAAGCTTTTAGTCTTAGGAATTCAATTTTCAGTTTGTTAACGTGAGGTGGGAATGGTATTGCTTGACTTTTCATACAAATTGTGTAAACCGCTTCATGGCACGGCAAGATATTGTTAATTTCTGGAGTAATATAAGTCTCACATGCAGTTCAGTTACAATTGGTGCCCTGAAAAACTACAACAGGGTACATACAGTAACAAAATTTTGTTCGAATTCATCAAAGATTTGAAAAGTTATGAATTTTTTCTGTATTCTGAAGCAATTTTAATTACAATTTTTTGCAAGTCTCTGAAACGCCCAGAGGAGGGCGTTTGACAGCTACCGAAAAGGAGTGGAATGCTGCAGGCATTGCACAAAGTATGTCTCTTACAGATTTGCCAAGGAGCTAGGGAGAGATCGAAGAACTTTGTCTTCATAAGTGGAGAACCCGAACACCAACCAAGGGAAGATAAGAACACGAGACTAACCATTTCACCTCGTGATATTTGAAATGCGCAGGCAAGTCAGCAAGCATCCAAACAGCACTAACGCTGCCATAGTTGCAAAAGCTGGCATCGCTCCATTATCCAGACAAACCCGATGCAATGTCTTGAATGAATTTGCGAAGAACGTTAAGCCTGTCGCCAGGCCCATGTTGAACGAAAACCACAAGGAAAAACGCATTGATTGGGCACGAAAATACACGAAAACAAACTTTCAAAACGTATTCTGAATGGATAAGACTAGAGCTACCCTTGATGGCAAGGATGGATGGGCCAAAACGAAACTGATGTTAGTAACGACCAAAGACATTCCAGAGCTTCCTGATGTATTTTTTTAACGATGTTAGACTAGATTCGGTCAAAGAAATAAAGTATCTTCGCTTAATTTCACATTCGAAGCTATCTTTTAACCTACACATAGTTGATGTTGTAAAAAGGTGAGTAAAGCCCTAAGATTATTTTACTGCATCAACAAAAAGCTTCCTTTATGTACGCTGAAAGATTTATGGCTACTACAGTATCGTTTATCCCCACGTTATATATTGCATAGAGTTATGGGGTGGTGCACCCCAGACAGTGAGGAACTAAGTCACAATTTTAATGGATAAAATTCTGCATGTTATCCTGAAAGTACAAACTACTAATTACGCACCTGATCAACATGTAGGGGAAATGCATATATATATATATATATATATATATATATATATATATATATATATATATATATATATATATATATATATATATATATATATNTATTGCTTTTACAAAAATTTGAAGAAAAATGGTGAGCTATGCAGTCATTTATGCCCTCTGTCATGTTAAGTCCCGTGGTATAAATATATATATATATATATATATATATATATATATATATAGCTTTAGATATGTTGCAATTTCATGATGTATACAGATACTTTTTACTTAGATTAGCTCGTAAGTTTTGTATGAAGACCGTCAGTCTTTTAATAGATATTTGTTGCCGCTACAGCCAATGAACAACTATGGAATCAGGCGATACGATTTTAGGGTACCTTCAATTAGATTGGAAGTTGAGAGACAATGCACTGTGTATCAATTAGTTAAGTTAATCAATGACGAGATCTCTACTTTTGCTGATGTCAGTTCCTAGTGTGAAAAAAAAAAAAATTAAAGAAGCTGCTCAACTACTCTACTAGTTGTAACATTTCCGTACTCAGTCTTCATCTGCTTAGCTCATTCAGCAGTTTCTTTTAGCTATGATCGCATTCCTCGTGAATCGATCCTAGTAGATTTGTTATAAAATGACATCTTACAGTTTGAAATGACCGAGCGCACCGTGCTGCCACCTGTCTGGGGTTTTAGCGCAGGTTTGGTGCTCAGTCATCTCAAAGGGTGTGCAGCTGAAAAATCAAAGTTGCTACTTTTTTGTTATTAACAATGTTTTGAATGTCTTTGCTTCTCATTGTTTACTGCACCCTTTGGTTATTTTTCTTCGCTTTATTTTTTTGTAATTACTTGCAATACTATAACATCTCTAATGTGTTTCATGTTATGTGATTACTTTCTTACTCTTCTTTTGTTATAAGAGCTTTTTTAGGCCCAAAAAACGGCAAGGCTTGAAGCGACCTGTTGTCACCCTTTTGTCTAATTTTAATTTGACCATACCTGAATTTTACCCATTTGTGACAAATAAATTTCTATGGAGTTTCAAAGTAAGCATTCCCCACGGAGCTCCTATTCTGCGTCGATGGCGACTCCAACAAGGAGGTGGAGGTGTTACATATTGAGCCGGTATCATATCAACAGTTCTTTCTATCTCCTGTCTGAAATTGAGCTGCTCTGCAGGTGTAGGCTGAGTGTATCTATTCATTCTCATTGTACGTGGCCACCAATATTTGTGACTGGGCCTAATTACTAGGTTGAATTTTGGCTACTTTGTTTGTACTTGTAAGCATATTTTGTGAACCCATTGTGTTCTTAATAAAACCTAATTATTAATTAATAATTATAAGTGACGAGCTTATCAGACCTTTCCGGGTGCACGAAGTTATCAAACTTACGAGTCAAGCTTACATAGTTTTTTTTCTAAATGAGCGTTTGTCACCATGGGTCAATGACCTACCATTGTCACGACGTTATCAAATGATTTTCATACACATAAATGTTCCATCCCATTCAGTAAAGGTTACTACTTTATTCCCTGAAACTCTGAGCATTACAGGAGAACGTCTTATGACTTGGGCTACCTTGCTCTCCTGTCTTTAATCCCACTGAACAGCTCCGGTCAATTTGAAAAAGAGTTTATGAAGGGAGTGTAAGTTACATGGAAAGGTAACCATTAGCTGATAATTACCGATGCTGCTAGTATACCACATCACATCTCCATCTCAAGTTCTGTTATATATTGTAGTTCTGGCGTGGTGGCGTTGATATTTGAGTTCGGATTGAGTTCGTGTTGAGTTCGTCACTGTACTTGGTTGTGAGAGTAAACTTCAGGGCCGAGTATAGTTATCAGGCTACAGGTTGATGGTGAAGGAATGCCGTCAAGATC
>LQNS02278180.1:8220877-8239293 GCA_001587735.2 Parhyale hawaiensis | reverse complement strand
CACGATGTTAGCTTCCAATGTTTTCCTAAAATATACCGATACAGATTGCAGATTCTTGACCACCACTAAAAACATAATTCTTATTAGGAAGGTCGTAATTATCAGGATTTGCAGCAGAAATTCTTATGATTACGACATCAGTGACCAATTACGAAGCCTTATTCATATAAGTAATGCTATAAATCAATAGTGGTAGCAAAGATGATCACTAACTACGGAAATTTCACATTCAAGAGAATAGGGCAAAGTTAACAGCGGAAATTAAGGCATTTCGAATGCTCGATTCCAACAGAAAACGCAACACACTGTTGAAAAATGCATGGATTTTACGGGACTTTCTTAGCATTTCTGCTGTCATCATATTCCTCGAAAATGATGATTTCTTTACAACAATGCTGTAATAGTGAGGGCTATTCCTACAGAAATTTACAGATTTCAAGAAAACTAATAAGACAGGTCCTGTTTCAAAAACTTAGGAAACATCATAATTTTTGGTAGTTTTTTATAGTACTTCGGTTGCCATCGCCTTTCCTGTAACATTACCGGCATATGTCCTAATTCTATATGTACGAGGCTGCATTACTTCACTACAAAGGCTTTTCATCCCTTAGGCATACAACAGAAGCAAAAATATATATCCTGGTATGAATAAAGCAAAAGTACGGAGTAGTGGCAACAGATCAACTTTTCGACAACGTCCTGTTATCCAGGAACTTTCAACGCCCCCTTTGCTGAAGTTACCCTTTAATTAATTGGAACAATAGTGCGCCGGAGTAACCAATATGTTCCTTAGATTGGCTACCTACTAAAGGAGCAAACTAAACTTTCAGAAATGAAGCCAAAACTATGCAAGCCTACATGTATTGTAACCCATTCATATGAAAATATGTTTAAGAGTCTTGGACTTATATATATATGGGTTACAGTATATATATATATATATATATATATATATATATATATATATATATACTGTGTCATACGACGATATCAATAATATAACAATTGCACGAACTACACAATAATAGTTTAGGCACCGATGGGTTTTACATAGTTACAGTTAGGACGACACTTATCGAGGACAGAAAAAACATGGAGAGCTGTCATGGGAAGCAACAAGCCTGGTCGATCCGAGCCATGGGACGTGCAACATTAATTGCCTAGCGTCGTAATGCGGTCTTGAGAGCCAGTGTATCAGGGCCATTATCTCTTGTTCATTAGGATGAGCCACACGCACACCAAATATTGCTCCAGTCTGCCATGGGAGGTCATCAAGCAGTGCAGCAACTTATAGGCCCAGGTCAGTCTCTGACCGGTGATAATAATAGCACAATAGAGACTTTTCTCGCAATTATGACGCGCAATATGTAACTTCAGGATCGCATAAGAAAATATATACAAGAGTCACTCACGCAATAGAGATTAACAAGACGTCATGGCATGTTTAATAAAAATTGAAATGGAGACATTTTCTCAGATAAATGACTTTTATCGAAGAAATTATTAGTCCAGCTCGCGGGATCATCGACCTGCAAAACACAGTATAGACCCGAGTCAGGTTCTAACTGGCAATGGCTACAGTAAAACAAAATTTTCTGCGAGTCCTAGCAAAAAGGAAATAATTTTTCTTTTTCGCAATTGAAAAATGCTGGACGAGACGTAACGGCGGTATTTGTTATACCGCCACAAGTCGGAAATTTCTTTGTCACATATTTTCTGAACGAGAAATATACATAAGACTTAAAGTACTAACATGAAAAAAGCGCATCAATCCCCATACAATTTTTCAACTTCGAAACAACCAGTAAGCGAGAAGAAACAGCATCCTGAGGTCGCTCATTCACGCTCAATAAGAAACGCGCGTTAAGTGAGCAAATGTAGATCGAAAATTTATCAATAATAAACACAAGGACTCGATTAATACACAAAGATATCGGTAAATGCGATCAAAAGAAAAAAGTAATAAAAAACGCAGTGGACATCTTACTTGAAATATTATTCTTTGTAAATAATGCAAAAAATGACAATGTTACCACCAGGCACAGTTAGAAAAACCGTATTTAGTATAGTTGTTAGCATAGTGACAAAGCTGGTACTCAAAGACCTGTTGCACTAAGATCAACAAGTCATAGAATGTCTTTGGATAAAGCGCTGCAACAAGTGAAATAATTTTCTCAAGAAAAATGACCTCAAAATATCGTAAAGATTCTATCACAGAGCCCAACAGTCGTCGATCAAACGAGCCGGTCGATCGGACGAGGGGCGCACACCACCACCAACCAAATCCCGCGATGCACTGAGCCAAAGTATAACAAAAAACTCGCAAGTCGCAATTTGCAGCGCAAGAGGAGCTGTCTGCCATTTATGTACCTGCAATAATATTCAAACCCATCGTAAAACTGCCTTTGTGGTATAAACATGTAATTTAGGACACTACATATACCCGAAATGTTTCCAGAGGGAGAGGCATTCTTCTGTTTTATGGCATGTTTGGAGAGACTGCAGGATAGTTAAAGGATGGGACTGTACGAGAAGAACGATGGGAGAGTGACTGAGTAAAGGTGCAGGAGTTAACACGATATCCACAGTCGTAAAAGATTGATCATATATTTTCGGTATCCAATACCGCACGGGTAACTTAATAAGAGAGAGAGAGAGAGAGAGAGAGGCAACATGGGGATTAGGGAGTTTTAGAGAAAGAGTTGTAAGAGAACTTTGGAAAGTAGCTGCAGACCATGCAATGCTATGGACACGGTCTGCTATTCTGCCGGAGCCTGGGGCCAAAACTTGGAGCTGCGGAGTGGCACGCAACAGTGTTAGGTCTGGTCTCTCCCAGGCGATGTGCGATTGCTATGGACATTGTCGGTCGCCTACTATACAGGTAAAAGCTCTGATGAAGTAACGAGAATAAGGCGTACACTACGATTTGTCATTAAAGAAATACAATTGAGAACGATGGTTGTTAACCACATACTGTAGGTCAACGCACTAACAAAGTAGCCGGTTATAAGAGAGAAAGCAAGGAGGTTTAATAGAAAAAGAGACACTGTCGTTGTTCGTCTGGCAAGCCAACCGACTGTTTTTTTCCGGCGTGGCTGATTTCTGGGGGCGTTTCTTCCTCAAAAATATATTCTACAATCGACATAAAAGTGCGTTAATTGCAGTCTCTGTACGATTCTTGTCACAAAAAGCTAATACAGTATACGTTGCTCCCGATAGGCCCCCTTACTTTACATACATTCACTCATTGCTGATCCGTCAAGTCACAATGCTGCAGCCATCCAGCCGCCCCAGCCTTCCAGGCTGTCCTCGTAAACACAACTGGGTGTGCATCCCGCTTGCGCACTAAAATTAGTACATATTTATTGCAGAGTAATACCCATAAAATTTTCAAAAACTCTAATATAGCATTGTAATGCATATGGGTAACCATGCAGCCAGACGTCAGCTTTGCCGGAAATTTGAATCTATAGTCGCCTCGACTTTTTGTTTTCTTTTTTTATCAATCCCCAGCGAAACCTTCACTAAGGATATGCACAGGAGATTCCAGGATACCATCATCAAAGAGTAGCTCTAACAAAGCGACAATGATTTAAAGCTTTACGGAGAAAGGATCGATCAGTCATAAAAGAAATGCAATGGAGACTGAAGGAGGCCAATAAAGAGTTGGAAAACGTCCAGGCAAAGCGATAGACAGCAGATAAAACAGTTCAGTATATCCATCGATTAGTTATGCATATATAAAATTTGACACAGTGCTTACGGCATCGGCCAATCGTTTCGACGAACCGCGGACTATAAGACCAAATGCGAAACGTTGGACGCTATTATAGAAAGCATAGCATAAGCCAAAGCGACTAGCTACGCGTAAATGGCTCTGACAAAACAACTACTAAGAGGAAAAGTCTCTGGCAAAAACTTTGACATTTGGGTGAACAATCTGATTGATAAAGCGATAATTTACTGAGAAATTTTCTGACCACGTATGTTATGCAGATGCGAAATCTAGACATCGAATGACAATTAGTCAAAACATGCAAATATGAGAAAACAAAGTAAGTACCCTAGTAGCAATAGGGCCAGTGAACAAGGAAAGATGCATCGAAAGACATTGTAAAAAGATCGCAGGAAATATAAAACAAAACCACAGACTAGCGACGCCGTGAGGTGCAGTTGCAAGACCTTGCGAGAGAGAAAAATTCTAATCCTATAGTTTAGAATTTGAAACGAAAGAAAACTAGAGATAACATGATGGAGCGTAACACCTGAAGGCGAATACTACGTATACGATCGAGCTTATTTAGTGAGGAAGCTAACGAACGACCAATTTGAGAGAAGCCAAGGGATTGTAGAATAAGCAACTGAGCATAAAAAATATGTATGTATGATTTTTAATAGTTATTAGGCGAGAGTGAAAGTGCGAGTGCAAGTGAAATGTAATGCGCAGAAATAACACGAGCTATATAAGCAATAATCACTGTCGAATAAACAGTAAGAAAAAATTCTGGATGCCAACAAATTTCGGTCATATAAAGTCTAAAACAAAGGGTTTCCTGTAATTTTAACAATAACTACTATCAAGAAAATGTTGCTTTAAATAACACATATCATAGAACTTCCGTGAGAAAGGACGTCAAACTTTACCATGAACACTATACAAGAAAAAGCAGCAAGAAGCAATTTAAAAAGAAAGCTAACGGCACTGGCAGATCTCAACTACCAGTCATGACGAGGGTGAACATCTGTGCAGCTGCAGTAAACAAAGCTGGTTGGCGTTCATAATCTAAAAAATTAATGAGCGAATTCCTTAAAAATTTAATAGAACTAATGATGATATTTCCGACAAAAGGACCGTGGTCAAAATATTATCATTGTTGTTGCCAAAGGAGGCTAATGATGCGCGGCGTTTCCGCTCGGTCGTTATAGGCGAGCTGGGACCAAAATAGCAATAATGAAGAGACATTAAACCACAAGAAATCAAACGAAATCCGTAAAGTATCGGAAACAAAAGGCAGCTATAATGATACGCGATGGTTTTTATTGGGTCGCTGAATAAGTTTGGTAAGTCAAAATATTAATAATGAAGGGGAAAAAATAAAAAAAATGTATTGATAAGTCACAATGAATTGTAAGAACAACTTTCCAATGGGCAGCGTAATTTTACTACATAGAATGAATAGTGAAAACATACAGTACGAGGGGCAAAGCATGAAGCTAACAATGAAGTTAACGGAAAAAATCGACGCAGAAAGCTCCTTAACGTAAAAGTAAAGTTATTAAAATAAAAAAACAGGTGTTAAAAGGGATCAACAGTTCACAAAGAACTTAATTGGCGAACAACTTCTAGTAGAATATTGAGGTACTACAATTCTGCTTCAGTAAAGCTTCTTAACACCAAAACTTGGTAATTGGCAACACCCACATATACTATAGGTCAGAAGTGCAGTTCTCTTGCTGGAAACTCAATTCCTGTTGCCTTGCATTTGTGCTCCCTGATAACTAAACAATGCACCGAAGAATTATTGATATTACGTTTACATCTAGTCCCTCAAGCTTTATGAACCAGTAATAATATCGGAAAGTGACCGTGCCTCCTACTGTGAAATAACAGCTTCGTGATAAAAGATGGGACAGGTACTAGCGTACAGAAATACAAGTTTACGATAGCTCTGACATCACAACAGCTAGCTAGTCACTCAATACATGGCGAGGGGGTATAAGTCTCTTCCTTAGATGAGGTGTACACAAATAAAATATTTTCACGGTTCTTGCCACGTCATCATAACTCGCCCATTACGGACGTTAAATATGAGCCCGAAAATAGGACAGGCAAAGTCTCGCAGAAAAGGTATGTTCCTGGTGGTTGTGACGTCACCAATACCTTGTCATTCAGTAACGTCATTTTACCAGTCTTACCTATCGTACAGGCCTTATACTGACCTATAGGAGGCCTTGGTTTGTGTCACTAGAGCTATATGCGCGAAAGCGGACGGCATTCCGGATGTTCTGAATATCCTCACCTAAGGATCGCCTATACAACAACACACAGTAAACAGAACAGGCACGGTCAATACACAAAGGCTCGCTGTTCAAGCACCAAACGCACGCATTCAACAAGAGATGCTTAGCGGAACTCGCATATCGAGTCTAATTACATACAATGGAGTCGGTGTTTTGGGTATTCAGGCTCTATGAATGCTATGCATAAATGAAAGTTGAAGCTGCTCGGCCCTTAGAATGCAAACCCACGCTATTAGCAAGAGTTTTGTATGTCTTCTTAGAAACTGTGTGCGGACGAGGGAATAATACAACGGACTTACCTGGGCCAAAAAATAAAATAAATAATAAATAAAATAAAACATCGTAGTAAAAGGCTGATAATAATAATTGCCATAATTATAATTAATGTAATGCATGTAGAAATGCTGATAACAATAACAGTAATAGCAAAAGTATAAATAATAATTAAAATAAATATATAAATGATAAATAACACAGTTAAATGTACGCTACGAAATAATTAGATAAAAATAAATAAATAAATAGAAATGAATAACACTTAAATAAGTTGGTTCTTTTTCTACGTAAAAAAAGAAAAAAAAAACAACAGCGAAATAAAAATCAACCTACCAGCCTTCTTGGCAGACGTTAGCAGATGCTCATTACGAAGGGATCGATAAGGCTAGAACAACTTAGGCAATTTGAAACAAACGGGCCTGCAAGTTGGGGCGAGTTTGAGCTCGAGCGCAAAGCACGCACGACGTCACCCTGAGCAACGGAGTTGCTGAGACATGGCAGGTGCATCATGATACAACTGAAATGAAGTGCGTCAATTGAGTTCTACTCTTTACTTCCTGTCCCCAAACCACGGACCACCAACCCTTATGGCATAGGATGCCCTATTGCTGCTAAAGGTAAAGTAAAGTAAAGTCAATTTAGACCACACCCTCACCTGGGAAACCCACATGCACTGGTTTGTGCTGCAGGTACAGGCCCACTGGCCCCAGATGAGCAAGTGTAGTCGCAGTCGCCCTCGGGTCACGAACTATGGCACCAATTTGACGGAAGGAACAAATGACCCGAGACCCCCCACCCCCTCATCTCTGAGGAAGGCAGTTCCGCCACGGCGCCGTGCATGCACACACGACTGCCGAGTCAGCACACCAAGATCTGAAAAGAGCTCGTGTGCCTCAGGCAGTTATTTGCGACTTTAGCGCAAGAGTAAAAAGAGGCCGGACGCCGCAGACCTTCAGTGTCTTTACTTTCGTAGCTACGGCCGCGAGGCGCCCAGCCGTGGCAAAAACGGATGGTACTCTAGTGGTCGATCGCTGGCTTCATTGCGACGTGCCACCGAACACACTCGCATGTCTCCCTGATGATAGTAGTAGTAGTAGTAGTAGAAGTTTTTACTAGCGCTTCCGTTGCACACTGCCAATATCGCGCCGAACTATTCCTGTGTTTAACCACAGGCTCGTGCGCCGACTAGGGCGCGTTTTAAACTGTCAATGATTTTTCTCTCGGCTTTTCTGCCGGTAGATCTCAGAGCGGTCAGTACACTACTGACAGGAAAAAGGCGCAAGTTGAGCATCTCCAGTCCCCGGGCGTGGCTCAGCGCTGTCGCCTTTTCCTGTGCTTCTCGCACAGGGGAAGGAAACGAAATACAAGAAGGTAGAAATCTAGCGGGAATAGGTCAACCACCTCGATTGGCAGCCCACCTCCCGAAACAGAAGGGGAAGTGATGAGAGCTTACCTAACTTTAGAAAACTAATCTCGTCAGCAGGAACTGTGGCCAGATGCTACATCCCCTGCGGAGAAGGCACTCGGGACCCTTGGGTACGTGCTGCCCAATCTCCCTGATGACTAACTCAACTACAGTCTTAGAATGATAAATGTGTATTCGAGTGGGATAAATTAATCCGGTTAATTTAAGGCTGCTCGAAACGTCAGGCCTGAGCTTTGAGTTCGTCATCATTAATTGAGTTTCAGGCGCTAATTACTAACCGATTATGCTTGAAATGGCTAAAAACGCAATTTTCCTCTGTAGGGTTATATTTTCTGAACGAAAGTGGACGACCCGAACAATTCTCAGGATATTCAGGTCTTAGCTGACGCCGAGTCCAAATTCAAGTTTTCATTCGGAAGTCAATCAACAGTTAATTTCTGAAATAAAAAGGCATTGTAGAATGGTACGTATTATGCTCTGTCACTGTCTCCATTTCGTTTTTTCAGAATTCATATTAATTATATTTATGTGTAGCATTCACAAGGAACAAGAAAAAAAAACCTGATCACAGAATTACTGCCGTCGTTTTTGACGGCTGGGCCCTCTAGTATAATATATGTGGTGCGCAACCGAGCACTTTCCAAACTTGCACATGAAGACAAAGTTACGAGGTTGGCCGAATTTTATTAGAGAAAAGCGTGTCTGACGGACACACTATATGTAACCTCTTAGGTTGGGCTAACCTCTCAAGGGCTGGAGCTCGTCAGTCGGTCCTTCTGAGGAAAGGGCTGTTATTGGACAGTCCCACCCTAGGGTGGCATTGGAATGTCCTAAATTTCTACGTAATCAAATTATGTTACAAGTTTTGCACAGACTGGCGCAGTGTTCACTACTGCCGCTGCGGTCGCTGTTTCGTGGCCTTGGTACAAGCTCGACTTTTGTCTCCTTACATTTGTGCTGTTATACTAAAAAGCACAGCGAAAATTCCGTGTCTCGTTTGAGTTCAACTCTTCAAGTTTTTATTACAGCACTATTTTGAAGGATCGTTGAGCGTTTTAACAGAGAAAAATAAAAAGGCTCTGGTACCGGTACCGAATGTGGCCCACCTGAGATTTATGTACAACAAACGCGCCGACATTAGGCTAAGCACCTATTCCAGCTGAACGAAACCTATCCTAGCCTCTAACCTAGCGCATACTTTGAGGAAGGCCACATACTACGGAGACCGTGTTACATCTGCGAATAGCGATGCTTAAAACAATATCGCCTCTCGTAAACCTTCATTTCCTACAAAAAATGGACAGCGTGAGTACCGTAAGTGGGTTCATATCTAAAAATCTAGACAACTAAATGCTAATGAGCTCAGCTTAATTCCATTTCGACGTCCCAATCGACAACATCTTGAGTTTTCGACCTACTGTAAATTACGAGTGTCCAAGTATTAATTAATTGTTTCAACGCTTCAGAAGTTCGCAAAAAAAAACTACGCAGTTAAAATGTTACTGCAGCTCGGCACTGGCATTCCTGGCTGGGGTCCAGCAACAAGGGGCACACAGGCCGCAAATCCGGATTTCCTACGGCTTTCCCTGCAGCCTTTCTTACTCTTACTCCCGAGTCACAAACTGGGCCGTATAAAAGTGCCCACGTGAGGTCATCCCGTAGGAGTCATCACGTAAGGACTTCAGAATGAACAGCAAAACAAAATACCTCTTAGAAAAACGGTTCGAATGGGAACTTGCAGTGGACGTTTTTATTACATAGAATATATTGTAGGCAAAAATGTCAAATATCTGATGCAATATCAAGGCCAAGGCCACACCAGTGCAGCAAGCGACGTGCGAAGTAACAAATTTGTTGCGCGAAAAATGGCAACATCGGGTACAGCACGCTAATGTCCCCACCGACGCAACTCAGCCCCCGCGACACACCGTGCATTGCTGTCGGTCACGGGCAGCATTCTCCCGCAAAACTTGCACTGCTACTTGCGCTGGTGTAGCTCTGACCTAAGTAAGAGTAGGCATAAAGTAAACGAAGTTAGTCGATGGAAGTTTTTCTTTTTACTTCTTTTGCACTCAACTGTGCGGAAGTGAATCGCGATGACGCATATACTGTACATATTAACTAATTCAGTCTTACAACAATACTGTTAATAAAACATCATTACTGTTCACGCTGCTTTCATAATTTACTATACGGATTCTATTGCATAAGTAAGTACGCAAGATATTATAAATTGTACGTTAATACAGCATGCTGTACAATTAACCTTAACAAACAAAAATAAGACCGTAGATTAGGTAAAAAGAAGCCACAGACTCATGTTCTATATATACAGAGGCGACAGGAAACCGCATTGTGTTGCAGCACAACAATGAAGTAATGGAAGCGTGCGATGAATTTAATGCACCAACACTTAGCAGTTGACTAAAGTTGTTCTTTATCCAAGTCTTTTGCTATACACCACATACAGTATATTATGAAGGATGGGAAGTCTTAGTGGACTTCCTTTCAAATCTCAAGTTTGGGCACCATGACAGCAAAAAAAAATGACTAGTGCTGAGTGTCGGCCAACATTTTAGTAAATGTTTTAGTGTACACAACGAAACTCTAATTACCTGAACGAAAAGGATCCGACAGACCATGTTTTTTTTTTTTTTGCGTCGTAACTCCAGAATTGTTTAGAATGTGAAATCTATAACATTTAGTCTACTAACCACTCGAGCTACTGAAAACAGAGATTCATTAAAAGCTATAGTTGTTCATACATTAATGTATTCTATATTTTATCAGTGATCATTCAATGGAAGTAAAGGTCTGTTCACAAACTAATCATTTGCTTTACGTTTTGCTTTAAAGCTTCCAAAGACGTGGCTGTATCTGTTCTAATAGCAGAAACTTGCATAAGAGTTCAAGTCGTAATTTACTGTAGATTTGAAGACACATTCAAAACTTTACTAGTACGACTCGATGAATGTCGTAAATTGACGGCCAATAGTTTGGTGAATACTTTGGCCAACACGACGAAAGAATCGATTGTCAGAGAGGCTTAACTTGGACCAACAGGCTAACGTGTGAACCGGTCTTAATGTTTACAGTTCATTTGCCGTGAGGCGAAAGGTTCCAGGGCTAAAATTTTCAAAAAATGCATCGTTAATAGGGGAAGAATACGTGAATGAGATACCCAAAAAAGCAAGTTTTATGGGTTCAGACTTCAAGGTCAACGTGACTGGTGAGTGATGTTAATTATGTAAATCAAAAGAGAGCTCCCAAAAGTTTCAGACAATCAACTGAAGCCACAAATTTTCAGTGAACTGACGGATATTATGGGCGCTCTCACTGAAAGATCAAAACTGTTTTGCAATTTTCAAGGAGTCAAAAATGTTACTACACAAATAATTGTTTTAAATCTAAATAAAAAAAACTAAAAAATTCTATAGATCCACACATCCACAAGTATTACACACAGAATTTTCTGTATCTTAAAAAAAAACAAATAAAAAGAAAGCTTGCCTCTCCACAAAATATAAAATTTTAGTGCATCAACTGAGAAGAATATTAGACTATTTCAAAATCTTTTTGCTCAGCGAAAAAAAAAGGGAAAGAAGAGCAGCTGCGCTTCATCTGGCACTGCATAGGAGCAGATCAAATGGTTCACTATTCCGAGGGAAATTAATGAGAACTGCCAGGGCGCAAGAGAGGCGCGGGCAGCACCTCACAAACGATAGCGGACTGTGGCCCCAGTGGGCGTACGATTCCGTCACTCAACTTCCTTCACTTAATTTCCAGGCGAAAAGATAAGAGGAGGCGACGAGGCGCAGAGGGTCGCTTACAATTGGCGGTGCGCGCTGACGGAGAACCGAGCCCGACTGAAAAGATAAATTTATGAGTGAAAAAATACGCAACACAGAGTATAACATAAAAGAAAGAGAGAGAGAGAGAAAGGAAACTAATTTAGTTTCCTTATCTGGATGCAGCACCCAACATATTTGGGGCGCAGCACTCTGAGGTATTCATTCTCAAAGCTAACATAAGGAAAAGATTCGCAGTTGGCGTCTAAATTTCCACCAATGATGATCAGAGATTATCCGTTATTGTAGGTAATATAAGCAATATAATGAATCACACACACACATCATATAAAATAAATTATAAACCAAAACAAATGAAGCAAAAGAAATCATGAAATACTAAAGTAAATTCAATATATAATAATGAATGAATTTATAATATTCCTTTCGATTTTCAAATAACTGTTTACGGGACTGTCAGTACGTACTGCATTCAACGATATTAGCTATTTTTATTTTACGGCCACAGTTTTCTAGCACTTTAGTACGTTTCAACAAAGCAACATCAATTTAATCAAATTTATGAATGAATTCCTGGCCCTAAAAATTAAGCAATGCTGTAGATTTGAATCGTGAATATAATTAAAAGTAGAAATTAGAAATGGTAATAAATAATTTCCATTGTATTCCCCTCAATGAAATTCTCACGGTTCATATAAATAAAATGACAGCACAAAATAAACAAGAGGCGTTTATGGTCGCAGTTTTGAATGCAATTAAAGAATTTTTTTAACTGAGACAGAATAGTTACATATAATTGATATTTCATGCACAGTTGGCAATTCCAAAGCAATAAACGATCATTTACGAAAACATACAAATATACCGGGTGTCTGCATATTTTTCTCAGAATATCGCGTAGAAAATTCCATCCGAAATTCGCAAGCAACCAATGCACTTCATCAATGAAACACTTAGCCACAGCTCTGCGGGAGTAGCATATCCACCTGTCAGCAGCAACCAAAGCACTTTATAAATGAAACATCTAACCACAGCTCTGCAGGAGCAGCATATCCACCTGTCAAGAGCAATCAATGCACTTCATGAATGAAACAGTTCACCACAGCTCTGCAGAAGCAGCATATCCACCTGTCAGCAGCAACCAAAGCACTTCATAAATGAAACATCTAACCACAGCTCTGCAGGAGCAACATCACCTCCTGCTGAACGTCTTACGCTCCGCTGCAGATCCTAATGGCACCTTTGCATAAGTTATTTCACGGCTAATGTTTCACTGCATTACCAACAGGATTTCAAAGGACGCCCGGCAACAGTAACTGGTAATTACTCCTGAGCCAAAATGCCAGTCATTCCTTCAGCGAAACTATGCAGCGCATGGTAGAAGTTAAGAGTTTTTCCCACTATACAGTGTTGACCGGTACATTATAAACATACAAAAGTATATTTCTATGTCCTGCACAAAAATTTTCCGAAGAAGCTAGCAGCTATTTCAGTCTGTAATTTCAGTTATCGAAAAAACTTTCGGCGGAGAGAAAAAAAAAACATATGTTCAGCTGCCGACAACTCAGCATGAAAACTGAAAAAAGACTGTAGTTAGTATTATAGAATAACACAGTGTTGTTGTTTGGCACACGAGGCTGACATTTCCTCAGCGTTCCAACGAATAAAGTGTACATTTTGATGATGAAAATAAATTTACACTGAACTGCATTAGGTCTGATTTCCATGGTTTGCATATATTTCAAGTAGCAAGTAGCAATCGGAGGTGTTGTTGCTAACTAATACGTTAAGAATTCCGGTCCATACTAAACAGAAAATATAACCTCACATTTTCATGTATCTGAACTTGTACGATAACAGTTTACATAGGTGCTAACGGTGGTCAAGATAAGAGAACAATAATTCATAATATAAAATTGATGATGATGATAATAGTGCATAGAGGATAACACACAAGCATTACTTCTAACTTTTCAAGTTTGCGAAGCGTAAAAAGAATGAGAGAGCCAAAAAACTCGTTCGGTTTAATATCGAGCATAAAACGCAGGAAATGAAATTGATCTCGCCGTCAGTTCATTACTTTTTCGTATCCTTTGACGTGTCAAATATCTGACGATGGCTTATGAAAGGCGAAAATATTAAAGTTAGCTGTACGTTTGTACGTACTTGCGGTACAATACCGACAAAACCAAATCAAATTTTTCGTCAGCGCAATAGTAGGCAGCAGCTATTCTAACGAAGTTTTAGGTCGGGTACATACGCGGCTCTTCATAAACGCAATTTCAAAAGTTGAGTCTGTGAGGGGCGAGGTGAAGTCATATCAAAGTCGACAACAGCAGGAGCTGCTTTGCGGTAAACAAGATACCATTGACGCAATGACACGTCTTTTAAACGGACAACAAAAGAGCGGTATTGAACGCAACACAAAGGAACAATACAAATAGCAATTGAGGACGTGGCAATAACAGGGAAATCAACGTAAACCTGTAACTGTGAGATGAATGGGGGCCAATGTCGAAAGAAATTCGAGCGGTCGAATGAAGCAAGTTATTGCTTACTCAATATCCACAGAATCACATTGTTTGAACAAACATGTTCTAAGCTATGCAGAGTATTGAACAACAAAAAGTTTCACCAGGAGCGCGGAATTGTTCTGCTGTCGATACAAAATAAAAATGCCCCAAGAAATTTTATAAGAATTGTCAGCTTTGTTAGACATTCAGCGCGATGCGTTTTTTGTCAAAGAGAAATTCCTTCTAAAATAAGAAAAAGCTTTAGGGTGAACAGATTCCGGCAAGAGTTATTCTTTCGCTGGACCTCAATAAAGTTTCGATAAAATAAAAGAGGTGTTTTTTTACAAAAGGACTTTTATATACATGAATTCGGAAACGTTTAATAATCGCACTCAGGGCAGATACTTTAGTGAAACCGATTGCAGTGTAAGAAAGGCACAACACTTCAAGGTTTTGATAAATTCTCGTAATAATACGTTGCGCTACGCATAAGCTTAACTTTCAATCAAACGTAAGCTGAAGCAATAATAGCAACATGACACTCTGAACTCATTGTAAGATAATTTTCAGTCAATCTGCTCAAATTTATGCAAATCCACAAAAAAATTCGCTTCAGTGATATAGATATTGCTGAAAATCCGATGAAGCTTACCATTATACCTCTTAAGGGTCGGCTACACTACAATCTTTTCAACGTGTTCACTCATCCACTCGTCTGAATATGTTAAGGTGACATAGAAACAGTAGAAAGATGCGATGCTCTGTTTCCTTAGTTTTATTTTATTCCAAATCTTAAGAGCCCTCAGCAACTTGCCCAGTAACAGTTGCCGAGGGAACTGATTTACTTACTTACTGTGACGTACACACACAGTTGTGTTGACTATGTCGCTACAAAACATTCGCAAGAGTCAATGAGTGCAGGCGTTTGTGTGACCATCGTGTAAACAGGCCTTTAGTAATCATTCTGGATGAGGTCGAGCAACCTGTTCAGACGCGGGCCTTTGCGGCCATTGTACTACTGAGTAAAAAAAGTAAAAACAAAAAACACGGAGGATGTCAATCTTGTGGCCAGCATGCAAGTGGTACAAGTTCGACAGACTCTGATAAGTCAGTTGTAGATAACAAAAGACTAATTTAGTCTTCCTATGAAGTAATGAAGAAAACGACAGTTGCCTGCTCCGTAGAAAATAGTCACTTCGAAGGCTACCTCATAAAAAATATATCTGTGAAGGTAAATCCTGTTGAGCATGTGAGTCTCCGTCCCGACAGGAGCATTGACGAGAACTGATAGTGAGGAACCGTTAACTTTTACTACAGTAATCATATATCTGGTCTACGTTGTACGAAAGATAAATTTTGTAGAAAAAAGCTTGGGCGATATAACACGGCGAACTGAACTGGCAATGGCTATTCCCGACCCATGTAACAGAAATATGGCACGCCACTTTTCGAACGACAGCGGATGCTTAGGCCATTTTGTTTTTCTCATATGAAAGATAACTTAAAATAATATTATTTTAAGTAACCTGAATCTGGAAGTCTTTTTTTTTTCTATCGTAAGATAGGTTATAAGAATAGGTCTAGCTCTGCAACAAACACAAGTTATCCTCCGCTAGATGCACACGCAGTTAGTTGCTAAAGTCTGCATTAACTAGTTGTTTCTCGACCAGGCGGATCATGGAGTCCACTTTCAAATAGAGCTATTCATAAGAAAATTGACGCATGCTGAGGACGTTAAAAGGTCAAATTAGCGCGGGGTTTTTCTAGAACAGACGCCCGTCCGTTGTTAGTTACTGTACTGGTCCGCTAGGAAGCAAAACCCGCTGCGCGCAAGGATAGGCGTCCGGAAACGGGACCCGTTCAATGCAGCACTGCAAGCACCGGGGAGCGGTATAGCAAATGCTCATATTTTCCATAGCGGAAACAATATCTCTACTGCGCATTAGAAAATAAGTACTTTCTTTATAACACAATTTATGTAAGAAGTCATCCGAGATGAGGAGCAATAAAGTTGCAGCAAAGCAGTATAACCACGGACGCTAGTGAAGAATTCAACTGCAACTGCGGCGCTTAGCCGAGGTACAAATAAGAGTCGATGTCCACTACATAAGGATGACCGTACGACAGACTAATGAAGAAATGGGGCTGACGGGCCAAACACTGCCAAACACTGGTAATCGTATATACCGTATAGTATGAGTCGATTAACAATTTTATTATGGGAAAAACTGATGCGCAAGTGAGATAATTTTATCTACAAGTCAATTAACAATACATTAAAGACAATTAATGATTTACAAATCAAATAATAGCAGATGAGTCGATGAACCATGCATTCGATTCACATAATGAATACACGAGTCAACCAATAGTACTAGTACATACGACTCGATGAACGGTACATTCGTTTGAATTAATAATACAGGAGTTAAATTACGGCATACAAAATTCTACTAACGATGCATCTACAAGACGTTTGGACTTACTGATTTCAATTACAGACATATTTATGTGCCACCATGAAGCACTGGTGCAGAAGACCTTGACTTACCTGCTTTAGAAGAGAAATGCGTGCTAGAGAGATGTGATCAGCCGTGATCAGACCGTAATTTTCTGTCGAGGTATGCCCTCAATCTATAGACGGGCAAAGTTAAGGTAGGGGCTTGAATCTAGTCAGAAAGTATTTGACTAAACATAGGAAAATAAAAAATAATTTCATGTGGAGGTAAACATAGCTTAATGGAGAGCTAAAAATGCACAGAGGTAAACGTAAATTACTCCACGTTTTGTTTCATGTCATGTGTTGGAAGTTACTTTCGTCAGCTACTGTAACCTTGTTTTAACAACAGGTGAAACCGCTTTAATGGTAACCACTTGGATGTGGACTGGACCGTTGAGTGGCTCAGAGGGAATACTGAGAATAATTATACCGAGGCCACATATGCCCTTGTACGCACAACTAGAATCGAGCATATAAGCAACTCGCTCGTCGTTTCAAATATAATGAAACTCGGTTGCATAGATACGGTAGCATCAACCACATGCGAGCTGCATACCCTGACATCACGTTGTTCCTACGAAAGCATAGTGTGGCCCCGGCGTAACGTCATTAGTTCGAAGGCACACAGAAGGTTAGGCTGTGCTGGATATAGGAAATTGCAAAGAAATTGCGGTTCCATACAGGCCACCACCGAGACTCAGCCGGGCACGCGCTGTGGCCTCCTTTGATGATGTCACTGCGCCGCAAAGTGACCCGCACTGGTCACTAGAGTAGATATTAACTGCGGACGAATTAAGGGGATCATTGCCAGAGAGTCGACGCAGCTAAGGTTACGGTCTCCCTCTGAGCGACCTGCACCAAACACAGTAGCTATACGCAAAATTCCGACACATTTAATAGCAGAGGCACAGTTCGGATCGAGGACTTTTACCACATAAGCCCGGGATTAAATATTTTTTCCCAAACTGGTGCTTACCTCACTAAACGGGGATTCTCCGGTTTCGGTTTCAGTGTAGGTTTAGTACAGAAGTTTCCACGGGGAAATTGAATTGATGCGCCATATGTACATATTACCTGTGGACTACCAGTTAGTGTTTCTTCGCGTCTATATCTTTAGTTGTAAATCCTTCACGGGGCAACAGATCATATAAGATGACTACCATAATGCTATTACTACGAAAACGTTTTTCAGCTGGTCGGTGACGAGTTAGAGAGAAAAGCACAGCCGCTCGGTGACGAGTTAGAGAGAAAAGCACAGCCGCTCGGTGACGAGTTAGAGAGAAAAGCACAGCCGCTCGGTGACGAGTTAGAGAGAAAAGCACAGCCGCTCGGTGACAAGTTAGAGAG
Organism: Parhyale hawaiensis; assembly: GCA_001587735.2. Classification (NCBI taxonomy): domain Eukaryota; kingdom Metazoa; phylum Arthropoda; class Malacostraca; order Amphipoda; family Hyalidae; genus Parhyale; species Parhyale hawaiensis. The sequence goes on along the minus strand of LQNS02278180.1, from coordinate 8,221,401 downwards.
AAATGCACAGCCGCTCGGTGACGAGTTAGAGAGAAAAGCACAGCCGCTCGGTGACGAGTTAGAGAGAAAAGCACAGCCGCTCGGTGACGAGTTAGAAAGAAAAGCACAGCCGCTGGGTAAAGCTTGCAAATAAACCAAGCTTTAAGCAGCCAATTTTCACCCTATATTTTTATCGTTATCATGCAATAAACTTTACTTGTTTATGAGTGCTGTGTGTTCATCTAAGTATTGAACGGAATGTCAACGGCAGTCCTCTAGTCCATTAATAGTTTGACACTACTGTACATCCTTTTACTCTATAGGAAATTCCGTGATGTACCTGTGCATTATTCTTATTACTCCCTATTAGTTATTATTGATGTTGTTTTGATGTTATTGATGTTGTTTATTTCTTGCCGTGGGCCAGTTTTACCCAACGTTCGTTTGCACGATGCTATTTTAGAGTGGGTAACTACGTTTAAATACTTAGGTTTAACGATTGATGAGAAACTTAGTTATTCATTTCATATTGAGCGTCTATGCTT
>LQNS02278180.1:8196761-8220187 GCA_001587735.2 Parhyale hawaiensis | reverse complement strand
TCTGATTTTTATCTGAAATGCTCTTTCACTGAGCAGTTAGGTAATACACATTACTGAATGCTTGTATACCATATTTCTTACTTGGATGTTCATTCTTTTCTATAGAATGTTTTTGTTTTGCCAAAGTATATATATTTATGCTCAATTGATATTTACATGCCATTAATGACTGTTTTTATCATGTGTCTTATAAGTGAGCAAATCACATTTAATAGGCACGTTCTCTACTTTTAATATGCAGTTTGGTAGTAGATCTTGAGCTTTATGAGATTTATTATGAACTGTAACGATTAATGATTTTTTAACATTGTCTGTGTGCAGAGAACAATAAAGGTGTAAAGGTGTATTGTCATTGAGTACTCCATTAAGTGAAGACAGAAGGGCTGCAACCAATAATATCCGATAATCGCCCATAATGTTCCGATTGGATACGGATTTGTGGAGTATCCCCATGCATTAGATGCCAACCGTCGTTGAACTGACAATTTCCAGGCGCGGCTGTAGTGCAGTGACGTCACCAAGCAGGCCAGTAATGATTGGCCAGCACAAGCTCCTTCAGGCGGCGAACAGTTCTTGCGTCGCAGTGGCCCTGTCTTAACCCCGATCTCTTCCGGTCTTTGCTGCCTCGATACAAAGGACTTTTTTACTCGTAGGAATACCATAGTATGAAAAACACTTGCAGTAAAATAATACAATGAGCTATGAATAGGGCTAAGTCACTGCACATTTTCTTTGGGTAGGGAGAGGTGGGGATGCGGGGTAATAGTATAAAAGAGTGGGCCCTGGGTCCCAATCACAATTAGTAAAAAGGCTGCAATTATGCGGCCTCTTGTTTTTAATCTTGCAGGAGGGCCGCAATTGGTCGCAAATGCTCACATCTCAAAAATAAAAACCTACCTTGTTACTGATGCTTGCCGGTATGAATCAACTGCAGGTGCAAAGACAGCATACTCACCTGCGGAGGGAAAAACAAGAAAAATTAGCAATTACACAGATAAAAACATGACAGAAAAATAATGACAATAAGCACATAGACAAAGAAACTAGTTCCATGCAAGAAACTTACTAGATGTATGTACTAGCATAAAAAATCGAATGAAACTTTTTACAAAAATTTTGAATTTGCTGGCTGGTTAAGATAGCGTCAAGTGGCCCCGCCGTTCGAATGTTTTGCTGTGTCTGTTCGAATAACAAAACAAAACAGTACACAACTTTCTGAGTTCTAATTCACTCCTGATGTGAATAAATAACCGATACTTACTAGTGCCTCTTGCTAGCAAACTGAACTGGCTTGGACGGCTAACAATGCAACAAACTTTTTCAATGTACACACAGTTGTCTTTGTAAGGACACGTGTACATATGTAGGATTTTTATAGTTTGAACGTAGGGCAAAGACTAACATGTGAGCCGGGTTAAATTATATTAGATAACTGACAGTAGACGGACCAACAGGCCCATCCCCAAAAAGCAGCCAGTACTACGCTCCGGCTCTCTACAAGCTACTGCCATTAAGTCAGAATCATGGAGATATCTGAGTAAGAAAAGAAGAAGATGAAGAGAATAAACTTAGCCAAAGAGTTGATGGCGCACGACAATTCTGTTTAGTTTATTGCTATCATAACATATCCATATAGGTTTTTAACCGAACCGAATTATAGGTTCTCTATATTTTATTATCATTGTGCGTATGCTTTCCTAGTTTTACAGCCGCACACCTTTGTTCAATAAATGTATTTTTTTATCATAGTAATCACTGCTCTCTTAGTTTTACGACTGCATCTGATGTGTCGTCATTTCATTTTAATATTAACATAACACTGATGCCGATACAGCCTTATACCTAGTGTATCGGTTCTACAAAAGGGAAGAGTAAATTAGAAAAAAGCCGCGAAATCACCTGATCAGAGGCTATCCAAATCAGGTTGCCCGTTCAGATAGTTGAGTGGACGGCAGAGGTGCTCTCGAAATACAAGATCGTTTCGGTTTCTTTCATTTCTTTACCCGGCGGCCGAGTCTTTCCGCTTTAGTGCAGATTAGAATTGAATTTTTGAACGGCGGACGCTTCCCAGAAAGACTTAGGAACACGAGTGCTCTCCAAAGACTGGGTCTTCTTCCAGATAAAAGGAAACCGGATTAAAGAGTTTGGCACAGAGGTAGGAGCAGAGAAATCGAAAACTGGGATGTAAATATCGCGCGAGGGGTTCAGCTTTCAGTTCGAGGTTTCAAGAGGTTCAAAGAACCCTCGAAACCGTACCAAAAGGGGAAAAATGTAAATAAACACTGAAGCGAATTATGGACGAATGTTGTTTTAAAGAACTCAAATCAGTGAATCAAACGCATGAACTTTAAAAAAAATATTTTGATACTGAGAGTACTGCAGATTTCCTTACCTCTGTCGAAACAGCGTGGGTATATGATTACGCAATCACATCTATTCTATAACAAAAATATATCGAACAGCAATAAACAAGTTTATATATATATATATATATATCTGTCCTTCTATACTCAGGGCTGCCAAAGCTTCAGTTTTCTCCAAAGATTTGTGTGTTTTTTTTTCTCAAATATCTCATGCACAGCCCTGACAGCGGCGTAAGAACTTTGGGCTTCGGCCCATATAGCGACATCAAGGAGGTTTAATGGAAAGGAGGGAGCAAGTAGCCTCGGAGATGGTGCTCAACTTTCTGGTAAGGCTGAAACCCGGCTGGCAGGCTACACATGTGTACCGCAATGTACTGTGTGTAGGCGGCAATTGATGCACAGGTAAATCGCGTGGGCGACGAATGGCTGGAAGGCTTTAACTGGTGAGAAGGCTGTGGCAGGAGAAGTATTTGTGGCTAGGCAGAGCAGCCTGAAAGGAAAATAAAGTTAGCAAGCCTGTCGGGCGGAATAAGACCGCGTTCACTCTCCCATTAAACCTCCATGAGCGTCATGGCCGCTATCCAGTGAGGAGGTGGAGGTGTCGCTGCTGTAATAACCCTCTTGAACCACGCGACGGCAGTCAAGCAGTTTAAATAAACTGTTCAATATGTTATTCCGTACGCTGCAGCCAGTCCACGGATGTGGGTTGCGGGCTGGGAGGTCCAGACTTACGTCAGTTCTAGTTATTACAATGAACACTAGTGTTTAAAGCCATCAAAACAGAGAGCAAAGTGTAACAACATATCTTCGATAGAATATTGTCATCTTCCGTCTCGTGCTCCCAAAGATTTCCGCAAAAAATATCCATCAATTATGAGTAGTACATCCGTGCCGGCAAAAATAACAGTATCCGGAAAAAAGCCCCGGGAGGAAAGAAGCCCCGGTAGGAAAAAACCCCGGAGGAAAAAAAAAATACTCGGAAAAAAGTCCCGCTTTTCTCTTGAAGCTATATGTATGAGCTCTATTAATTTATTTTGAATACAGCATACTTAAGTAAACTAAACGATATTGTGCTAAGTTAAATTTGAGTTATTTGAACTAGCATCTGCTTGTGCGAACGTGGGTTGCCAGAACCCCTGAAGTATTAAGTTCAGTTAGATTTGGTTAAGTTAGATTTGGTTAGGTGAGCTTAGGTTAGGTTACTTGAAGTTGGGTTAGGTAAGGATAGGTGAGTTTATGTTAGGTTAGGTGAGATCAGGCTAGGTGAGGTTAAGTTAGCAAGATAGGTTAGGCTATATGGATAGGAGCCCAATTTTTACATTTTCAACTTTTCCAAGTCCAAAAATCGAGTATCTCGGGTTAGGCCTATCGGATGAAAATTAATTACACTCGAAAAGTTAGGTATGTTATTACATAAGGATTGAAACCATTAGGTAAGATTAGGTGGGCGAAGCCTAGTTTTTCTTTAAATCGAAATTATAAAAACCGCTGGTGTCAAATTCGGTGAGGTTAGGTATGGTTAGGTGAGGCTAGGTTAGGATAGTTTGGAAGAGATTAGGTGAAGTTAGGCTAGGCTAAGTTGGAAGAAACTAGGTAACATGAGGCCAGAATAGGTTGGGTTAAGTTAAATGTGGTTAGATTAGGCTAGAGTTCAATTAAAAATAGCTAGACTAGGTTAGGCTTCGTTTCATTAGGTAAGGTTGGTAAATTTAGTACAGTTTAATGTAACTTGCTTCAAAATAACTAAGTAGGGGCAATAAATGTACATTAGGTGATCAGGCGGGAGCTTATTTCAGGGTGGCTTTTTTTCCTCAGGGTTTTTTTTTCCTACAATTTTTTTACTTCCCGGGGTTTTTTCCTACACCCAAGTATAACGGCAAGGAGCTTTGTGATGAAACCTCTATTAATCTGCTGTAAACTAAGGTAGGTACAGGCAGGGTTCATTTTCTAGTTAATAAATAGAAATTGTCTGCATGCGAACGACGGGAATGGAAGTTTGAACAGCAGAATTTCATCTTGTAAGCAAATTCGATAGTTGTAAACCTGTTTTACAAGCCAGCAACACCAAGAAAGATATCAACCCGCTTACATTTGGCCAAGTATCTATCAAAAGATACTGCGAGCAGTTACTTCAAGTCAGATAAAAATACTTAATAGATGGTGGCAGTGAGCTAAACATCAACACTGCACCGTGGTCTAAGGATCATTGGTCGTGAATAAGTAAAGCTGAAATATACAGGAACAGCACTACAATTGAAATACAGGATGAGCTCAAGAAAATAAAATAGGCGGCAGCATAGAAATTGAAGGATCTCCTACATCAAAAACATCAAAGAAAACTACTAGCAAAGTTACTGCAGCAGGTGACTGCGAAGTCCCGGGCGTCCAGCTGGCACTAAGATTGAACCTACAGAACAGGCAGCAAATCATTGGGGTGTGAAAGACGTGTCTTTCATTCCGTATTTGCAGCCGCCCAAATCTTGCGAGTCATGTCGGTCCATCTCAATATGGCTGCACGAGCACACACTTAAATACATTTGTCAACAATGCGCTCAGCAAGGTGTGATCTAACACCATGGAGTGAGAGAATACGTAATGTGTCGGTGGGACACCTGAGTTAAAAGCGGGTCTCAAGCAGCTTACAATTTGAGCCGTAACGATTATATTCTACAGCTTACAATTTGAGCCGTAACGATTATATTCTACAGCTTACAATTTGAGCCGTAACGATTATATTCTACAGCTTACAATTTGAGCCGTAACGATTATATTCTACAGAGTGTCACAGAACATCAGTTCAATGTAATGTTCTTGTTCGCTATGTTCACTTGTTGGGAACAGAACTTTCACCTACCAGGTGACCACAAGGATTGCATTGGGGAAAACCTTTCTATTTTGCAAAAAAAAAACATATACAATTATGTGTAAGACATGTATCCGACGCTAACTCTTAATTAAATCGGACACACAGGGACACAAAGTGTCGGCGTGTGCGAATGGGCTTATATCAAAACTTCATTCATGCTGACGTCATCACTCATTCCAAAGATTGCACGCATGACAGAAACTTCACTCATGCTATAAACATTCTTCATGGCAAAAACTTTCCTTGTGGCAAATAGTTCACTCAGGCCAAGGACTCCACTGACGCTGAAATATTACAGGTCGGCTTCTCTTAGTAACGTCACTATATATATATATATATAAACGCGTGAACAGGGCCTGCTATTAATACCTAATGCAGCAGAGAGCATAGTCGTATGGCACTATAATGTAAGTATAACAATCAGAATCACTTTTAATAAGCAAAATTATGAATATCATGTGCAAAAACTTTTTATTAACACTATTAATAGTCGTACATAGCATATCTATACATAAACGCCATTTAGTAACAGTAGTATTGTAGCCGCATTTGGTATTGGTAGTCAATTATTATGATATTATAGGGAAGTACGTGTAGTAGTCTTTAGAAGTCACCTATACAGTACACTGCAACAATTTAACAGCACTATCAACAGTAGTAGTTTGCATAGCTATGCATTAGTATTGCTAAGCATTGGCAACTGATGATACAATATTGTAATGAAAACAATGCTATTCATCAAGAGAAAATACAGTACGTATTTCGGTACTACAGTATTTCCTCTACCATGAAATGGACAAGTACGTTACAATCGAATAAAATTTGTTGCCAAAGCCTACTATTCACTATGCTATTTAAGGGAAGTACTGGCAGACCGTTATAGCTTTCACCCCTTTATTCACCTACGAATACTTCCTTCCACAGAAGCGTTAAGCAGTCAGCCATTAATACAAAATAAAACGCTACCATTGGTGAGGAGTTGTATTTCAAGCGCTTGCATCCTGTTCTGCTGAGTCCGTAATCATATCCCTACGATTGAATGCGATGCCGTATGAAGGAAGCGTTTTAAGTGAACTGTACGAGCCATTTCCTGCGCTGTTCAAACTAAATGGCGTCCCACGCGAGTACAACTCTGAACGGATTGGCTACATACACACGAAATAAACATGGTTACAGCCCGATGAACAGTGCTGTTCAAAAAGAAAGCACCACACAATAAAATTTAAACTATTCGTATGATCACAATATCTTGCAGCCTGATGAACAGCGTGTTCAACCCTGGAAATGTCAAGTGACAGAACTTCGATAAAATCCGGTGCCTGGCAACGTTACGTCAATAGCACTCCGCTGTTCAAACGGACGAGCGTCGGCTCCACAGAGTCTGTCATATCGGGCGCTCGGCGAACGTGCGAATAATAACGTGACCATCTGATGAACAGCATTGTTCAAATTAGAAAGTAACATCCTACAGTACAGGGGCAATTCGGGTGCATGGCAAATGTCACTTGGCATGATGAACAGCATTGTTCAAGTTAGAAAGTAACACGCGACGGTAATTCGAACAAAGTGGAGAGCATGACAATATGGCTATACGTCGAGCTGTAGGTGAGTATAGCAGTTCAGATTATAAGTGACATGTTTCAGAGTAGTGAACAACTCTGGCGCATCGAAGGATCTATAGAGCGACAGAAGGTCTCTCATACAATGCGACACATTATACAACTTTGATAATAGTGTTTAATGTGCAAGACAAATATACATGTCTTACAGCTAAATGAATATAGCGTTGTTGGTGTTCAAACTATACAGCGTCATGCGATAATACTGTTGAACAAATGGGATGAAAAGCCGGAACAACAAACGTGCCACGCGCACGGCAAACAGTGCACGAAGAACAGCACCATTCAGATAAACCGAAACTTTGAATAAATCAAATACTCATCAGGCCGCCCGTTGTAAAGCAGTTTGCTCCCAATGCCACAGTAAAATAAATGGCGTTTAGTTCAGCGCAGCCGACACTCGCACTGCAGTCACTTCATATGCACAGCAAAGTAATTTGTATCTCTTAAGGCGAGCGTACAGATGCAGAATACAAGGCATTCTGACAAGGGCTGATGGCTCTACAATTGGCCAGACCAATAATCGAAAGGCATAAGCTTCGCTATTGTCGATCGCTCGACCTCATCAGTTATGGAAGTTTTGACAAACGATTACAAGGAACTCAGGAGGGTGAGCGCCAAACATTGATGGTCCGTAGCTAAAATTAGTGACGGCGATGCGCACCTGCGAACAAGGCTTTCGGTAGGTTATTCCTGAACTAAGGATTGATTACTGATAGATTACTGATATTATGCCTAAGGATTATGCAGCATAATGTATCAATAAAAAGTAAGGATCAAAAGAACGAAGACTTGCTCTGTTGAATTGTACCGACTGAAACCAGAGGTTGCTGCAGTTCCGGAGTTCCAATGGACGAGTAGCCAATGACGGTAAAGCTCCGTAATTAGTAAACTTGTAAGGCTAGAAAAAAATATGATAACAGAAGGAAAATGTACTATAGTGAATGTTGGGGAATGAAAATATGGATGCTGTAGTTTCGCAGCAACAGTGGAGGAGTAGTCAGGAACGCATTAAGTTCAATAATCATTAATCGTAGAAAATAAAGAGAGTCGAAAGAAAGAAGGGCACTGTACTGAATATAGCAGCTTGAAAAAATAGGAGGTACCTATGCATGTCAGTGGCGACTGACTCGATTTCCAAACACTGTACTCAAGTCAATCGCCAAAGCCGCTCTCAGAGGCAATGAGCTCGCCAGACGCCCCTGAGTCAAAGCCTGTCTCAGGATATTTATGTCACAAGGAATAGCTACATATAGAGGAGACGGATCAAGAAAATGGATTTATGGAGACGGGAGATTTATGGGTATAATTCAGGCATCTGCTGTGACGCGCACGCTAGTCAGAGAAGTCAAAACGGAGATAATCCCTCCGTACGCGGTAGATTTATGGTCAGCAAAAGTGCACGGCAAGACACAAACTAATAGGGTTATCAATGCGATGTAAATGCGGTACTCATGGAAGTAATTAAGAATCGAGACACGGAAAAATTTCTGTCTTTTCTCAGGGGTATATAGTCGGAATATCTGACTCGCGAGACACAAATAATATATTGGGCAGGACGCACAGTTCTTGATGGAAACTGACCTATAAATGACATTTGCAGGCACAGGTCATCGAAGTAATTTACCCATTAACGACAAGCACTGCCGAAGATCAAGGCAGTAAATTATTCATTAACGACTAGTGCAGACACAGATTACGGAAGTACATCTCCAATTCACAGCAAGTAGTACACCTCTTATCGACAAATATAGGCATAGCTGTTGGAAGTAATTCGCCTAGCAAAGACAAATAACACACCCATTAAAACCATGTATAGGCAAAACCTATGGAAGTAATTCACTGACTGACAGGTACGCTCACCGACGGCATGGATAGGAATGGCTCAAGGAACTAATTCACCTATAATTAACTTTGTCTATTTTTTGAGCGGCATTAATAGTGCTATTCTTACGAGAAGTAAAGTCTTACTCTACGCTTTAATGGATTAACCCGCGAATGGACTAACCCAACACATCTGGACCATTCGCAAAAATAGGGTGTTGGCGTTAGTACATCTTGTGTTAATGGATGCATAACTCACATTCTAGTTGCTTAGCCTCATCAGGGCCAGATACTTTGACATTTCATACAATGTTATTCCTACGAGCAATGCACGTTTTCATTGGCTCTTTCACACGGCTGACAAGCAAACACAGGCGCTGTGTTTGAATGAAGAAAAACATGAGTCAGTCGGACACATGTAACAAAATATGCTCATCATCTACAGGAAAAGGCTGTTTATAAAATTTGTCACATAGACAAATGAATATTGGATAATAAACGCAAGCGAACTAATAAAAGTCATTGGATAGGAAACTACTACGAAATTTTTTAGGGGCTTGCCAATAAGAAAAGCCATTAATAAATATATGTTATTCATTTAAAAAAATAGTTGCTAAAGCCCACATCTAAAATAACACCACAATAACACCACCACACCACAAAATATAGTTAAATTAATGAAGAAACACCTTGATGAACTTAAATTTTCTAAAAAAAAAACTTATTTCATGTCTAACACCTAAAAGCCATTAAAATTTCTAAGCGTTTCTCTGTTGCTTATAGTCCTCAGGAGATTTCGATGTTCAACAAACGGTCAGTCAAACTGGATAACTTTCCACCATTTCGTAATATACTACAAAATTTAGATCATCAGAGGGCTACCATGTGCTGACACAGCATAATAAAACATATATAGTAAGCACGGTGGATATTCCTTGAGCGGTAGTTTGCACAACGATTTTAGGTTAGAAAGAAAGTAATATCATATTTTTATAGTGATTATATATACTTCCGCATCTTCTTAACAGCTTTGAAATAATTTCAATTCGCAAAAACTGCGTGGGAGAACTGCCATCTGCGAACACTGCTACGCACAGAACTACCCGACCTACAAGAAATAAATGATTCAATGATGTGTCTTTTCATATGCTTGGGAAAAAGAACCTTAGCAGATAAAAATATTCCATGTATAGTGCAGGTAAAAAAAAAAATACCCGCGCTCAAAGGCTTTTGGGGCAGAAAAGTCTTCCAACTGAAGGAAGCTTTGCCATTGGGAGCGAATGCTTCAGGGGATAGAAGATGAAACGACCGCGATACGAATATGGTAGAAAATCGGATTACAATGAAACCGAAATGTGAAGCATCTGACCGATGCAAATGTACGCTCATGAATATTAAGAAAGTTAAATATAATTATTTGAAGATTTTAAGGGATTGCACAAATTTGTAAAAAAAAATAATCCATAACCTTGTATCAAATATAGGATTCGCCCATATCAACGAAAATCGACAAAACAAAGTGATGCAAATTAGAACTGGACACTCTGCTGTTAATAACAAGACAATTATTAACTTCCATCAAAGATTTTATATTTCTACTGGAGTTAGTCTATTGTGTGTTTGTCTGTCACTAAGATAACTCAAAAAATTATGAACGGGTCTTTATGGTATTTACATGGAATGTTAGGTATGTTAGGAGAAACAGATGATTAACTTTTGGTTATGAGCCGTGCAACATTTTGTTTGTCTGTCTACCTGTTTTTCTTAGCAATATATTTCAAACAGCTATAAACGGATATTCATGAAATTTGCAGGAATCGTGGAAAAAGTTACGAAGAGCAACTGAACAAATTTTTTGAGATGATCTGCTAGTTCGTTTGTGTGTTAGACTACGTGTTAGTCTTGGTATTCGTCAGAATTACACTGCAGAATTGTACACAAAAGCTATTATGCCCAAAAATATTAAAAATTAATTATTATTCTTACGAGAACAAGTCCGGGAGTCACGGCACAGGAACAGCAAACTTCGCCAACACGCCCGACGCGCTATGAGAAGCACGACTCAAAATACCATTAACGGCTGACTTGAACACCTCCATATCCACAAGGCCGAGCACAGCTCCTTGCTACGAAATACAGGCCAGAAATAGGTATAAAACAGTGCATGTATTAGTGTGCTTGACACCGTATAGCCAGCAGTGTAAAGTGCTGGGGCCCCAGCTAGCAGCAACTCTCGCGTTTCTTTCAAGGTTTCAGTGTGATAGGTCCGAAACTCAGTCTGCTGGTTGCAGTAACCCAGTAACATCTCTGAGCAAGACACAGTGACTTTTGGAACTGGTTGTATAATTGCGAGAGCAGCTATTGAGAATACGGAGATAGGGCCCAAAAGTTAGCCGCGCAGCAGAGACTTCGTAAGTATTCGAAACTTCCGCAAGATCCTTCAGGAGATCAAACTTGCGGCGGCAAGGAGGCGACGGTCCGATAGAGATGGAAGGGCAAGTTGATAGAGGGAATTCACTGGAGAGAACTCAAGAGCATCGGCGAATGGGCGTGGAAAAGATGGCGGGGATATAGAGAGAACACCAGTAAATGAACATTGCAAACATTTTAGATGGATCAGCTAATGATATAGAAGAGTAAGAAGATCAAGAAAAATGCGAGAAAGAAGAAAAAAACAACAGAAAGATGCACGAGGAAGAAAAATGCTGCAGGAAGTCCGAGAAAACGTCGAAGAGCATACAAAAAAAAGCAGACAGCAGTCACCGTGTGACGAAGATGGAATACTCAGTTCATAAAAGCAACTCAGCCAGCATTGACGGACAACTGTGATAGAAAAATATTACAAGTTTAAGGCTAAAAAATCGGGGACGGAGAAGAAAATCCGATCCAAAGGCTCAGAAATAAAAACGATTCTGAAGGCACTAAGCATTGGAACTTGATTATTGAATTGGAAGATGAGACTCGAACGATACCGAGCTCAGTTGATAAAGTTTCTCCGGCTCAAGGTCTAAATATTTCATCTGTACAAATAGTATATATACATATGTTAATATATCTACTGTATATTTATACTATTATATGACTTATACACTTTTATGTACATATCAGCCATTTGTCGTGCGAAAGTGTTTAGGGTAGATGCTATGGAAATCTTTGTTAACAGATGTAAATGTAATTGAAGTTACTGAGAGTTTACTGCATTTCAAACACAAATCATTATCATTTGGTTGGGTTGTATTCATATTTTTTGTAATAGAAGAAAGCTATTAGCCTATTTCATTTAGCAAGATTAAACACTACCTGCGGTGTAAGGTTTGAGTGGGACTAATGAGCAAATATAGCACTTAACGCTGCTGATGTATATATTTGTGGCGTCAGAGATACGGAATTCACCATCACGTTCCACACGTACCTTAACTCTGAACTACCCAAATTAAATGCACGTTTCCCGTAGGACTAACATCACTCACAGAAATGTCCTCTGGAGAAAACGGTGCAGGAGGCAGTTGAGAACTGACATTATTTTAGAAACTTTCCTCCGGTGATACAAGGAGGAACTTTTTTATCCATCCACGCACTACGGAATTTATGAGAATAATATTTCTAATGCTAAGCGTATTTGTAGCTATAGAAGTTTATTAGCAAGTTGTTTCGCACTATGCACATATATTCTATGAAGCAAAATAGAAAAAAATACAAGGATAAAAAACTACAACTTCGCACAGAACTCAAGATCTGCTCACAACAAAGGACAATAATTTCCAAGCCGCAGTTATTTATAGAGATGCAAGGTAGTTTTTCTGCCATAAAATTATTGAGTCATGAATGCAGCATGGTGGAGACTGCACACTGCACAGGACAAGAGGGTCGTTGGTACGGTCATCGTAGGATGCGTATCCTCATAGGGCAAAGAAGTCGTTGGTACAGTCACCGTAAGATGCGTATCACTATCGTCATAGGACAAAGCGGTCGTTGGTACGGTCATCGTAAGGCAAGCTTACAAGCTCATACAGCGAATATTGATAATATTTAGCCTATGAAAATTTGCAGAACTCGAGAATGAAAGTCTCACATATAACGTTAAAGTTTACAGGAACAGTTTTCAGCAGAAAAAATTCAGTGGGAGTCTCCCTATAACTTTGTTGCTATTGCACATTAACTCTTAATAACGGACATGATTACTGCTTAATTGCAACAATATCTTATCCGTGCACTGTGGGCAAAACCGACCAAGAGTTGTCAGACATACAGCCCGCAGCATAGCACAACATCGAGCGACAACACTCTGGCACGCACTGCGCAGTCAGCCGGAAATGAACTGCCCCGTAGGCACGTAGTGTAGACACACACGACATTGGCGCCTACACAGCACCGCTTTTTCTTCGTTACAGCGCGCCGTAAATATGTATATGTAAGTTTAAAAATATTACGGGGCACTAGTGACACAAGCAAAAATCTAGAGAAAGAGAAACAATGGGATTGCTATTGAAGATACTTTTTTTGTAACACCAGCAACAAAAATGAACGAAATATGTTAAAATTAATCGAGTGCCTGCTTGGAATATTTCAGTACTGTTTTCAGAGATAGAAACAAGTTCTCGCGTTCCATAATTAGACTTAATCATGGAAGATGGATGTAGCTGTAGAGATATCACTATAAGCCACGCAGTAGAAACTAATACTGTTTAGCTACGTAACATAGGCACCTCGCCGCCGGTATCGCCTCCAGAACCTAATCACCACTAGAGACAAACCATTACCTTCCAGAGCTCCATCGAAGAAAAGGCATTTTTCTATACCTGCTGTTAAAGTCCACCCGCAGTCATAGATTGATGGGATTAATCTGCGTTCTCTTGTACTAACGTCTCTCTGCCATTTCCTTTCTATATGGTTTATCTCTTTAAGCCTGTTTCTGTAGGAATGAGCTCTGAGATTATTATTTAATCGGTAACGCAAAGGCTATCGAACTTGTTACAATGAGAAAAAATTTGATGCACTTGAGTGCATCAAAATTGCATGCATTTTTGTCCTAAAGCCGAAACACGAAAGTGCATCATGAAGAGAAAGTGCATCATGATGATGCATAGAGGGTCCTATGATGCACTTGGTCACGATGATGCACTTATGTGTTTCGGTTTTTTGACAATGCCTTTGATGCATCAAGATGCATCAAAAGCAGGTAAAATTGATGCACATGAAAAGATGCAATTTGGAATTACAATAGCAATCTGCAGTTAGTATGTAACCGCGTTTCGTTTTGCACGCGTAACAAAACTACAAAGCTTTTGTTCACTTTCTTTTTGCGGAAACATGTTTTTCTGACTGAAATTTGATTTTTGTCTGCTGCGATGACACACCAAACTACGCAATGAAGCACCTGCGTGCATCCTGATGCTTCTCTGTGAAACACCTACGTGCATCGAAATTTTCTCAGTGTACACATATACGGAAAATGTCTTCGCTTGCGAGTGGACACGTCGTTGCAATGGTGACTGAAGTAGTTTTAAAGAATTGATTCCTATTAATAATAATATTTTCCAGTCAGCACCAGGACACTCCAAAATCTCCACCGCGTTGATCAATGTCATTGTTTACAATGAACCTATCGCAGTTATGGTGACGTAGCCTTTGATAAAAAATGTTTTTGGAACTTTCACTATTTTTCATGAATACCTCGCAATTGGGAGGGCGTGGGTATTCGCAGAAATCTATGGAAAAAAGCACCTTTCTCTTTGTAACTAACAACGGTCATTATTTAATTACTATACAACGGTCATTATTACCGTTGCTATACAACGGCCACTATTACCGTTACAATAAAACGGCCATTGCTTCTGTCACTATACAGCGGCCACTATTGCTGTAATTGCAAAATTGCAATGGTCACTATTACTGTCAGTGTTTTCGGTGAATACGAATGTACTTCAAAATGCCAAACATATTGGTATAGCATACTGTATGCATTCGCAATGATCTATGCAAAAAAAGGGGCCTTTCTCTTTGCAACAAGGGCCACTAAAAAACGAGAGCGACAGCATAGCATGACCTATGTAAGCTCGTTACCGCAGGAAGCCTTGTGTAAATACGAAGCCATCGATGGATGCAAGGGAGGTTGTTTTGCAGTCCCGGAGACCCTGCACCTTGGAACACTTAAGAAGTGGATCTTGGAGGGCCGACCTTCCAGGTATAGTACTACCGTCCAGAGAATGCAATATTGATTTATATACTAGTAAGCTGAGTGAGCGGGGATGATCATTCAATGAAGGTCTCCAGGTGTGGTCAGTTCAGAAAATGCAATGTTGATTTGCATAGGACTACGAATGAACTGAGTGCACGGGGAAGAGTTCGTTAAGGGCCGGCTTTCCAGTTCCGGTACGTTCAAAAAATAGAGTACAACTTTACACAAGCTGAATGTATAGAAGAGATCTTCGAGGGAAGTCTTTGAGGTTTAGCAGGTTCAGGAAATGCAAACATGAATTCGAGCAAGGAGCAGAAAGAGTCTTAAAGAAGGAAACTGTCTGATAGAACATCAAAACTACAATAGACATAAGGGAAATGTAAGAACAATGTAGACACTAATTGAAGAAAAAACATTCGACCCAACAGCGAGCAATTAAACTCTGTTTCTTGCATGAACAACACGGCTTGATACATCTTCCGTAACAACATCAAGGAGCTGGGAGTTTTAGAGTTGACAGAGATAAGTGAAGGGTGCGAGAGATAAGTGAAGGGTGCGAGAGATAAGTGAAGGGTGCGGCTAAACAAACAGCAAATAAAAAATGTGACAGATGCTGTACATAGGCATGGACCGATTGATGCAAACATCTATCTCAATATTACCATAAAGCTTGACTTGAAGAAAGTACCTCACAATTATAATGAAAATGCTAATAATATCAATATTATTTAAAGCAACGTTAGTACATATATGACACAACATACATAAAGAAAATTGGACAAAAATAACATACACACAGTGCACTGCTTCAAGGCTATGCGCATAGTTGAAAAAAAATTTAGGTAGCTCATAGGTTTTAATTCAAATAAAAATTATAGGGACATAAAATACGTTTCATCGACGCAAACAGGAAGTTGAAAGTATAGCATGGAAAAGAGAGGGTTGAGGTTCATCTCGCGTTGATAACATAACAGAAATAAAAATTAAATTATGTCGATGTAAATAAATACATAACAGAAATAAAGAACAGGTTGAGTCGATGTCAATACCACTTCGAAGGCATAACAGAAATAACGAAAAGGTTGGGTCGATGTAAATACCACGTCTGCAGGGGACAGTGCGCACACCCCTCGACAACGGCCACTATTCATGCAGACGACCTTTAGATTGCCGTGCCAGGATGAACGTTCGATCATGCGAGTCATATGAATTAGTTACACTAGCAATGACTTATGAGCTAATTTATTCAATGATACTAGTCGCCTGCAGTGACATTACCATTCTATCTTGCTTTAACCTGGCAGTGATACAATGGTTTATTACTACACGTAAGATGTATAGTGACGATAAAAAAATAACATAGCAAAATGGTGCATTAGAAAGAGTTAGTTTCAAGTCTGAAAGCTTGTGAGTAATTTATAGATGATGTGAAAGAAACATCTGATGAGCTTCCATCGGGACTTATTACTGAATCATAATTCTTTAATGCTCGTAGTTGCAGTATTAATAGGTGCACATATTCAAAAAGAACATCACGATGCTACATGTAATAATTCTTCTTCTGTATTGCAAGACAGAAACGAAAGCGTAGTGCGCAAGTTATGGATAGTTTGAACAAACTGTTCATTCATTGGAAAAAGATGTAAAATGACACGAAAATCATTGCCCTAGTTTTAAATACCAAGAACGTCCGTTAACGGGAAGAGTACGATAAATAAAAGTTAACTAGAGCGCTCTGAAAGCGCATAACTCTGCCAAGCAAGGCAACGGTAGCAAAAATTGAAATTGGCTCTAAATTCACAATTTTCTTTTCATCAACTCCAAAATCTAATCATGGTGATAACAGCTTGGGCAATTTTCTTGAAGATCCGTTCATAACTTTTTGAGTTATACTGCTGACAAACGTTAAGATAAACATGAGTCAAACATACAAACCGACCTGCACGAAAATTAAATCATTTATGACCTTTAACGTTACTAATAACCCCTATAAATTTCATTAAGATACAGCAAAAATGTATTACAAGATGTGTGAGGTGTAAATAAATGTAAGGTAGAGGTGTATTTATTCGGTGGATACCTAAAGTGGAAACATAAGAAGTAAACAAAAGATAAATAAATGTAAGGTAGAAATATAAGATATAGGTAGCTAAGTATAAGCGAAAAAAACGCTTACGTCAATGATATCAAAATTCATTATTTTCTCACACTTCGGGTTAAACTGAATAAAATTTTTATTTCTCAACTGAAACTAAACAGGTTTGTACACCCTGCATCTCAATGAACAAAAAGAGGCCGCAGTCTCCGGTGCCCTACCAAACATCAGGGACGCCGCCGCAGCTTACACAGCACTTAAACTTCTGCGTTGCGCTGCGGCAGCCCCAAATTTTCTTGGGGCACAAGATACACAATTGTACGAGGTATTTTACGGAATAGTTAAATTATTCATTTTATTTTTAATCAAATCAATAACGAGACATCTTATAAGGTAAAAAAAAAGTTTACTGACAAAATTTACTTTCAGGAACTAAAGCGTTATGAATTACTACGATCTTTTTAGTGATCCACTGCTGCATTTCACACAAAACTGCACGATAAATTCAAGCATCCACGAGTCACTAGCAAAAAATTTCTGTGCAGAAGACACATTAGAGAAAGTTTGGACAAGTTACAGAAAGTTTTTAACTAGCGAAACAATTTGTAGCAACTCATACTCTGACAAACCTTTACTCGCTTTGCTACATAAAGCAGATAATCCGAACGCAATTTGGAAAAGTTTTCCTCAAACACAATTACTTTTGCAAACCGGCGACCAGAAATCCGTCCCTATTACCATGGCTTAGTATCAGGGGGAAAAGAAAAAGAATTATAAAGCGGCCATTTATCACTGAGATCTCCGATCTCTCTCCCTCCCCTTCTCTGTAGCTAACAATGCAGCAGATGTTTCGAATAAGCAATCCAGTTTATAGCGTACACAAGTGCGGGGTGACTGCATACACAAAAGAAAAAACTAGTGAGAAAAAAACAGCCTGCTAAATACTTGGGGGCGTTGCAGCTAGGCCGCAATGTTGCTGAAGAGACTTGGAACGGTCTACATCAGAGTGGGCCGCGCAGTCGAGCAATGGAGAGATTTACGGGAGAGGAAGCGGTGAAGCATTTCTGCTTCAATCTCGTGTTCAAGTTGTAGCTAACGAAAACATTAATTAGTATTTTCGCTGAAATCCATAGCTTTCTTCATAGTATAACCTTCGCGACAAGAGTCTAATGCCGAGGCCACCACACGTGAATCGTACGAACAACTGGGCACGAGGTTGGGCAGTTCACTCGTCGTCTTGAAATACATTCAAACTTGATAGCATAGATACGGTAGCAGAAATGAAACGCGAGCTCTACATCCTCGCATCACGTTGTCCCTGCGTATGTGTTGTGCTGCTCGGGGTATAAGGGACATTGAACAGTAAAACAGACCTTGTTTGTGGGGCGCGAGGACACGATTAGGGACCCACACTGTCGTCTATATAGCAACGCATTCTTTGCGCAATAGCGGGCTGCAATAAAGCGAGCATTCGCATGTGTGTATGAGGGGGAGGAGAAGGGATTGTGGGGGGAGGGGGAGATGGATAGAAGGTGTAAGGAATTCACCTGGAAGCCAAGGAGTGCCAAACTGGAAGAGCTTGGCAGCCACCGCTGCATATAGAAACTGATGGCTTTTCAATCAATGCTTTAAGTAATGCAAGTAAGGTGAGTACAGGAGTGCTAGACCTATAGGGATGACAAGCATTTCTCTTTAACGCCCAAGAAGTCTGTTTGGTCCTGTCTTAGAGAAATTATTGCTCAGTTCGGATGCTGAAGGATCACAATCAAGCACAGAATGATTGGACTTACGAATTAAATGAAACATGAAATTAGTTATACAATAAAATTTAACAGGTCGTGTCAGTAAACTTAAACGTTCGATAACTCTCCTATTATTGAGTCCTATTGTGAACACTTGAAAAATTCGAAATATTCACCTTTTGATAGCTTAATTGTATTTATTTGTGCGCATTGCATTGCCAAACGTGAAAAAATGGCAATCATAAGTTTTACAGTGTAATATGAGCATAAAAGAAAGAAAATTGAAGAAATTTTAAGTCAAAGCGTAAAGAAGGCCGTTTTTCCATTATCTCATTCAACGTATAAATAAGGCATTGTCGACAGAAATTAAACAAATTTTTTATCGGGCAATTTTAATAGAACAACAAATTCACTTAATAAATAACTTAAATTCTTAAAAAACAATGACCAACACTGCCACCGATTTACTGCCTTTTAATTAAGTACAATTTTGGTATGAGCTTTATTGTAGGAAAAGCACTAACAGCAAAACTGAATATCTGAAGCACAAGGAAAGGAAATCTTGATTCATTTTGAAAAAATACCTCCTCTGACTTTTTGCACGAAGCAAATTTTACATCTGAATTCCAGGCATGCATTCATAGCGGCTTCTTTCTTGGAATATTTACAATAAATATTTAGCTGTTGAGATCGCAGACTTGTCCTGAGATATTAAATTGCGATTAATTAAAAGTTGGAGCTGTAACTCAGCCTGATGTTGCGACAGCAGCTGGAAGATTTTAATTGAAATCGACTGCTGTCAGAAGTACTAGAACACTATGTACTGCTAGAGCCCAATATTGCCACGGCTTCTAAAAACATCATTTACATTGAATACTAAATATTACGACAGCTAAGATATTTTTTGTTGAATGCTGCTACGTCGGCTCCGCAATAATAAGCTAACTCTATTTAACTGGGTTGTGTTGGTTAGCTATTTAGTCTCTTTGACCCATCGTATTCCCGTAGAGGCAGAATGTCAGTGTTGCCCTCCCGTACAAAAGTACGGATGATCGAGTCTCTCTGCCAGACAGGAGTATTCTTGCGGAGCTCGGCTCGCTAAATCAGCATTTCTGCCATTCAGACGCTACTGCGGAGGTACTGACCCTAACCAAAAACAGGGATGGTCGGGGAATCGCAGTTGCCGCTTCAGCCTGCCGTCTCTGATGCCATAACTAATAAACTGCAATCGACTGCAGCCGTGCATTCCTCTGGGACTAGCGGGCATTATCAACTGCACGAACTAGTGCATGTGGCTTTCTAAATGGGCGGTGCCTCGACGTGGCCCGGGACCGAAAAGGGCCCGAAGCACGTCCAAGTCCCACTAGGGGTGGGCGGTGATGACTTTAACTTTACATACGGGAAGAATCAGCCTTTGTAGAGATATAGAACCGCCTGGTTAATAAAAACAGGATTGAATCAAAAACTTTCAAGGCTGCAGCTAGATCTACTTGCACTACCCAGTACCAGCGGTCATTTATATATCGTGGTCAGCTGTGGAACGCGCTGGATGGATCTGTTTTTGTAGATGTGAATTTGGACGTTTTTCAAGGCAGAATCAATCGTTCCATCTCCCGTGATTGATTCTCATATGCCATTTCTTGCTCTTTTTCGGTGCCATATGCTGTCGTTTACTGTTTCGAGCGTTGGGTGGCGTGGGGACTTTGTGTTTTTTGGCTCTTGCCTTTTACTCTCGCGGCTTTTCGCTTGTTTTGAATAATAATAATAATAATTTAAATGCAAATATAACCCCAGGAATTTTTTTTTTACCTAAACCGTATACTGTGACGCCAGTGGTAAAATATACCTATTTGAAGTTGAATTTTGAAGCAGGAAAGCAGAGAATTTTTCTGGAATGGAGTATTTTGAGAGCTAATTGTTTTTCATTCATACTATTGTTTGTTAATTGACTCACTAAAAATATACGACATGCTATACCGGTGGTAAATTTAAGCCTTTTTATTGTATGCCACTATGAGGTAAAACGAGTTTTTGAAGGGGGGTCAACTCTAAATCTTTCAGAGCTTTTTATTAGAGAACCGATTGTTCTGAAATTTGCACACAGTTTGCTCATGTCAATTTTTCGATTTTGGCCTTAGTTTTTGAGAAAATAGGGAAAAAATTTTTATGGAAATTCAAAACAAGAGAAGTCGATGAGTCTTTATGCTAGAACAAAAAACTAAGACAATTTTAGAATCCTTGTAACATTTCTAAGGAACTAATGAAGTCGGATTTCGCATTTTTCCTTTTCTTTCAGGAGCGATTTTTTTGATGACTAACTTAATTTTTCACAAAATGTAAAATTTTGGGTTTTGAACTGTGATGAAAAAAATTGAATGTAAAAATTGGAAATTTCTCTTCATTAGTTCGTCATAAATCTTTCAAGGATATCAAAACCGTCTTTGTTTTTTTTACATGAAAACTCATTGACTTCTATTCATTTTTAGGTGAAAAAATCCAGTCATATAAAAAACATAATTTTGACCCCCGTGCACCTTCACTCTTCGGGTCCCTTTTTCGGAGTATAGTGCCCGCAGCCCCATAAAAATTTGTGATACGATACCTAGCCAACTACCTCAGGATTCTTCTCCAGCAAAAAAAAAAAAGATACTTTTGAACAAAATCGCTGAGTTCATCGTCTTAAATTTATTATAGTTACATCTGGTGACAAATTAGC
This sequence comes from Parhyale hawaiensis, assembly GCA_001587735.2. Lineage (NCBI taxonomy): Eukaryota > Metazoa > Arthropoda > Malacostraca > Amphipoda > Hyalidae > Parhyale > Parhyale hawaiensis. Next base: position 8,198,784 of record LQNS02278180.1, on the reverse strand, counting down.
CTGACCCTTGCCAACACTTGTTATTCCACAAGCTCGCATGCTACAGATATGTTATCAAGCTGTAAGCTACATCGCTGGGGAACACTGGCTGCAGGGAGGATCATAAAAAAAGTTGATCCACCTCTAAGTGTGACACCAGAATATTCAGAGCGTAAGCATTCTGTTTGTCGCAATACGTACATAGATTAGGTAGAGAGAAATGTTTCCCACCATCGCAGCTAGCGGAACTGATATTGGTTGATTCTCCGCCTTCCAGCGTTGTGTTACGTGAAGGTAGGAAATGAAGAGTTGCAAAAACTTTTCTTACTTAATAAGTCCAAAATATCACGAAACGGAGCAACTATCCAACATTCCTCGGTCCAGATATAAAATACATTGAAACGCACTTTGTTCAGAAAAATTCCTTTCCATTTCTCTACATCAGCAATGTACAACTTTGTTCCAAACGCTGGCATTACTTCCGACACATTTTGAAAATTTTACTTCGAAAGATATCATCGTGCTCATGAAAAGGCGATTTTACAACTGGTTCAAACTGAAAAGCGGCGATGAATACATTCTACTGTTTAATAGTCCCATAGAAAAAAAATCATGAGGTGTGAGATCAAGGCTTGCGGGAGGCCATTGAATGTCATGGTAAAGCGCAATTCTTCTTTGCTGAAAGTTTTCTTGCGAGTAATTATGAATATTAGTAGTTTTCTTGCGAGTAATTATGAATATTAAGTCTTACATGCATGGGAGCACCATCTTGCATCCCTGAGATCCGATTAAACTTGTTTCTGTAAGCAATTATAGGCGGTAGAATGATTTCTCCCTTTAAAATACTAAACTATCATCGATTACAGTTTTATAAAAACAGAAAAAAATGATCCGCTTAGCGATACGTTGCCACGTAAAGCTTTTCAAAAACAGATACTTTTCTTTACATGAAAGATATTTATGCCATGCATATTATCTTACGGAATGATTCTCTTGCGCATATTAATTGCCTGGAGTCTAGCTGTTTAATTCACCATTCATGCGACATAATCTTCCAATGCCAACTAGTTAACAAATTTTTCTGCTCGTTTCACGAGTCTCTGAGCAAATTTTGAGCGAAAAGGAAAATTTTCTAAAAATGTCGTGCTACATTTGGGTATAACAAGGGCAAAATCGCAATCAGCGAACGAACCAACCGCTGAAAGGATGTCGAAGAAAAGCCTGTGTCATTAGCCTACTTAATACCTAAGGATTTTCAGTTAATAACTGACGGACAAGCGCAATCTTGTCGGTTCTTACTGTTGTTAGGGCCGTTCGAAATTCGCTTTCCCCAATGCAGTACTATGTGCTTCAAACTTTTTACCGTGCTTAATAGTATTTCTTTTGTTAGTTGGAAATGGTATAGCAGCGCCCAGAGAACTCATCTTAGCAAATCACTGGAAAGAGAAGTTCCAGTAAAAAAATAAATTACTGTGCTAAGCCACAACATTGAATGGCCTCCTATAGACGTTCTGATCTCACATCTTATGATTTTTTTTCTGTGGAATTACTTGAAAAATAAAGTGTATTCATTGCCGCGTCTCAGTTTGAACGACTTGTAGAATCGCATTACTACTGAACTACAGTAGATGTATGCTGTTATTAAAGTGAAATGAGATAGACGAAAGTAACTTGTGCAACATGTACTCACAAAATGGCTGAGCTGGTGACTAAATACATATATTTCTACAGTAAATAGTCGGAAAATATAGTTTTCTTGTTAAAGTGAATTTTTGTCAAACTCTCCTAATGAAATACTCTAATTCTTGTACCACACTATATCATTTTTAGCCTTATACGAAGTGTTTGTGGAACTCTTATTTTTACTACATTCACGGAAAACAAACCTGAAAAACAAAAAGTAAAATAATTTCGAGGCGGCTGCTACTACGATTGTCGTAATCATAAGAATTTCTGCGGCAAATCCTGATAATTACGACCTTCCTAATAAGAATTATGTTTTTAGTGGTGGTCAGGAATCTGCAATCTGTATCGGTATATTTTA
>LQNS02278180.1:8126982-8175375 GCA_001587735.2 Parhyale hawaiensis | reverse complement strand
ACTGGTAATGTAGATTTTTTGAGGGCCAATGTTACTGGTAATGTAGATTTTTTGAGGGCTAATGCTACTGGTAATGTAGATTTTTTGAGGGCCAATGCTACTGGTAATGTAGATTTTTTGAGGGCTAATGCTACTGGTAATGTAGATTTTTTGAGGGCCAATGTTACTGGTAATGTAGATTTTTCGAGCTCTTAACTTATTTTGACACCTGCACTTGTTTGCAACCGTAGCCTTTGCGAGTTGAAATTTAATTGGCTAAAAGGGGACAGCCTGTCCCTGGTCTAAAGCAAGATAAAAACTGTGGAACTTGAATTCCTACATTGGCGACATCGACAAGAATGAAGACTTGAAACGGATTGTCCGTAATATAGTGATGTTGTAGCCCATCTAAATGAAAAACTCTAGTAATATATCGTACAACTGTGCGTAAACGCGTAGTTCCTACATATAACTATACTTATATGGACTGTACTTTTGAAATAAAATCACATTACATTATTGAGTATATACGTTGTACATCACAAAACCTCTTTTCACTCAGTTATTGCAGATGCTGTTCAGAATGATAGCTTAACATGGGGAATTTCTAGAATATTCCCATATTGAAGAAAACATCGAACCACGTTCATGTGAAGGAGCAGGGGGAGCAGTACGTTATAGAGTGGAAGCAAAAGGAATATCCTTATTTCAGCGAAATTTTCAATAGTCCTGTAAGTGGGTTGAAGTTTCCCCCGTACTGGAGTAGCGCTCTTTATAATGTTTCCAAACGGTGACGGTGGGGGCTTATAGATGAAGGAATGCGCTGCCTTTAACTTAGACAAATCAAGGCAGTATAAGCCACGTCTGATATTCTGATATTTTACTTAGTGACGCGTTATGCCGGAGTTACACTATGGAATTGTAAGCTCAACTTATCAGCGGACATTCAAGGTGCACGTCATCCAAGTGCGTTGTGAGAGTTTGTGGCATAGATACATACGGAAAGTACTTGATAATTTAAACGACGTGAGAGATGATCGTCCAGTGATAAGTTGAACGTGCGACTGCTGTGTGGCCCCGGCATATGATGCGTAAGGTACAGGTATCACAGCGGTGCAAATACCAAGCGACCTATCTGACATTAACGAAAGATTGTAGAAATCAAAGAACCAGAAGAAATAATGACAAAGGCACTTCGCTCGATGGTGATGCGTCATTCCAAATGACAGGCTAGAATTTTCTCTCGCAAATTATCTAAATGACATAGAAAACTACAGCAAGAAGTGAAGCAACGCTACTGGCGCACTAAATAACACAGTTAAAAAAAAAATTCTCAGGTAACTTCACGGCGTATTACGAGTGCACAAACAAGGATTAACTTCAATATGAGAACCATCTGTTTTAGAAATTCTCAGGAGCATTGCTGCGTGCTATCTGTAAAAACAAACGCTTGGTAAAGATTAGAAGCTTCCATCTTAAAATTTTTTATGGAAACTCCCTGCGTGCCATGCATACAAAAAAGTATATGCGTAAATGAGAACCTCTGTTTTAGAAATTCTAATGGAACTTTGGTGCGTGCTATTGGCACAAAAATAAATTAAATTGCACATGCAAATAAATCAAGATCCTCTATATTTACTGGGGAATGCGCTGAGTGTTATGGGTACAGGAAAAATATCGATGAAAATGTGAAGAGTCGATTTTAAATATTGCCGGGAAACGTTGAGGTGTATTGTGCAGGTAGGAAATGATAGGAATGTCTCACCAAGTGAACTCTAAAAATTAGCTGCGTATTCCAAAGTTCACTGCTACTAAAAGCATTCAACTGCATAAAAATTCGTCCTTGAGTTACAGTATGTACTGGCATTGAAGGATGACAGTGTGATGAGGCTAACAAAAATATCTGTAGGACAGAATGTACAACTATCGATACATCTGGGAATAGATCGATTACCAATTTTTCATTTACAGTACTCGTAACAGTTCGACTATTCTAGTCGTCATACTGAAATTCAATTTAACTTTCGTTAATTCACATAATATATATAGAAATGCATAAATAAATCGAGAAATCGATTAAACAGAAACAGGCACACTTGGTTAACTGTGTTGAGTGAAGGTTCATCGGTTACGGAATGTTAAAAAAATCAAATGCTATGCCAATGCAATTGCAAGACTTAGAGCATGTTCGATTGGGCGCCGAAATCTTCGAGACTTAACTTAACCCAAACTCCAAACAGAAGCTATGGTTTTGCTACTTTGAATCGTGTTGCAAGTACTAGAAATAACGCAATTACGCAGAGCTGACTGAAAGCTCCATTTTACGGAGTAACAATGAGTTTCTGGAAGAGTCAAGGGTAACCTATTAATGATCAGTTCTTGAAGCTTAATTCACTGGGTCGAAGCCAGCGCATCTGTCTGTAATTTTAGACAAGTTAAGCTTCAAAGGCATGATTTTGGTACCCCAATCGAACATGCTCCAAGTAAGCTAAGAGACATAAGCCTTTAAGCGCAGCTCTACATTCGCACGAGTCATAAATGCAAAAAGTGATTCCCGTATCTCAGCTGACATTTGTCTGCAAGAGGGTCCGAGGGATAACTCCAGATTCCCAGGAATCAATAACTGAAGAAGTGATTCGTGTAACCTGGCGCAGATTTCTACGTGCATACCGGAGGACTAAGACGCAAAACTGCGACCACTCAAGGGAAACGGAAAGAAAAGAATCGCTTCAAGAGTGTGGAATGATAACGGTCCTACGACGCATCCAAGCGTAAATATTGGATCGGAAGGAAGCAAAAAATGACTTCGGAAGGTATATATAGGGGATCTAGAAAAGAGCGAGGCCATTAATGCGAAGAATGAGTAGCATGCAGACGAACCTATGAACACATTTTCGTCCAAGCGAGCTTTCAGCAGCAGGCACCCACGCGTAAAGTCGACAAGGTTTGTGTTTTAGATTAACTGTGACAATAAATTTTGAAATTTTTGGGTTTCAGTATGTCGCGTACCTGGACGTTTCGATATTGCGTAGGACTGCTTCTAACAATGAAAAAAGTATTAAGAAGTATCATAGAAAGCATTCTTTACCAGTATTGTGGAATCATACTGTGCCTACTTGTCCGCTAAAAAGCGACAGCCGCTGAAAGCGTAAAATGGCGTCCCGACTGACAGACGTATTTGAAGAAAGATGAAAACTTTCAGGGGTGGTACATACTAGCTTGAAGGAGACTGACTCAGTAACTGAGGCAACAACAAGCTTTTCAATCAGCATTAGCTAGGAACACAATTCAGCGTTCCAACTGGCAGATGGAATTGAGGGCATATAGAAACGTTTCATAGCTTTGGAGTACAAAGGTAATGTCACCTTAATCGTATATACATACACCCCCAACTAGGAGACTCTAATGCAAGGGTTCGTGCTGCAGATAAATGCCCACTGGGGCAACGAAGAGTCCACGGCTGCTGACTATCACCAATTGCCCGAACCATGATATCACACAGACAGAAAGCTCGATCGACAGCAGCGCCCTCCCTCAGTGACCATGATTCACAGAAATGTTGACGCTACATTTCCTATTTTCAAGATATCCCTGGTTCAAAACTAGAACATCTGACCTCCACATAATGAGACAGTCAGCAATCTGTACCCCCAGCCACTTGCCGTGTAACAGTAAGTTTCGAGCATTACTATTAACTGTCCACAGCTTGGAACTGAGCAAAACACCAGTTTCAGGCAGTTTACTTAAATTACTACAGAGAAAGCAACCAAGCGTGAACAATTCTCCGTGGAAAGAAAGGCTCGTAAGAAATAATGGAAGCAGGCGTAGGTGATGGGGGCATAGACAGCATCGATCGGCGCTGAGATAGTGACATGCGATGAGGCGTGTAAAAAAATGATGCTCGTTAATATGAATATTTTGTGCGATGCCAAAATACTGGTAACGCCCTCAGGGAATTGATAAAAGGTCAAAATCTTTCAGGAACTTTACTGACGCTACAAAGTCTTTGGACAGCCACGATATATCGGAGGTCAGCCGTTGTAATAGCAAATGATAATAAGTGATGGCAACAAAACTTTTATTCAAAGCATTTGCGGGAGAATGATTTATTTCTATATAAAATTTTTGGAAGCGTAGCTGAAAATTTAGCGAAAGTCTATTGAAATATCGAAGCTAAACAACTTTGAAAACCAATGATACAACAGCCGTAATGATAATAGCAAGAGCATGATGCCGATAAACATTTTGGGTAAAGGATTTTTGCCGAGCATATTTGCTGGAGAAATTCTTGAAAATAACGCTGAAAATGTAGCACACATAACGCTACATAAATAACATAACTAAATGCCAAAGTCATAAGATAGCAATCATACATCAGAAAAGAACTTTATCCAAAAGTGAAAAATAGAATCAAATGAAAGAAAATGACGGGACTGGAATTTTAAACCTTAGGTAGTTTCAACAGAGGTAATTTTTGGAACGAAAACTTTAGAAGGACTTAGACATTTTATCAAAAACGACAGACACTAGAGAGCACTCTGAGAGCGCATATACTTCCGCTACGCAAAGCAACGGTAAAGGAAAATGCAGATTGGGTATGAAGCCATGATTTTCCTCGTATCAACACCAACACCTAACCATTTGTGCCTTTCGATAGTATTAACAATTCCTGTAATTTTCATGAAGATCCGTTCATAACTTTTTGAGTTATGCAGCTAACAAACATTATGACAAACATGAGTCAAACACATAAACAGACCAACCGATCATCACCAAAATTTAATCATTTATATTTTTTAACATTAGTAGCAACTCCTATCAATTTCATAAAGATCCATTCATTGTTTTTTGAGTTATTGTGCTAATAAATATAAAATTAAAAACAGTAACAAACGAAAGAACAAACGAATCATTAAAAAATTTGTCACTAATCCTTCGTGATATATCTAACAACTCATATAAATTTCATAAAAATCAGTACATAACTTTTTGAGTTGGATATAGAGAAAAAATAAGCAGACAGACAAACAAACAAACAGCCAGACAGATGAACGAATTTTCACCAAAAGTAGATCATCTGTTACTGTTAACATGCCCAACGTTCCCTGTAAATTTCGTAAAGATCCGTTCACAACTTTTTGAGTAACTTTAGTGACAGACAAAAGAAAGACAGACAAAGAGAATAACAGAAAGACAAACGCGACGAAAACATAGCATCCTTGGCGGAGGTAGTAAGTGAAGGACTGCAAGTTTTTCGGAAAGCCGCGTGGCATCGGGGGACAACAAAAACAAAAATTATAAGATACAGGGAAGAAATATAAAATTAAATCAAATGAGAAAGCTGAAGATTAAGATAAGGCTTTTGTAATCACATTTGTAGTGATGTTAAATGCAAAAGCGAGTTTTTATTTTCGAAGGATTTGGAGCTAAGTGAGGAAATCAAACTTCGCGCCAGACTTTGTTATTTCACAGATAAGAAATTACGAATACAATGACTACAGACTGGCGAGGCCATTTGACTGAAAATTCATTAAACAACTTAGAAATGGCCTAAACCAATTGACTCTAGGGTGGTAAAACCACGTGTTTATCATTCGATCATGAAATAACTCAAGATATGTTAGGGTCAGCCAGACCAAAGAGTAACAACACCAGTGTCCCTCATTGGAACATAAAGTAAGTCCAAAATTGGCCACATCAGCCGGACTGAAAAATGGCAACACGAAGGGCTGTTTTTGCTGGAGTATGAAATAACTCAGAGAGTGGCAAGGTCAGACTCATCGAAGAGTAACAACACCAGGCGTACATTGCATGAACACAAAACAACTGAAGAATGTCTATTGACTATAGGATGCAAGGCAGTCTGTAAGCATACCAGAAACTAGCACCGGAGTCAAACGGATTGAGGCAGTGATCACATCTTTGAAGTTTGAAATCTGTGGTAGTCTCAATGCTTCTTGATTGCTGATAACGAGACCTGAAGAGCTCCAAAGAAGCACAAAGTCACTGCAATAAGCTTGCGTATGTCTTCTTGTAAGCCAGGAAATGGATTCCAAGAGGTGAATCCCGTTCGCCTGGAGTCAGTGGGCGGTGATATTGCTTTGAAGCGAAGATGCGTAGGTTCTCTTGCGCTAGCAGAGCTAAACTTATACAAAAACCATTCAATAGCTGCAAAAAATGTTATTGAACAAAAAACTTATTACAAAAAATAAAGATTGTTGGCTTATAACTGAAGGTGTTCCCTTTATCACAGGTGTTAGCAACGGAAATTGAACACATTCATACAAAGTAACCAAGAGTCTAGTCTTTGCATACCGTGAGTCCTGGCCCAGGAATACTTTACTGTATAATTATGAGACTTGGTGGTCTAGTCTTAACTCACAAGTGAACGACGATAAAATTTCCGTAGATTTCACCTATAAACACCCTCATACACCTTTAAGTTATGTTAGAAGCATGGTGAATTAAGGCAAGGAAATTCCAGTAGCTCATGATAATATTATGGTTGATTAGTTTCTATCGACAGAGAGATATAATGAATACTGATTCCAAGCAGTGACGATACCGTGGATATAGGTTGCAAATTCTGCATAACAGAAAACCTTCAGTGGACTTCATCAAGAAACTATTTATTCTTTGCAAGTGATAAACAGAATTAATGAAGAAAAAGCTTAAATACCCATTGCGCAATTGCAATTAATGTGTCACACAGAATTCTTTGATTGAAATCTTAGTAAATCTGTCCGCCGAGAGAACGTATTTCATGTTTATTTTGTTTGTGTAAAGAAGTAAGAGATTCATTAGAACTTCAGTGAATACATGATTATAAGCCAAGAATCTGATAATCACGTGTACCGCGGCGTAACGATGAATGAAATCACGTTTCGCAGATCCGTAAAATTTGCTCATGCATTTTTCTGGTTTATCAAAACGTATTGAAGGATGATACATTTCAGTACCCTTGTCCCATGACCAAATCATACACGCCCAGCTCAATTCATAAAGCTTCGTTACCATACAATACAAAAGTCTTTAGAAATAATGCACCAAGCTTTTCACTAATCACGCAGGGTTTTTGCAAAATTGAGAGATTGTAAATATATGTCCCACTGACAAGCTTTGCATGCTTTGCGCAAAAAAAAAAAAAACCGTTAAATAAAAAATAGAGTGCCACAACTATTTACAAAGACGAGCTTTTCGAAAACGGAACAGATGTCAAAATGACCAAACTGCTGCGTATAGCCCACACTGAACCAAACCCGAAGCATAAAATATCCAAAGGGCCTCAATTGATCGGGCGTAACTCGACGATTTGCAATTCGAATTGCGACAAGAGGCGGCGTTCGAAATTGCCACACAATACGTGCTCAAGTCGCGGTGCTGGAGGCCTAAAGAGCTCAAGAGAGCAGTAGCTCTCATATTTCATGCTCAACTGAGCTCACAACTGAACAGTCTCGCACCATAGCGGCAAAATTCTTCACCTCTACACGCCGAAACACAAAGCTTAGTTGCTGTAGGAACAGCGCACTCAAAGAAATATACGGCGTAGGCAAATCTCAAGAGAACAAACGAAAGTAAAATTCGTCTCAGTGGAGTTTCAAAAAAGCACATATCAACTATTGATGAAGGCGCTATTTTTCCCGTGAAACACCGAACTACAAACATCTTGTTTCATTAGAAAGACCGATGTCTGCACATCACTAGGCAGTAGGCACTTGGCGCTGCATGTAACAGATTGTGGATAATAGTAGTGACATATACGCTAACTATAAGGGATTAAGGAGTAATAATAATAATAACAATAATAATATCTAGAGCACTTTGAGGGCGCATACCTCTGCCAAACAAGACAATGTTACCAAAAAATTCAAATTAAACCTGAAACTAGGATTTGCTCTTTATTATCACCAAAATTAAATAATTTGGGCTTATTGAGAGTAATAACAGCTTCTGCAATTTCCTTGAACATAATCTGTGACTTTTTGAGCTATGTTCTCACAAATATTAGAAAAACATACAAACGGACAAACAGATCATCATCAAAATTTGATCATTTGTGTCTACTAACATTTTTAACAATTTATAGAAATTTCATGAAGATCCGTTAAATAATTTTTTGAGTTATGTTACTGACAAACATCAACACAATTATAGAGACCAAACAAGCGGACAAACAGGTCAATACAGATATTTGGTCTTTAGCTCCCAGTAACAACTTAACATTCCATGTAAATTTCGTAAGGATCCGTCGATAAATTTTTGAGTTATCGTGGTGACAGACAAATAGACAAACTCGGCAAAAACATAACCTCTTTGGGGAGGTAATAAAATAATGTAATAATGATTTTGTATTAGTTTCTTTACGTTGGAACGGAAGCGTTTGAAATACAGAGCCAGAGGGTTAACCTAATCAGATTACTTGAGTAGCGCAGTGGGGCTAACCTTCATCAGATAACCTGGCGACATAGAGTTAACATTATCAGGTTAAGTCGTGCAATGGGGTTAACTTTCATCAGGTTCCGTAGCGATAGAGTTTTAACCTTTTCGTTACGGAAACTCTACTTTAGAAAAAGTTTTTGTGAACTGGCAAAAAAAAACACTTTTAATAGTGAAAATATTTATTTGATATTTCAACATGAAAGGTGAAAAAAACTGGTCATTTTTTAGCTTGGCCAGTGAAAATGCGGGATATATCTTCGAATAAGCAGATAAACTGGATTGCATAACTTCAATTGTTTATTTCATACTAAAAATGAACAAGAGGAATAAATAAATGCATATTACTTAAACGAGTTTAGTGCAACAGGCGTGGGCGTCGCTAAGACGAGGGTGCATCCCTCGATGAGGCTCCAATTTTTTTTTCTCTCGTGGCACTTGTGATCAATGGAGACTAATAAGCTTCATTCAATGGCCTTGTTGATGGCAATGGAAATACATTCATCGAGTCCTCGCTTTTCAAACTGGCACTGAGAACATTCTAAATGTAAATTATTATTTGCACGCACGCTAATATTGTACAGCCCCAGGAACTAGGGAAATGGAACATGCGACACTCACATATGTATATGTAAACGCATACATTATGCTTACTACGTATATATGCCTTCATTCATCCAAAGCCACGAATTTTACGTGGCAAAAATTACCTCTTGTACAGTAGACCATTGATATTAAAGCTTATTTCCTAACTGCTAATACTGATTATAAAAACATTTTTTTAATTCGAGAATCAAAACATCGTTTTCGGCATTGTCGCCAGCCTTGTTTTGCTAGAATTATATTCAGTGAATATCATTATTACGTAGTGGTAGATGGTACTCAACGACACTACTTTATCTGAGCCACACCACTCACGACAGAAGAAAAATAATAAAACAACCGACAAGAAATAAGTGAGCAAGGAAAAAATCCAGAGCACATATAACGGACTGCACAGGAATAAGGAAAAACGCAAGGCTACATGGCATTATATTGGTTTGGGCTAGGGTTACAGATTGGAGATAGGGGTCGGTAAATTTTGCAGTCAGGAGTCGGAGTCGGAAACTGGCTAAAATCAGAATGCAAAGTCGAAATCGGCAAAATAGGCCTACTTTGTTAAGAAATGAAGTCGGGCATTTTGGGGGTTCAAGAAGTCAGAAGCTGAAACTGGCAAAACTCAAGTGCTGGAGTCGAATTTTGTCCATCCGACCCTGCAGCCCTGGTGTGTGTTCTATCACCCGCTCTAGATTCCTTTTCTAATGTAGCAGTGCCAGTCTTCAGCTGAAACTCTGCTTGCTAAGCAAGGCATCATTGGGTCCTCAGTCATGAGCTATTCAGCGAATATACCTACACAGAGCTGGCACATCACGGTACTGACATATATTTTAATTTGGTGACAAAAAGCTACATGCAAAGTGCATTGTTGACAATATGATATCATACATTAATATTTAACCCCCTTAATTCTATTATGAACTTGAAAAATTGAGCTGGTATTCTTCCAAAAAAGTTTTCGTTGTATGTGGTTCCAACATACCAACAATTTCTCTATGGGAATTTGATATGAACATAAGATGTTTGCAACACAGAAGATATTAGCGAATAGCAACTAAATATTTCAAAATTTTTGAGAAAATATCTGTCCAATAGATATTCCCATTATAAAAAGCTTTCATACTACTAAAACAATCTTCAACTTGAAAAGTTTTGAAATCCACAGTTTCCACGTACTGCCACGATAAATTCACTGCACTGAGAAAAATTTCGATGAACGCAGGTGTTTCGCAGAGAAGCATTAGCATGCACGTAGGTGTTTCACAGAGAAGCATCAGGGTGCACGTAGGTGTTTCACAGAGAAGCATTAGGATGCACGTAGGTGTTTCACCGAGAAGCATCAGGGTGCACGTAGGTGTTTCACATAGAAGGGTGTGTCATCGCAGCAGGCAGAAAACACAATTCAGTCAGAAAAACATATTTCCGCAAAAAGAAAGTGAACAAAAGCATAGTAAGAAAGTGAACAACGGTTCTGTAGTTTTGTTACACGTGCGAAACGAAACGCGGTTACTTTCTAACTGCAGATCGCTATTGTAATCCGAAATTTCATCTTTTCAGGTGCATCAATTTTGAATGTTTTAGATGCATCTTGGTGCATCATCGGCATTGTTCGAAAAGCGAAACACACAAGTGCATCAACGTGACCAAGTGCATCATACCCGATATGCATCATCATGATGCACTTTCTCTTCATGATGCTCTTTCGTGTTTCAGTTTTGGGACAAAGATGCTTGCAATTTTAATGCACTCAAGTGCATCAAATTCTCTCTCAGTGTGCATATTAATAAAAAAAAAGGCAGAACCCATGATGTAAAGCCTCTTATAACAGTCTAAAAAGTCATGCCAAAAATTGTTTTTAATCTCAGGAGCATTTGGCAGCCCTGTATAAAAATGAGAAGTCTAACATCATAAAAACAGCACTGGTCGGCGGTGGTAAAAAATTATTTTTACCCATGCAATTAGCCAAGAGGAAAGAACAACGTGAGGCAACACCAATAAACGGTAAAGAAAACCGTCATCGCTGTCTGAAGTAAGCTTTGAAGATGAAGGTGAAAACACAATTTGAAGGAAAAGAAAAGTATTATTCACCCCATCACTTTCTGACGCAAGCCGATATTCTGGCGATGATGAATAAACACTATAATGCATCGCAATAAATTGGCTGGAGGGATAATAAAACTACTAAGTATTCCATGATATTCTGAAGTAAATTAATAATGGGAAAAAAAAGACAATACATGCAGCCCATCGGTGAATAGAAAGACGTTACGAACTGGTCTAGAGCAGTACTATGGCACTAACAGTTAGTTTAGTGCACTAACAGACAACCAATCCCGCGTGTCACTCAATGCTTGGCAGTAGAGATTGCTGATATTTCTTAGTTAGTATATATAGGTGCATTAGATGTATGCTGCCGAAACATACGATATTTTCAAGTTATTAAATGAAAATTAATTAGTTCCAAATCGACAACTTATTTCGTATAGAAAAATTCATGCATAAGGTTACTCTGATCGAAGAACAAATAAAATATCGCGAATAAAGTGTAAAAAGATACGACAAAAACCCGTAGAGAGGATAAAATAAATCTCCTAAACTACGTAGGTCGCGTCACCACATATGATAGAAGGAAATTTATTGTTGCTAATGGCATATGAGGAGACACCACTCGATCTAACAGTTAGAGAGGAAACCAGAAATCACCCCGTTCATCTGCATAGGTACCGTCACTAAGAAAGGGTACCATCTATATCAATGGATCTAATCCTTTTTTACATACCAAACACCCTTAAAAGCATCTAAGAATCTTTTTCTTTCCCGTCAGGATATGGAAGATAAATTTACATACCAAGTAATTAATAAATAATCTCCGAAAATTTATCGCAGATATCGGAATGTAGTTTCGCTTTACTATAGTGGCTACGAACGCTGTTCACGTTAGAGATGAATTTCGTAGGCACAGCACTGATTCAATAGGTGACCGCGTGGGTTTTTATTAGCAGTGTTAAGCAGCACTGAACCAAATCGCACTCATCAGTTCTCTTACATCTTTGCTCGAAGTAAAGGGTCATGAGGAGACAGATGGACGCAGATGAATAAGCAAGTAGCCATCCCTTGAATATTAAATGAATAACCCTCGACGATTTAGAAGCCCCTACACTAACTTGGTGTATTCTGAAACATCTATGAAAAAGTAACAAAATAAACGCACGCTCGGATCGATGCTGCTGTCAGAGCATCTTTATTTAGGCTCGGGGGGCTACGCGCCCGTGGACGCCTCGAGGATCGATCGATTGCATGGTTTATAGATAAACAGTTCCAGGGAGTTGATAGCCGGCTGATAATAAATGAAACGCTTATTAATATGGGACAAGCGCTAACTGTGGGGCTGAGTGCTTCGTCGAGATTATTATAATTAAGGGATTGCGTTCGCAACAATTTTGGCAAACGGATGGAGATAGCAGTAAATTGGCAATGGCAAATCTAACATGTTAGATTATTTAAAGGAGTGGGAGTAATTTTAGAAATGGTAATCATCGAAAAGAATAAAGGCTAGAGCCTTTGCGGAAACCCGAGGCCTGCAGCATAGTGCAACCTCATGCAACAACAGTCTGACATGCATTAAACTTCGAGCAGACGATATTACAGACACATGAACGTTAGACTCCACATTGTCGGTTATACATAGTTGTTTTTGCATTGCTAGAGTGATCTGTAATGAATTGATTATGTGCAGAACAATCACTATGACATCATAGTGAATGAAATAAAGATGATAAGAAATAGGAGCGAAAATGAACTAAGGAACAATAATTATGTGAAGGCACGGCTAAATCAGAACAATTTTGGCGAGCTACAATACAATGGAAAGAGAGAGAGATAAAAAAAAAATCATCAACAGATTGGTGCAAATAATGAGAAACCCGGAGAGATTAGCACCATTTAAGTCAACGGAGAACGCATAATAAACTGGGAGATATAAAAAATAATCACGAGCGAGGAAATAGAAAGAGAACGCATTGCAAGAGAAAAGCAGTTTTAACGCCCTGAGATAAAAATGGAACTGTGAGATAGCAACAATTACGAGATAAAAACAGCGATAAAAGACGACGAATTCTGAACAATATAAAATAAATAGACTGAGACCGACGTTGTAAACACGTCGGGACATCCCAGCCCGCGATACACTAAATCCCACCTCAGGAGAAAACCCAAGCACACCTTCCCATCACAACCGTTGAGGTAACACCAAGGAGGTTTAACAGGAGGAGAGAACACGGCAACAGTTGACCGTAACAGCCAGAGAATAATTTTGTTCTTCCATAGCTGCTCTCTTCCCACCAATCAAAAGCTCCCAGTCATTCGAGTAGGCAATCAGCGAGCCAGCCTAGCCGAAAAGTTCAGCATCTTTATAGCCGTTACTACCAACATCTATTACACCTCTTTGGGCTACACTGAGCAAGGAGGTGCAATAGGATGAGACAACACGGTTATTGTTTGGCTAGCAAGCCAGACTACATTTTTTTTTCTGGCGTAGCTGATTCTTGTGGTGCGTTTTTTCACAATATATATATATATATATATATATATATATATATATATATATATATATATATATATATATATATATATATATATATATATATATATATATATATATATATATATATTCTACAACGGATACATAAGTGTAATTAGAAGTCTTGCTATGGTTATTGGCAGCTGACAGCTAATGAAGTACACATTGCCCCGACAGGCCCACAAACTTTATTTTCTTCATTGCTGTTCTGTCCTGCCACAATGCTACAGCCCTTCCGCCAACACAGCCTTTCAGCCATTCCTCGTATAAACACAACTTGGTGAGTGTAAATTTCTGCCAGCACACGCGCACAGTACGTACAATATATATTTATATCTTTGCACAGTAATATCCAGAGAACTTTTACAAACTTTAGCATTGTATTGCAGTACATGTGCAGCCGGTCAACCGGGAATCACCCTTACCGGGAATTTTCACTGCATCACCGAGGCTTTCCATTCCCTCCTACAGTTAAACCTCCACGGACACTGAGGGAAGCAGGCCAGCAGCAACAAAAGGTGCCAATGGGATTTTAGAAAAAAAGACAAGATCTTTGGGAAAACCCAAGCTTTGGTAGCCCTGGTGTGGAAGGACAGATACATCAACAGACTCTGAAAACCGTAGATCCTCGCAAATGCAAGGCGGGCAGTAAAAACGCACCAAGTACTCAATGAGAACAATAATGAATCATAAAAATAAACTTACCAGAAAACAATCAGGCGCGGAAATATCAGGAAAAAAAAGCATCAGGTAAATAAGAAACTTTACGTGGCTTTTTTCTAGCGATAACGGAACAGAAAAACGATAACTTTCTGGGTGACCTGATGATAACATTCTGAAGCACAAAACCAACAATTATGAACTTCGAGCGATACCAAAAAATGATTGGTTGAACTGACAAAAAAATGCAATCAAAATTGAGAACGCACCAGTCCCACACCAAACGTATCTCTAGCGCGAATATTCGCCGCTGGAATTGACTGTCGCAACTCCAATCGTAAATGAGAAAACGTCGATACAGAGAATTGCTCATTAAAGCGTCAATCTTATAACCATTTACCTCCGAAAGAGACCATTGTAAATAATGTCTGCCACAAGGAAATTTTCTACTTTAAGGGCATTGTGACAGGGTTAGGTGTCGTTTTAAACAGTGCTGTCTCTACGATATATAGTGCTTACATTTAATGAGGAGAGTAGCGGGTTTTGGTTACATTATACATACGGTAATTGCTGTCTATATTAAATTTTGTGCTTAATGGGGACGAAATGAGGTTTGGAGACGCCTTAAATACGTCTGCTTCTAATCAACTTAGTGTTCCGTGGCATGATAACGCAATGCAGTGAGGCTATGTAGGTTAGAATATCAAAACCGATAACGGGCACCCACGTTTTTAGTGTAAGCTAATTCGGGGTATAAGCTTCAATAAAAAAATAAGAAAGCGTTAAGCTGTAACGAACGAAATAATTGATTGGCTTTAAAAACGAGTGGGAAT
Organism: Parhyale hawaiensis; assembly: GCA_001587735.2. Lineage (NCBI taxonomy): Eukaryota > Metazoa > Arthropoda > Malacostraca > Amphipoda > Hyalidae > Parhyale > Parhyale hawaiensis. The sequence goes on along the minus strand of LQNS02278180.1, from coordinate 8,160,291 downwards.
CAAAACAGATATCTATTGAACTCTAAATTTCTTCACTCTTTATTTCTGGGGTGTTGAATATGACAGTTTCGTGTAGAATATGGCAGCTGTGATATTAGATTTATCATTCAGACATTGCTGGGTCCTAAAAAGGGAATCTCAGCGTACAATGAAGAAGGGATGAAGACTTCCCTAAAGTAATGGTGGAGTTTATTTTGACGGCACCCTCCACAGGTAAAGCCAGAAGCACTGGTTTGTGCAGTAGATATAGGCCAACTGGCCCAGAGGAGTAAGTACAGCTGCATCCGACCACAGGTCGCTAAAAACTACGGTGCATTCAGCGGAAGATTCAACGACCCACGCCCCTTCTACCCTAAAGGAACTCCTGCACAGCAGCAGTGCACATCAAGCAGTTTGCTGACTCAGCGTATCGGGCACCACAAAGAACGCTCACCTGGCTCGGGGCTCGTTCTCGGCTCCTTCAGCACAACTGTGCAGCACGCGAGTCTTGCTGCTACCCTGCGTGCTAGGAATTAGTTTCATTATTGCTTTCATCACAGCTACTTTTGTACAACGTTGAATAAGAATACTCAGGTAAGTCAAAATCAATGAACACGCAAAAACGAAAATAATTCAACCGTGAGAACTCGAAACTGACCGCAAAATGCAAATAAAATAAGCACCACACCACAGCTGGGATCTTAAAAGACAAAACCCAAAGCTAACAGGAAGCAGAGAGATACTTAAAACTTAAAACTAGTCACGGTTGTCACTCATATTATTTTAAATTTTTTAACCTCTAAATCCAAAGTTCTCACACCAAAACCGACTAGGGATAGTTTAGTTTCTTCTCGCATATAAAAAGATAAACTTGTCTAAATTCAAGCGAAAAAGACCTTACGTTGACCGGGAATACCAAAACTAAAAAATACAAGATTGTGTCTCAATTTCTGGGTCATACACAGCTCAAACCTCAAGCCAACTTGAAGCTAACAAGGGGTCATAAAATTAATTACGAGAGCTACTGCTCATTGCTTGAATTCCAGTCCAAACCCGGCTTCTCCAGCAAGGAAAAAAACAAGAGTAGTGGCAGCGAGAATTTACCTAATCTTTTAAACTGCTATCCAAAAGTGGCATCTTATGCGAAAAAAACTTAAGCTCAAATCAAGAAAAACAATATTAAGTTCGAAACTATCCTCCGTCTCTCGAACTACCGTCCAAAATTGACATATGTAAGCGGCTACCTGCACTATGGGAATAAATCGCTACCAGTCCTCACGCTAGTCGCGGACGGCAGTATATCACCTCTGCACAAGATCGATGGGCGACGTGAATAACGTCACATGGACCTCGTTCGAAGAATCATCAAGGTATCTCAAGCAAAAAAAAAACTGTGATACTGACCGGGAGTAACAAAATTCCCACCGAAAATTAACGTCCGTCCTCTGAAATTTAATCCAAAGCTGGTAATTCAAGTGAAAACTGAGGCTGGCCGGGAACGGGAAAATTGACTGCATAGAAGCATGTGCTGACCTTCAGCTAGAACGTGCAAGTATAGAAAGGGACACGATAATGCGATGCATCGCATCACGCGCGGGCGCATACCATCTTCAGTTATAAGGAGAGAAAGAATGGGAGGGAGAGAGAGCGAGAGGCGACCGACCATTTGGGTTTTTTGCTAAACGCAGCCGCTTATCGCCTGACCATTTAAACGCCCTCGCAACCTGTTCCTAACGCATGCATGTGCGGCCACAGCAAAAATAGCACTTTATGCGACATGCAAACGCTCCGAACTTTGGTGGTAGCAATAATTAAAGACCGCAGATATTCTTGAGGAAGTGATGAAAATTTACGAAGACTCCAGCATACAATTAACACTCGGGTCGTGCTAAAAGAAATTTTTTATCTGCAGTAAGGAAAAGTTTACAAGTATCGTGGTAACAGTAATTAGGGACCTGCGTAAACGGAGATAGTCTGCGGGACGTCCCAAAACTTTACGGTGCACAATTTACGAAAGAGTCGTAGTGGAATACATTTCTGAATGCAGAGAGGAAAATATACAAGTATAATGGCAACAGTAAATATAAGGATTAAAGTAAACGGAGTTATTTTCCAGGATGAGATATAAAGATTTACGTTGAGGAATTTTCAAAAATTCGCGCTCGAATAAACGCCTAGTAAACTGAGAAAAACTACAAGTATCTATTTAAGAGTAATAACAGATCTGATATACAATCGAAATATTTCCAGGAAGGTGATAAATTTGGCGAGATTTCAGGGCACAATTTATATCCTAGTCGTGCAGAGAGCAAAGGAACTTGTGTCAAAAGTGAAAAAAATTATGACTATCTATACATAGCTGTAGTTTAGATCGGAGTGAAGAAAGATAGCCTAATCTTTCTTAACAGGAAAGTGATGAAAATTTACGAAGAGTCGTGTGCATAATTTATAGCCGATTCGTGATGGGAAAATTTAAAAAATATGGTGTGGGAAATTTGTATGTATCTGAACCAAAAGACATGGTAATAGTGAGTAGCATAGATTCGTTAAACTGTGAAAACGTATACAAAGCACAGGATTAGGCTTAAAATTGCCAAAGTTAGTCTCCGCACGTAACGGGTGCAATATTGAAGATAAACATACTAACCTGGCATTAGTTAGCACATCACCGATTGCTTCGATGCTATACCTACACAAATAATCGCAAACTAAGTCGAACTAAGGCGAGGCTCCTAAACTAATAAAAATAAAAGTTCACAGTGCTATATGTAGTATTTTGCTAACTTATTTTAGCATATATTTTACCTTATATTAATTACTTTACAAAAAACGCAAATTTTCCAATTTACTCTAATTATGTATTTCGCGTACGCACTTTAGCCTCCGTTTTGCGGTATTCACTATTTCATCAATTTACATAATTTATCTAATTTCTTTTGCCTTTAACGATGTTTCCGTTGATAACTGTTTTATGCTTCCAACAAGTAAATAAGCTGCACCAGATATTCATTTCTGTTTGCGGCATACTTTATGTAATTCAAAATTTTCTACAACTTTTTTTATTACTTACTCGCTTAAAAACATGCATTCCACCATAAGATGTAAGAAAGTTTCTCGAAAATGAATGCTAAAGTATTTAATAACAATTTGCTCACTTACAGGTCCAACTTGATCCATTCCACGACGAGTAACGTTCAAGATTCATGAAAACAACCATTGAAATATACTAAATATTGTCCATTCATAGAACCTATCAATTCCATTCTATAGTAAGTAACGAGCAAGGCTTTAGAAAAGTACTATAGCTTTACACTGTGTTTTCCGTTCAGTGAGCGGCCCAACTATAGATGCATTCCATCATCAATAACTTATACTTATAAGATTTGCAAAGAGAAATCAAAGTTTTCATTACATTGATCGCCCATCTTAAGCCTTCCAATTAGGGGGCATCTAACCTGGAAAGAAATTCAAATTCACAAACTGGAATTTTTATGGAAGAGCCATTAAGTAAAATTCAATCGAGCGCCTCATTCTTCGAACATTTGGGGCCTTTCAGGGTTGAGGCGAGAACAAGTCCTCAGATTGGAAGAACGACTTTCAATTTAACCCTGAAACGTAGGTACTTCATAAGCTACATCTCAAACTACGGTAGTGCGATAATAAAAAGGGCATTTCATTATGGTTTTTCTTATATAGGGCGAGTTTCAACGCCTATAATAACCAATGTCATAAGTTATAAAACACTGATTACGTATCTTTTCCCTATAATACTGACAAGTGTACCTTAACGTCAAAAACGAAGGCAACTTTATGCACCGACAGAATTTCATTATTAATCCACGTCTTCTAGAGATAGGTTGATTCCCTGGGAATCTTATTTTCAGGATAAAAAGAAGCACCAACGTGATAAAAAACATTAAAAACAAGACGTTTCGGATTTTTAAAAATCCATCATCAGTGTTCTGAAAATGACAAAATTTGAATTATAAAAGGTAGTTAAGACTTAAGAATAACAAAAATACATGTATCGTAGGTCCCAAACCGTTAAAAATTTATGAAATGATCGAGAGCTTAAGAGCCGATGTGCAGTCGTTTAGCTCAGGCCTACGTTTAAAAATGTACAACGATTCTAAAATGCGGAGGTCAGCCATGGTTTGGGTCGTGTCTAAAATAGAAAAATTATTGCTCCTAAAAACATGGTCACTAATGATACAATGGTCATGGATGGAAGATTTTGAAGGTTTCGTTAAAAGTTGCAGCTCGGTTCTGGAGGATACAGTGTACCTGGCTACAAAATTATTTAAATATTGAAAGATTTAGGCACTGCCAATTCTATAATGACAAATGAAACAATCCATTTGTTCTCTTTGGACTATATCGCATGAACCTTGAATATCACACGTTCTCGTTTTATCAAGTCGAAGCGCAGCGTTGCCATCGTTCTTTTCTTGGCTGCTAAAATCCATAACCTTATTTAGGGTTCGGGCAGGCTGGCAATTACATCTACAGTTTATTCAATTGCTTTAAGCTTGACATAAAATAGACACAGAAAACTACATTAGCAAACAGATAAACAGAAGAGGATAATTATAATAGCGCTTTGTTGAAAGATATTCACTGGTATGATTATTATTTTTTGTGTGTAAATTGCCCGTATCAGTTGATGGGGTATATATTTTAAGAGTACCGTTAGATAATGATCGGCCTACGAACAGTTCCCTTAATGGACATTCGGTATACGGACATTTGCCTACCAGACATTTCGCTTATCGGATATTTCATCAACCGGATATTATGCTCACGAACACTTTGCTCATCGGACATGAACTAGTTTCATCTTTAAAGTTTAAACTCTAAAGATGTCAAGTATTCCAATACTGTTAAGTATTGTTAAGTATTGCTTTGCTAAGAGCAAGACATCATTTCTAACTTTCTTTCTAATTGCTAAACATTCTCATAGCAATATTAAGAATAGTAGTTGGTAATATCGATGGAAGAGTGAAATAAAATAAAGTTATAAGTTAGCTTATATTTTATTCAAATAAATGTCTTAGCAAAGGCCTAAAAATAGCAGACCATTAATCCTAAATAAAGCTACAGTAAAAAAATACTAGAAAAGAGAGAAGTGACCATTCGACAACAATTAGGAATTTTAAAGATTAGGTATTTTTACCTTCATCAGTGCGTTCCAGAGATTTGATTGACTTGGTGTCCAAAGATATAATGTCCGGTAGGCAGAATATCCAGCACGCGAAATGTCCAGTAGGCGAAATGACCAAATTAGTAGGCAAAATATCCAGTAGGCAAATGTCCGTTAGGCGAAAAGTCTTATAGGCGAAATGTAGAATAGTTCAAATGACCTTAAGTCGAGTGGCCCGCGGGCGAATTGTCCTAACCAAACTGTCCAGCCACGATATAGGCATGTGCGGAACGGATGTCTTAACTGCTGATCCTCAGTTTCTTTTCTAGCAATTGAACAGGAAACGGATATCTAAACCAGTTCACGAAAATACTTACAACAGGACAATGGTGCATTGAGTAAGGTTGACCTGTTCGTGGAACAACAGTGCAAAAATTATTGGATAATGCAGTCAATATTTGCACTTGAGTGGAAACCAAGGTCTCCGGACTTGACGCCGTGCGATTTTTAACGATGAGGAGGATACTGTTTGGTTGTGTTTTAATTAGTAAAATTGGACAACATTTCAAAGCTCGCATTGACCAACATTTAGGTGTATCAAGCCGAACCGGTCTACCACTTGCTAAACCTTCCCATTCAGCTCCCCGTCTGCATGCTGAGCAAAATGACCATCCNCTTTATATCCATAGAACAAGACCTAACCTCAACATCATGACCTCAGCTGTACCTCTTCACACTATCCCCGACTAACTAACTACACATCTGCTGACTGTACGGGAGCTGGCGCCCGGCCCCTGCTCACAGCTTGGCTCGTCCGCTCTTTGTGTACGACAGACATTTTCCCCCTATGACTGTACATGTTCATTTTCTTCCCGCCCTATGTAACGACTACAGCTGTACCACTCGTCACAACCATGGCTGACGTTTTTTCCTCCGACTGCACTCGCCCGATTTTCCTCCGCTTCCCGTGCCGCTCGACGCGTATATTAGAACCCAATAGCGCACCGTGGTCATTCGCCCTCTAGGTCCCACACTGCCAACACCATCACATTTTAGGTCTTCTTAAATAAATAAAAACAAATTGTTGGCTATATATCCTTAGATTTTATTTGGTTTTTGATAATGGGATAATACTCCCGAAACGTCAACCTTTTATATTAGTTCATGTCTACTTTATTTCAATTTTATAATTTACCAAAGGATAGTCATTTGAATTTTGAGGATGTTTAAGAATTGAATATCCAGTATTCGAAGATGTTATGTCGGCAGACTTGTTATGTTATGTCGGCAGACATTATGTTATATGGGCAGACTTGTGAGGATGTTAAAGGATCGAATGTCCAGCATTCACTGATGTAGTCATTATTGTTATTAGCGCCCTATAACTGCTACGGTGGTATCTGCCTCATGAGGGCATTCGTGTATTAAAAAATTCCCATTCGTGTAAACGTTAACTCACGAAATAATTTTGGGAGCAAGGGTTACGACTTTCACATGGGGTTAACAACTGTCACATTTTTTGTCAGATTTTAAGCATCATGACAGCTGCTAAATAACTTCACCTGATGCACGATATCTCCTCGGAATGGAGACGTGTAGTACCTCAACCCTAACAGAATGCTTGGCTGCCTCACAAGCTTCAATCGTAAAACAGGCACTGGGGCAGCCGAGAGTTTGTCAGTGAGCTCAAAAGTTGCAATAATGGCGGTTTTATGCTCTCCAGCAGTTGCCGAAAGAAGCTATAACGCAAAACAATAAGCACAGCTGTTCCAATATCGAGCAGATCCGAGAGGGAAGTAGATACCCAATTTTAATTCAGCGCACCATTATATTCTGTAGGTAACGAGGTACAGAAACTGGTTTACCCAAGGATACAGTTAAGAAGATAATGAGCGGGCAGGCGTCTGTAACTGGAACACTCATTGGAATCCGCCGCACGCGTAGCTTGTTAAGGCCGTGAAGAAGATCGGGAGAAGAGAAGCTTTGGGCCGTACCGAAAATGCTTTGAACAGGTGCAGTCGATGCGCGATCTCATTAGTATCGAACCTAGTAGGGTCAAAATTTCTGGAATACCAGTGACATAAACGTAGCTTGTTAGAACGGTAATATGAAGATAAATCTGAATAAGAAAAACTTGTGCCAAAAATGATGTGCGTTCGTCACGAGTGTCGAACTAAAGTATGACACAAAACCAGGACCACAAACTGTGCAAGGGTATAGCTTCTCCAAACGTTCACAAGATCTGGAGAAAAGAACGCGCTTCCTGAGCCGAAAATGCTATCTGTAAACAGGTGCTGTAGATTCGTGTTTTTAGCTAACCTTGAACTTTAGTTGTTGCGTAAGCGTTGCTTGCTCGCTAAAGCGTGGATGAAGTTTTGGAGAAACGATAATTTTTACTTTACCGATGATGAATAGTTGCGGCTGCAACTATTCACCATCGGTAAAGTAAAAACTTTCGGACTAAATTTAATATCACATGGCTAAATATGGCTTTAAAAGCAAAGGAAAAATATCCATAACGTTTTCCTGAATGTGGTTCCATCTATACGTACGTCCATCCATCTGTCCGTGTATACGTTAGGATTTCACTATTAGATAGGGGAAAATCGTGTTCTCGTTAATTCGACGACGCGTCGGGAGGGAAGAACAGGAGTTAAGCTCAAGTTCAAATTTAAGCTGCTATTGCTCGCAGTCACAGGTAGGAGATTCGCTGCCTGACTGGAGCATATTTTTACACATACGCATGCATGTATGAGACGCGTCAGAGAGCATAATATTAAAGAAGAATGCATTTGTTCAGAGGAATTTTCACAGGTTCCACCTAGTAGGATTTATTAGCCATTCGATGTGTTCAACTTGGACAGCCAACTGCAGAAGCAATTGCCAGCGCAGTTATATTACGTATGTTCAACGGTAGCCAAAGGAAAGTATAATGGACTAATTTAAACTACTAAAACGCTGAGCTAGACTCAATCTTGGTTAAGTTCACGTAAGAATAATTCACACTATATATTAATGTAAAGTGTGCAAGTACGTTGCTTGTTTGGTTGGTTGGATGGTTCCTTCGTCCCGATGTGAAATAAAAGATAGAAAAATTTCATCAACTCAAAGACAATAGAGCCGTTGCTTCGCGCCAAGCTTTGAAATCTAAGATTTGAAAGTGTCTGAAGTAACCCCAAGGGGGCAGCATGGACTCTCATCCCAAAGCGACTGTATTATCCCCTGCACTGACTCTCTATCTATATTATAATTCTGTTTGAAGCTTCATCCGCAAGTCCATCCCTCCGTATGTCCGGTGTCTGTACGTGACGCTTTTTACAATTAGTGAGGGGCAAATTTAACTTGCAAGAAGCTCTGATTTTCGGTGGAACGAAGTTCAACCATAGTTGTTTTCTTTAGCGCTTCTTGGTTTTGGTTTTGTTAATCTACGGCAGAGGTGTTCAACTTTAGCCTGACCACCAACAGTGAGGAGCGCTTCATATTTTCGTGCGCCATAATTTTTGCACTTCGTGTGTACTCGGATGATACGGGTCTCAAATATCGAAAACAGAGCTTGTCTCTCTGGTATTTCCGCTATCTCTTGCATTTTGTAACTTTCCAGCTTCCCAGTCGATGCACGAGTTCCTTGAAATTTTACTGGGCTGCAGGTTTCCAGTCTACGAACTTCTTAATTTTGTAGTAAAAGTTAGAACGCCTTCTGGGTTTTGTAGTTTATTTGACCCCTCATTAATAGGGAAATACTTGTGAAAGTCTTCTAGGTTCTTTATTTATACGTAACCCAAAGCTTTTGGACCATTAAACGTTGCGCGTCTTCAGTGGAACAAAATTTCAAAAAATTCAGCAACAGAGCTCAGAGAGTACACAAGAGTTGTATCCTGGCTACCGAATATAAAAAAGAAACTCTAAATATTCATCAAATTTTCATCGCTCAATGTCTCGGCTCAATGTACTTTATTCTTCATCAGCTGCTTAATATATCTGATGTGGAAATGCATCACATCTCCTGCAATTTGCTGTTTGAGGGTAAGCTCATCTTCCATTGTTCAGCCTTGAAGTGGCGGTAGTTAAAGGTTGATTGTTATTTTCTTGTATCAAAAACCAAGAAGACTTTCAAAACTCCTTCAATATGAATATGACTTTGTGTCATCATATATTTTAAGATATACGTGAGATTTATAATTTTATATAAATACGGAACCGTGCAGATATAGCCGCAAATTCCACTGCAAAAATTCTTGTGAATTTATGCTCATTTTCATTTCATTATGAGTTGCTCCACTTGAAAAGAATTCAGCAAATGAAACAGCTCTATCAAAGAAAGGCAAGCTGAAAGATATCAAACAGCAATCTGCAATGTTTCACCTTAGCCGTTAGCTAGGCCTTCGGGACTTCTGTCTTCTGCGTCCACTTTGCTTCCTTCCAATTTCATACTCCTTCTGATTTTACTTTCGTCTGTTTTCCTTCTTCTTTCTCAACTTACTGTTCCCATGCGCGTCGATAATGTATGGGAACACCTTCGTGCATGGGATCCCCGTGACTATCGACGTACTATATGTTCCTTCCTTTTCCTCTCTTAGAAAGCTTAGTACTTATTTAGGGAGGCTTAAGTTAACTGATACTACTACTACTTCTACTCTGGAATGTCTAACAAAAAACGCTTATGATAAATCGGTCAGTTCTGAGCGAATTCACAGTAAGTAAAAACGATAATGATAAGGAAATTCAACAGATCCCGTAGTTAAATGTGTGATAACTAATCATAAAGACCGAAGTGAAGACTATATTGAGAAAATGGATGCAAACGCAAATTTGAGAAATACAGTATAAAAACGTGAATAGAAAAACTGAAGAGCATTACGAACTGAATATACCTCCGAATCGAGCGGCAAAACAAAACAGACACACACAAGAGGAAGGAAAATCCCATAGACAGAATACTGAATCCCGTGTGATCACAGGAGATGGCTGCATTAAGATCACAACGGAATAAGTGTCAATAGATACAAAAAAGCATTGCTTAATAATATATTGCAGTTTCTTTACATCATCTGCAACGTTGGGATGTACGATTTACTTGGCATCATTTTAGTCGATACGAGTAAGATAGACGGACTACGCGATACGTCAGACGTATTTCACCATGGGTTACGTGACGTGCTTAAGTTTAGACGGAGAGGGTTATGTTTGCAGATCTGGTTGAGGACGAACTAAGAAAGATAGTAAAGGCGTAGCTTAGGAATGACACATAATAGAAAATAAAGATATTCATTAACCGTGGAATTTCCACGGGTCCAGCTAGTTATTATTATTAACATACGCTAGACTGGTGACGTGAGAACGGAGGAAACTCCATATGGTTACGATGCGGAAGTTCAACCGAACATCAAGGAATGAAAAGGAAACGATGCCCCTCAGTATAAAACTACGAAGAAGACCCAAGTAAACAGCGACTCCGCTGTAGGTATTTTTTGCCGTCATTTGGTGACGGCGTCGCCCACATAATACCTCATAATATTACTCTGGTTCCGTCCGCCCGGCCGTGTGTTTGCACGTTACGCCGGTGCAACAATATGTAATCGCACGTTCAACTTACGAGCGTACGTTCGCCTCGCACGAAGGTCAACTTAAGTCCATTCCATGGGTATCTTGGCTTCGGACTTTCACTCTGCATTGGGACGACTTGCGAGCTCAGCAGCCGCTCATGAGCCTAGATGATGGAAATCACACAACCATTTTATGGGCAGTGGCGCCCACAGTCAACAGAGCAGTAACAGCAGTAACAATGATTCATGAATTTTCGCTAAAGATTTAAATTTTAAGATCAGCCAGACACATACAGTATATCTATATCACTAATCGATAAGAATATAAGGCTACTTCCTCAATCAGCCAAAATGGCAATGCTGCGCAATCGCCGAAGTAAGACAACAAAATATAAACATATTTTTGTTCTTCCAATGTAATTAATCCTACGAATTTATCTTTTTCACCAAGGACGTAGAGCTGCATTCTCTAGTCAACATGAGTGCCAATGCTGTGCAATGGCTGAGGTAAGACAACAAGAGATAAACTTATTTGTATTCACAGAGAGCGTTGACTCGAAGCTTGAGGAGCCACATCTTCAATAGAAACGGAGGCCAAGGCTATTCACTTCAGAACTCATCCACTTCTTTCGTTCTTTCAACAAACGGAGACCAAACTGGTAATTTGCCTTCCGAAGAGGCCGCTTTTAAGGCATGAAAGTGAAGACGGACATAAAGTCTTGCATGCAAATTATATGAGGGAGCATCAGGCACCCTGAGCGAGGCGGCCATCAGCATTGGAAAATGCTAAGCATAAAATGCGCGGCAAATTATGTGAAATTAAATAAAAATAAGTTGGTATTCGAGAGTTCCCAATAGTGAACGCTCAACTGCGACTCTTAAATAAAAAGGTAATTAAATCACAGCAAACAATTTTGCCTTGCTTTCACGTAGATAGCACGTCGTGTTTTGGTCTCTCAACGTGCTAAGCACGTCGATCTGTGGACTCCAGATAACGTTGTTAGCACGTTGTGCTGCTGACAACGTAATGGCAACATTCATAGCTACGTCACATTGTCAATTCAGCTCCAGATAACGTTGTTAGCACGTTATATCACAACGTGCTGGGCACGTTCTTATCACGTCGAATCATAACGTGCAGGAAACGTATTCAACACGTTGTATCACAACGTACTAAGAGAATGCACGGCAGAAGGTGCTAAGGACGAGCCCAGCACGTTGGTAGCTCGTTGTGATGCGACGTGCTAACAACGTTATCTGGAGTTCACAAATCAACGTACATATCACGTTGAAAAACATTGAAATATTGAAAATTATAAACATATGTGCGAGACAAATCACGAGGAAGTAAGTAAATCAAACCTTATATTAGGGAGTTGCTAATCGTGAACGCTCAACTTCAGTTTTAGATTGTAAGGCTATTAAATTGGGAACTGACAAATGCTGATCATCAAATGTGCGGCAAGTCATGAAAATTTAAATAAATAGCTACAAAAAGTTGGAATCCTAAAGGCTCAATTTCGAATCCTTGAAGATATTGGAGTCAGCACCGGAAAACATTGTGTACAGAACGCGCTGTGAATCACACAAATAATAGATCAGCGGATAAAGGCTGACAGCTAATAATTAAGGCCGTAATTCAAATTTCAAGAAGTGCGGTAAAACTGGCATTGCAAAATTGGACATATAAAGCATGGAGCAGCTCATAAAAAGACAAGCACGAGGAGAGCGGCATTATAGAAAATTAAATAGACCATAATTTAATAATAACAATATGAAAATCGACCACACGATGAAATAGAACGCTGCGTGACATAAGACCATCACCCGCGGTGGGGACAAATTCAAAGCCGTAATTTTTTTTGGCCAGCTAACTCTAGATTTTTGGCATTTTCACATCTCAGTCGACCCACCTGACTGCCTGAAAAAAATATATCATTATGATTCAACTCCTTCTGCCTTTTGTTTTAGGGTGGAAGGACAACAAAATTCAACGCCATAATTTTTGATCGCCTGGATACTATATAGTTTTGGCATTTTTTACATCTCAGTCAACCCACCCGACTGCCTGAGAAAATTATTATTATGAAACAACTCGTGCTTCTTTTTCGGTGAACAAACAACAAAATTCAACGCCGTCATTGTTGATGACCAGCTAACTCTGGTGTTATTTTTTGACATTTTTCCCATCTAAAGGACGAACTACCTCACTCTTTGCAAAAAAAATTAACATTGCACAACTCTTTCTACCTTTTTTTGAGTAGACAGTCAAACAGATATATACAAATATACTTAAATCTTCAAAGAAAACATTATCACCGCTCTCACTTCGTTCGCAGGTGATAAATAGCCAAATAAAGTGACACATCATCACAAAAATTGAATTAGATGCTCTTCGTAACACTCCCAACAATTTCTGCAAATTTTATAACAATCCGTTGATAAATGTTTGAAAGATATATACCCAAGAAAAATAGGCACATAAACAAACAAACGGTTTGATTGATCATCATTATCATCAATCATCATCAAAAGTAAATCATCTATCCTTCCAAACATACTTGACATTCCCTGAAAATTTCATAAAGATCCGTGCATAACTTTGAGTACTTTTTGCAACAGACAGACGAAGTGACAGAGAAACTCCGACAAAAACAACCTCCTTGGGGAAGAAAATATCTTGATATGCTTTAGACCCAAAAGTTACATTTCATGAAGCAAAATTGATTAGTCAACCGTCTCAACAATTTAGGTTTAACGCCTGGCACCCGATTGAGCGGGGCGAAGCTGGCTCACATGTCGGAGATTCCGGACAGTCAGTCAAGCTTCTAGGCTTAGCATAACGCAACTTTGGGCGCGTTCGACTGGCCGACAAGACTAAGACTTTCAGGCTTGCCTTGTCCTCAATTTCAGGTAGAATATTTGGTTTTGCGACTTTAAGTCGTACTGCAAGTGTTATAAGCAACCCGATTACGTTGGGCCGGCTGAAACTCCACTTTACGAAGCAAGATTGAGTGTGAGGAATTCTGAAGAGTAACAGATTTAAGGTCGACGTTCCTAACTCGAAGGTGAAGCTAGAGCATCTGCCAGAAGTTTCGGAAAAGTCAGGCTAAAAAAATCTCAACTTTGCTGGCCAGGCGAAAACGGTCTGTGATGAGCCAATCAGCGCAAGCGAATACGGTCTGTGATGAGCCAATCAGCGCAAGCGAATACGGTCTGTGATGAGCCAATCAGCGGCGCTTGCTCATAACATACGGAGCTAGTAATATAGGTCCATATTACATATCATACAAATCATCAGCAGAAGAAACACAACTGAGAACATACAGATGAACCACAACCTTCGAGCACAAGTGATGATAATTATAGGCGGCAAACAAGCAATGTCTTAAGAAAGACAGCAAAAGATCCAATCGTTGCATTCCCGGAGGTTGTGTGAGGTTCCAGTTGAGCAGCATTCTTTGGGAGAACGCAAATAAAACGTGCAATCCTCGTCAAGGTTGTAACGAAATTGCTTCGCTCAGGTACGGAATTACTCCGCTACTATTTTTGCTATGAACGACGGAGGGAGGGGGGGGGGGGGGTTTACANGGGGGGGGGGGTGGTTTACAGACGGCACTGACATGTCCTCTGCAGGGTGCCGTGTCAGTGAGCACTGCTCAGTAGCAAATAACTCCATCTGGGTTTATAGTTCCATTAGAAAAGTACGCGCGAAAGCCACTGGTTGAGCGACGATGGATGAAAAGAAAAAGGACACGTTTCAGCACGAAGGTTGTGTGATCAAGGTTAGGTCCCTGAAGATGCTTCAAACTATTCCACAACTTACATGGGTTCTGAGTTTGATTAATTAAAGACAAATAATTTTCTAGTTGTTCTGTATATTTTTCGTATCACAGGGCGCGAGCAAAGTAGAGTGACAGCCATAGTTTCCTTTTCCAACAAGAGCGCAGCAGGGCCGTAGCAGTCGCATCTCTTCCGTACAGCGGAACTGTCTTAAAATTTAAAAAAATATACGTAGCCTTTGAACCTTGCAACTCCACCCACATACACAAGTCTTCAATCAATACTTTCCTTCTAGATGCACTTTCTTGAGAAGTTCATCCTGATAAAAGAGCAAGTCTGCAACTGGCTACTAAGATCCACACATCCTAACAACAAACTGAAGTTCTACCCTCTGGAAAAAGCACACAGCCATTGCTTCCACACAAACCTGTCCGTTACCCATCAAAAAGCCTGAAGCAAAACACCTTGCAGTAAAAGCAACACTTCATAGATGGCATGTAACCGAATATTTTACTGTTCTATGCGAATTGAAAGCCCTTGAAATGGAACGCCATTATATTATAAAGAGAGATACGAACCATTTCGATGTACAAACTACATGTACGGCAATGTGGTCGCTGCTTTGCAAGTTTTTAAAATGAGCTTACTGCTTAGAAAATCCCTTTAAAAGGTTGATGGAGGCTTACAGACAGAGTTTACGTAACAACTTGCGCCGGAATAAAGGTTCTGTGGTAGGTACTAATAGATGTCGGTCATAACACGAGCCTCATTTGAAGTAAATCTAAGGTTAGCACTGCGCCTGAGGCATAAACAGCGGAAACAAAATATACAGATGACTTACTCAGACAGAAAATGATTATTCACACTGCAGTTGCTTATCCTAGGTTGCTTTCCAAGATTTGAGTATTGTGGCTAATGAAGTTAGTATAGATTGTTTATACCTGACTGAGACTCATCCCAAATTACTTCACATTACTTCAGAAAAGCCTCACTCGAGCTGGCTAAGACTCAGACACGGTCCTGAGGAGGCAGGGGCAGAGTGTGCGATAGGAGCCACACAGGCCACGCTCGTGACACACCGCAGCACTGATAAGACATTCGCTCTCTCTGCACTTGTGTGACTTTTGCCGTCTTAGACGAGCCGCTGCGTCGGTTAACTCGAGCAACAAAAATATTACTACTTATAGAAAGCATCTAAGAAGGCATAAAATAGTTGAACAATTACCATCAGCAGCAAGGATCGATTTTCATTCACGAATGGAATTATTTATAACCTGCAAAGACGACCCTTTTGGACTCTATAGGGACTTAAATATTAATTATCGCGAAGGAAGAGCACATTGTTATTATTATTTTAAATACATGTCACGAAAATCATATACATGTGCATAACAGTTAAATAACACACGTGTATAAGCCACACGAAACAGGTGCGGCTCAGTAAAATGGCACAGCAGACGTGGCTAATTCGTGCGAATGTGACCCACAAAAATAGCTCGAATTAGGAGCGGTGTGGCTAAAAATTATAGCTTGAGCTTGGAGCGGCGCGAACTGATACCGCGCGAGATACGAGCTTTTGCTGTTTATCAATCAAGTAATGCACGTATATGTCAGCATAATGATACATGTGTATGACAATTAAGTAATACACGTGTATGTCAGTCAAGTGGCACACGCTCCTCATGTCAGTAAAAATAATAGAGGCATATATCAGGTAGACGATGCACGCGTAAAACAGAACTAATGTCCCATTACAGCGCGTCAGAGTCCGCGCAATCCAATTAAGTATCTCTCAATACAATGACAGTCAGCCAGCAGATGAGGAGCAGAAGTCCTGCACCGCAGCAATAACATTATACAAGTTCTGTTCATATTGGGAGAGCTTCACTAATATCGCGAATGGATGGAGGTCTATTATTGATGTCGGCAATGGAGGATTAGCAGAGCCAAATCCGGTAGCTCTGAATGGGATCTTGCGGTGCGCGCTAATATCTTAATAATATTTATTGTGGCGCTAATATCGTAATAGTACGTATTTAGTAGAGGGACGGGTGAAAATTGCTCCGATCGGCCAGAAGTTTCACTCCTCGTTGATGGCGGAACTCGACACAGGCTACGAAGCATGAAAGTATCTTTATTTCAAGTCAAACAGAACATATACGAGCGGAGCGGTACAGCTTAGGACAGACCAATGTTGTTCCCGAGACTATACTAACGATACTCTATGTTATCTGTATTTACGGCTTAAAACGTAATATGCAAACGAACGAATGGACAGGTAGAGGTGTGCATGGACGTGACCACAAAGTAGAATAACCTTATTTGATAATAGGAGGTGACAGCAGTCGGCAGTTCCTTAGTAGAGATTCGCGCAAAAAAAAAAAAAAAAAATTCATTCATGAAGCAATTTCATACATTATATGGACGTGCCTTATAAAAAAATGACAGTGATTTACAAACATTTCGTTTAGGAAATTTCAGAGCACAGCACTTTAGTTGCAATGGGAAATACCATCTGCAATGCTACCCCTACCGTACATCATTATGTGATGGAGGACTATGAACACGAAGAACAGACGGTATTTTTTTTTACACCGAAGCACATAATCGGTATTTTATATTTATCACAATAGTTGACAACCTTTGCCCATCTAACTTTCCATTGGCATCCAGGTGAGTTGCTGTCGCCTTCTCGGTTGTCGTAAGTGCTCCAACAAGCGGTAAGCTCCAACAAGCTTGCTCTGGAAATTCTCTCTAAAACACCTCCACTCCACCACCTCTACGCAACTGATATGTCATTAAACTAATGGAAAATATAAAAAAACTCACTGTATGTTCATAGGCCTTTACGTGATACGCTTCAGTAAGAATAATACCAGCTTCTAAATTTTGTTTGTTATCTCAAGAAGGAAAACTCAAGCAATATCTAGCTTTGCAAGTATGATCCAGTATCAAAACATCAGTTGTAGCTGAATTCGTTGCACCAAATTTTTATAATTACATCACTGGAGCAATAACAAGAGCTGCAATATATTACTTACATAATCATGTTAATAATAACAGTATTTAAATGTACTACACCTTGTTTTCAAAATGTCATAATAAGAATGATCATGCTTATATAACTACTAAATGATAATATTAACAAGAATATGGGCCCTAACTAAACACGTCCGACATTTTCACAATTGCAGATATCAAAACAATCAAACATGATGTACTGTACTTCACCGATTACCTTAAAAAAAGATACGCTAGATTTCTGCAACAACAGGATAAATCGTCGCATCTGCAAGCAATACCACGTAGCAAGATTTATAGTGAAAAACCAAACATAATTGCTACATTCGAATACAGCATGTTCGGCATGCAATTTTTACGATTACAGCTATCGCAGAAAATCCCGTCTGCTACACCAGATTTCCATAAATGGAATTATCAAAGTATTCAAACTTATGTAATCTACTGCAACACTCAAGATAAAAAAGATCTAGCAATACAAATTCCATAATTATAAGCGAAATCGCCACATTTACAGCACCATATATCAAGACTTTTAACGATAAAAACAAACATAATTGCTTCACTTAATTCTTACAACTAATAACTATAACAGAAAAACACGTTTTGCTGCAGCAGCTTTTCACAAGTCCAGTTACATGACCAATTACAGCATGTGCATCACCATATTTCGACACCCCAAGAACAACAAGGGACACACTCACACGCATAGTTACAGAGGAGCTGGCAAGTACCAACGTCGAGACGCTGAAGGTTAAATCTTGATTAGGAAGGCCCAAAGACAGATGAAGATGAAGGACCAAGAGCTCGACATGGGGTCTCAAAGTCCAGTCTTATACAGGTTTCTTAAGACACGGGGTCCCGCTCCAGTTCATGTCCAGTAATGGATGAAATAATGGAGCCTGTATTGTGTAGAGGCGCCATGGAAAGCAAATGGG
The DNA here is from genome assembly GCA_001587735.2 of Parhyale hawaiensis. Classification (NCBI taxonomy): domain Eukaryota; kingdom Metazoa; phylum Arthropoda; class Malacostraca; order Amphipoda; family Hyalidae; genus Parhyale; species Parhyale hawaiensis. The sequence continues at coordinate 8,141,887 of LQNS02278180.1, read as the reverse complement.
AAGCGTATTCTGGAATGATGGAGGTCAAAATAGTGCTTTTTATACTAAAAGAACTGAGAATAAGAGAGCAGAAACAGTCAGTGTATCGTCTTAAAGACAAACTGGAGGCAATAAAACTGCGTTATAATTCGAGGGTGAAAAGTTGAAAAAATAGATGCTGTCATGTGGAGTTGTAAGCATGCAAATAGGAGAAGTTTTAGTGCTTCAATACGCAATAAGAAGTTCCAAGTAATATTTTACAATATATGTACATCAGATGAAAAATACTTGCTGGGCTTTTCCCTTCATAATTTTTGCCCGCCCCAATAGTTACTTTCCGGTTTAAGTTCTTGGGACGGCCAAGAATTCAGTTAGGGAAAATACGAGCTAAGTATCGAGACGAAATAAAGTGCAATAAAAAATAAACAAAGGATAGATGTTCATATCGTACCTCAAGAACCAACACATTCGTTGGGATAAAATTCAATTTCTTCGAATGCTTAAAATGGATTAACATAAAAAATCATGTCATTGTGATATTGTAGAAACTTAATAACTCCAAGTATAAAGTATTCAAACTAACAACAGTTATAATTATAATTTAAGGCTTAAAACAGGCCAAAGAGCCAATATCATTCAACAGCGTATGAGTGTATCCTCACCCATGTTCGCCCTTCACTGCCTATCAACGCGCTGTCAAAAATCAATAATTATTCAGTATCACCAGACCAAATGCACCCAGACGCATGTTTACGTCTCGCTGCCTATTAGCGCTGTCAAAAATCAATATGAAGCGCTATCAGCTCAATACTCCAATCACAAGGCGGCTTATCGAAGGCACGAGCTTGGCTCAGAAGCAAAACAAGCTGCTGCTTGACTGGTCGTCGTAGTGAGGCACCACATGCAAAGACAAATTTATCTTAGATTCGCTTATTATAAATGTAAGCAAAATGCCCCGAAAGCATTTAATAAAGGCGAACAAATTTCAGTGATCGATCTTGAACGTTTATACCAGTGGACGCGATTCTACTATTGAGTGACAATCATATATAGCATTAGGTAAGCATAAAAAGTATTACTTTCTAACGAAAGTTTTGGTCGCTTTTCGAGAAGCAGCATCTTCATTGTGCCATTATGGCGGTTATAACGGATATTTTGAAACCTAACTTGCAGTCATCAGTCTTAGGGTGCCTTATTCAAGTGTTTCGAAGGACTTTGAGCTTTCCAGGCCTAAAACTTGTAGTGCTCTGGATTGATACCGTCGTATATTTACTGGTCATGCTTCTCTTTCTCGTGAGCGCTTGAACGTGTAAGGGAAAGCGTCAGTCATAAAAAGGTTAAGGTAAAATCAATTTGAACGCTCCTCCCACTGGTAAACCCACAAGGACTGGTTCGTGCTGGACATGCAGGCTAGCTGGCCTCGGAGAAGTGCACAGCAGCAGTCGACCACAGATAGTCTAGAGCTATGGTACCATCGACGGAATGCTTTTCTGCAACGACTGTGCCCCATTCCCGACTCTCCTCATTTCTGGGAGGAGTAAGTACCTTCACCGTAGCTGTGCAAATGCCAAAGGTTGCGTCAGCTCTCCAAGCGCTGCAAGATCTCGCTTACCTGGGTTGCCATTCGAACTTGCAACGTCCAGTTGGAACAAAATGGGTAAAAGTAGTTGAATAATCTCACCTATTCTAATAGACCTCTACACAGAGATCAACTTCAAGCAAAATTTATAGAATTTAAATTTTTTTTTAATAAATTATCGTCGCTCAAAAATCGATTTTTACGTGAACCTTTTTCAAGATTTGGTGAAAATGTTGAAGTTTTAATAATTCCATCCCACTGAGACTATGTTAATTAAACTATCAGGATATGCTAAAATTTTATGTGCATTCTGGCACATACCGTCAAATCCATGGCGCTAACACACAGTAATATTTTACACACAGGGTATATTATAGTCTGCCCATTGACCGCAACAGTAGGTACTTGACTCCTAGATCCAAAAGTGGCCTCTGACGCTGGCGGCAGGCAAGCGTCCAAATGCGTCCCTGCCGTATCCAAGATACCTACCTTCTCCGCAAGAAAAATGTTGGGTACCTAGGAATTTTTTTCTTCAGTATTAGATAGGGGGAAAAGTTGAAATGCTCTTAAGATCATAATTATTTTCCGAATAGCTCTTGAGAAAATCCCATTTTTCCGTTGCCGACTTTTGGCCGCCCGCATCAGACCTAAGAGTCAGGTACTGTAGCGGTCTATGATCTGTCCTATAGTGGAATGTCGTAACAAACCGACAGGTAATACAGCAGAAATTGGAGACGGTCAAAACTTTCGTTACAATTCCACCTGACACTTCAGCCATCACAGTGAAATTAATAGCAATTTCTCGTGGATACTATTAAAAAGTACTTCTGTCATCACAAAAAAAAATTACACATTTTAAAACGATGATGAGCTGCGATTGGGGTTGAAGGCGCAGACAGATTACTGGGCATTCATTAATGATGATAACGATAACGATGATGCCATAGCCATCACTTGTTCGTTGAAGTATAGGGAGAGGCGACGTAAAAGACCTAAGCTTCATTAACCATTGGCCCTCTTTTTAGTGCAAGAGCTGGCAAGCAGAAATGGGTCACGTAGATGTATGGTGGTATTACTATTAGCTTTAGAAGCTATGAACTGATGATGTTCTTCTATTGAATCAGCCGCATAAATGGTCCACAAGCAACGAATTGTTGATTTTCTACTCTTCAGTGGACTCGACGAATACCCAATGTACCAACCGCCTTCTATTTCCGTCCCGTCCTAAACGTCAATTTATTTGCCAGCAGATTCCGCTAGCCAGCTCGTGCTTGGATAAGTGACTGATGTGGTGCAAGTTGCTTCATTGTGTCTCATATCTGCAGTGACTGCAAAACTGAGCTCATCAGGAGGCAACCTCAAAATGCCACCGAGAACAATTTGGCCCCATTGCTGATGACTTATATCACCTCCCCTATATTTCCTCCAAGTTCGTAGTAGGGTTAATCGCTTTACCCAGGTAGATACATGTACTTCGATCAACTTGGGAGTCTTCTGGTTTTTGAACTAACATAAAAAATGAAGCGCGCTCGCCGTCATTAATTAATGGCAGAAAATAATTACTCCAACGAGCAGCTCCGCTTTTAGCTTTTCTTTGTTTTTCAACTCTGAAGCATATATTACCCTGTTCGTTCGTTGGTCAGCCATTGGATGCATGCAAGTGAGCACAGAGCGAAAGCAGTTATGCTGTGGAAAGGCAGCAAAATTCAGTGTCTATGTTACCGTTCAGTGGTACTTCAGACGTCTTCATAACGTAACGTACATCTTAAATTTGGCAAAGCCTTCTGAGTGTTAATTGATACTTCAACCAGAGCTTGAACGGCATTATATGGCATCAAAAAATTTCATGAGGCTGAAACTATCCACATAAAAGTAGTATCCTGTCTATAAAGTTATCGTTGTCACAAACTTCCTTGTAAACCTATTGAAGGAATGCTTGTTATGCTACATAGTAATCATTTGTCTTTGGTAATAACGTTGGTGGCTAGTTGAGGGGAGAGACAACATTGACGTCACAGAGATCTGCAGGAAAATAAGGTGTCCTTAGAAGTTGTGGGTTTGTTTCTTCCTTTGTAAGCGTCTAGGGCAGTAGAATCTATTGAAGTTGTCATTCTAAGTTAAACTACAAACTCCAGATGCACTCGCCTGCCTGAACTCCTGTTTCATTCTAAATAACAGAAGCAAAATGAGTGCCATTTTTTTACGGTATAGTTCTCCCTAGCTGGAACACTGTACAGAGAAAATGAAATTTATGTCAAGCTTCAAAGAGTCTTAATAACTATCGTCTATAAACATCCTGTGCCTCAGTTGTGTACAAAACGCCGTTGGCCGAGCCATAAAGAAGCTAAAGGGTGGAGCGCGGGGACCAAATGCTCTTTGAATAGCTAGTAATCGGCCTTTAGTAACGAGAGGGACGCGGAATAGGCAACATTCCAGCCCTGGGTTCATAACATTTAACTTTAACGGACCGTCATATTTCAGTACCTATAGCAGTGGACGTCATAAAGCCGAAGCTCACGTTGAACTGTTGCTGCTGACCCACCTCTTCTAATAAAAGAATCATGCGTAGTGTGTTCTAAAATCCACCGCTCCATTATGAATGACACTTGGTAGACGAAAGTGAATGTCAGTTAAAGTTAAATGCTACGAACCCAGAACTGAAATGTTGTCTAGTCCACGCCCATCTTAATACTAAAAGATCGATTATTAGAAATTCCAAAACACTTTTTCCAACGCCATACCCATTAAAACTGTTACTCACTTCAAGAAAAGTTTCAAAGCGTCGCAGACGACAAAGAAAAATTCGTAAAAGAGGTGGTATTAAGATTTTTGAAAAATCCACGAAATTATTATACATGGAGATCGAATTTATGAAGATAATTTTAGAATAAATACATAGTTTAACTAAAACTTTCACACTGTAGGAATACAAAGGTGTAAATTAAATTTGAAGATTAAGCGATTCCAGAGCAATGACGTAGTTCTGAGGGCTGCTTTACCAGCTATAGGAAGTCGCTAGTGCGTTCACATGAGCTTTGCGTCAACATTTCCTCACAAATACATAGATGAGAAACATTATACTTGGTGTCTAAAAAAATGTAACATTTTCAATTGGCTGCTGTTTCATCATTTCAATCAATAAACAAAGGACTGGGTATGGCTGCTGGATTGGTGCAATAGCGCTATCGGTATCGGGGCTTCAATCCATCTTCTGCAATGCATCCAATACAGCGTGGTTAGGTCATGACGAATTACTGGCCAAACAATTACGTTAGGTTCGTTAGTTTAGCGTGTTGAGCAGAGAATTCTGGGAGATTTAGAATAACATTTTATGGATAAATTTAAGAAGAAATAAATCAAATAACTAGAGAGCACTCTGAGAGCGCATACCTCCGCCAAGCGAGTCAACGGCAACATAAAATTCAAATTTGTTCCGAAACCATAACTTTCTTTGTATCAACACAAAAATCTAATCATCTATGCCTTTCGATAGCATTAACAGTTTCTGTCATTTTCGTGAAGATCCGTTGGTAACTTTTGAGTTATGCTGTTAACAAACATTATGACAAACATAAGTGAAACACACAAACAGACCAATCGATCATCACTAAAGTTTAATCATTTATGGCTTTTAGCATTACTAACAAGTCCTGTAAATTTCATAAAGATCCATCCATAACTTTTTGAGTTATTGTGCTAACAAGCCTAAAACCAGACACAGCGACAAACCCACGAACAAACAAACAAACAGATCATCACAGAAATTTTGTCATTTACACTGCGTATTATACCTAACAACTCATGTAAATAACATGAAAATCAGTTGATAACTTTTTGAGTTATAGCCCTGAGAAAAAATAGGCAAACAAACAGATGAACGGATTTTAACCAAAAGTTAATCACCTGTTACTGTTAACATGGCAAACAATCCCTGTAAATTTTGTAAAGATCCGTTGATCAGTTATTGAGTAATCTTGGTGACACACAAATAGACAAACATACAGGCAAATAAACAGACAAAGAGCCAGACAAACAAACCGACAAAAACATTACCTCCTTGAAGGAGGTAAATATAATGAACGTTATATAGAAGGTAGGTACTGTCTTTCAGATAAAAAAAGAAATGTTTGTCGTAATATCATCCCTTTATGTGTGACAGAAAATAGAAAGATAAAGCGATTAATAAAAACACAAATAAACAGATAAATATCGACAAAGAACAACATGAAGGTGCCTTCATCACTCTGATAGCCATGAATAGAAGTATCATTAGTTTCATGAAAAATAGTTACAGTTAGAACGATATCTGATGGCACTACTTAATTTATACAGATATTCCCGGTTATGCACTAGCATAACAGTTGCTTTTAACACCAGCGAGCGTTAGTTGCATTTTCGTCACTAACAGGAACATGACCATTCCAAAATCAGTTCATGCAGCTGAACAGCTCAGTATATTTTTTATCGCGAATATCCAAAGACTGCATGGAAAAAGTTTCACTATAACATGGGACGTGGAGGTGCGTAAATCGGAGATTTTATGTGAAGCTTTACTATTTCTATTATCAGCATCAAATTTTCACTATTTCTTGGAACATTCATTTTTAAATAAAAAGACATTTTCAACAGACGCTTCAGCAAAAATATCATCACCAGCAGCCAAATACTGCAAGGAACGATAAAGAGAATATCAAGAGACATGAGCATTCCCAGAGTCTGTATATATTATTCACTAGCAGCCATCATTCACGGGTACGACGGTTACCTGACGCGCGATGCGTCAATCTTGAGGTGCAGGTGGAGAGTTACATGGAGATTTGCAGCCTCAAATTGAGCTTTAAAAATTGGTGAATATACACTGACAAAATTTAACCGACACAAACGAGCTCCAATATGCTTCAATGTTCATTCTACATTGAGCTATGCAATTAGAATATATCGAGTAATTCATTATATGACTAATGCCCAGCATATCTAAATTTATACTCCACAATAAGCATTCTCTGGAAGCAATTGGATAAGTGTTGTCCCAAAGGAACACTTTATCTGCGTATTTGTACATCATGAAACTGTCGTTTCCGTGCAGCACGAGTACACAAAGGCAGGCATTTCTAGTCACGGCACGGCGTGCTGAATTTCTGTTTTTTTTTGGCAAAACCCTAGTCTCAGTGAAAATGTACACCTCCAAAATGTATGGCAGCTTATATTCATTCATCGCCGGTACGCACAGAAAAGTGTTACACTGTACCTTTTCGATCTTTGTAATTAAATATCAAACGGGGAATCTAACGAGGAATTCCATTTTACCTAAGTACCTAGTAAATGGTAAGTATAAACGTACCGTAACAGAAAGTCTCTGCGGGTAGATTGAGTTATTTCCCATAGCGAATACATGCGAAACGAATTCTTAATTTAAACGAACAGTTAACGTTTTTGTCACAATATTTTAGCAGTTAAAAAATCAGGTAATTTTCTACTATAGGTCACAACTCGATGTTGGAATTTTTTTTTATGCATTCAGGTAGTTTGAAGCATTCTGAAACATTTTTCATGAATGACGTTTCCGTCGCAAATGCTTAGTTTTCGAGATATTTAACTTTAAAGTTCCCATTGTTTTCCTATAGGAAAAAATGACCGACGACCCCATAGGAACGTAAACTACCCTAAACCTAAACTAACCTAACCTTGCCTAACCTAACCTAACCTTAGCTAACCTAACCTAACCTTAGCTAACCTAACCTAACCTTAGCTAACCTAAGCTAACCTAACCTAACCAAACCTAACCTTATAGAACCTTTCAGAACGTTACCTAACCCAACCTAACTTTACCTAACCCAACCTAACTTTACCTAACCCAACCTAACATCACCTAACCTTACCTAACCTAACTTTTTCACCCTAGAAAAATATGTAGTAACTTCAAAGTCAAATAATTCGAAACCGGAGCATTTCCGACGAAAACGCTATTCGTGAAAAAAGTCATAAAATGCTTCATTGTACATGAATATGTAAACATATATATATTTTTAATATCGAGTTGTGACCTTTAGTAGAAAAATACCAAAAATCACCATCGATCGAAAGGTTCAAAACGCAGAGAGGAAATGCTCCGTACAGCGAAATAAATTGCGGGATTTAACGCTCTACGGAGGAAATTCTGCTCGTACAAGTTTTTTTTTTGCGTACATTCATGGAAACAACCGCATGTCGCCATAACGTCGCATCTAAATTAGCACTCCAAAAATTGAACTCCAACTGAAAAATTTTTGAACTGCTGTTAAATTTATAGAGAAAGAAACATATGGTGGCTTTATAATAAAAAAATATGCCGCAGGGTATATGAGAAACCGTTTAAAGCGAAAGCGCTCAGCGTAAACACCCTCAGAGTAGAAATCATTTGACGTATGGTATACCCCAAGATATTAAATCATTATCGAGCACTGGCCAATTTTTACATTATTGTTAGTGTTATTCCTATATGAAATGAAAGTTTACCTTAAACGCTTGTAGATGGGATTAGAGTGATATGATCAATAACAACGAGGTATCTTTCATCACCATCTACCTATCGATGGTGACGAGTCCTTAAAATTAATAACAGTAAATAGTTACAGAACACAGAGGGAACGATGCAGTACAAAACACTTGATATATTACGACCAATGCTTGCAGAGCAACAGCAAGGGATATTTCAATACAGAGTAAAGACATGATCAAACGAAATACTTACAGAGCACCAAGGGATCTAAGCCTGTTGAGCTGCTTCGATGGGTCATCAGGTCCTCTGGAGGCTTCCCGCACCCATATAAAGGTGTCGTATCTACGGAACTTCTTCATTTTGGCATGATGAACGCTTTTTAGGATTTTCTTGGGGGCATCTAACATGGCACCAGACGAGGCCTTATTGAAAGCTGCAGTTGTTTGCGCGGCTGCCGATATTAGCGCGGCAGTTTCCGCACTTCCGATGCCACAACCACCACTGCTATCGAAGCTAATTTTATCACTGTGCACGGGTGAACCTAATGCCAAACTAACACTTTTAGCGCTTGACTTATCCACCGCTTCCATCATATCTTTACCGGAATCTTTACTGGAGCACGTTTCACAGATATCACTCTCACTAATGTCGCCGCTAGCGGCGTCCTCTTTTCCCGCCACCACAGACTCACTGGAATCCTCAACTTCCTCCAAAATTCCACTGGTGTCACTAATTTGCTCCATTTCTTCCACTACGCCCATCACCAAACCTTCCCTGCAGACTATGCGTCGACGTCCTCCTAATCCCACTTTGTAAGAAGACATTCTGAGGAGCAGCGAGCCGCCAACCCTCTGCTTCTCAAAACCAACTCGCGAGGTTCAAGTTGTCATACAACAATCTCGACTGGATCCAAGCTGCTGGTGCTGGTGCTGCAGTGCCCGACCATTTCTTCTTACGTTTGTGAACGTTTTCAGGCCAAGACTATAAATATCACAGGCTCCTCAGCTCCGTCAAAACACCAGTTGCTCAGGCCTCGGAGATATCCCGAATCAGCGCCGAAATGAAAGCAAACTCGCATTTTATTTTAAAAATTCCGGAGATGACGACTCTGCTGGAGACGCTCAAGGAAAGATTTGAGAAGCTGTTGACGTAAAGAATATGGAGTTTGAGAAGAAGATTTACGTCAGGTGTGTGGAAATGTATACGATAAAATAACACGTTGTAATAAATAGAGCTGCGTGCCTATCAACAATACATAAACTTTATGAAGACGCTCCGAGCACCTAACGCAATTACTACATAAAACTACGCCGTGAAATTAGACGGCAACTGCGACCATCGAATCTCCTCAATGAAAGTTTATATTACGCCACCTTAGCCACGCTGTGCTATTTTGCTACAAGGGTTATTTTTCCTATAGTTTTACTTTAAGAGAAGCGCCCTAGTAGCAAAACAGTACAGCCTAAGTATTCTACGGTTAACTGGGAAAGCGATGTTAACGGAAGTATTTAATTTAACAAAAGTTACCTAAATGCTGTATATTAAGAATAATGATAGATGTGATATGCATAGGTCGTTAGGTAAGGAATTCAGCAGTTCGACCTTAAGGTGAACTTCACTAGAAAATAGCTGAGGTTCTTATTACTTTGCACGACTGTAGTATGTGCCATAGTTAACAGAAATTGTACTAAGATAACAGGTGATTTTTTTTTGCTTTTCTCAACTGCAAAATGTGTCAAAGTCTTCACAGAAAGATGCAATAGAACAACTGGTGTTCCTATTACCTTACCCAGTTCCTCTATATGCCACGCTCTTTTCTGAGACATAATGACACATATTCAAGCAAGGCAACACTACCGGAATTGCATGACACACATATCTAAACCGGTTCTAATTAGCGGCATAGATCCTGATATCCAATCTGGGGATCTTGATCCAACAAGTCTCGAAGGAGCATGTGGTAAAAAAAGTGAACAGACCCTGGTAAAAATAGAGTTGTTTTACGTGGGATGGAAGAGAGGTGGTGTCGTCTATTTGAGTCTTTTGATAAATTAATGAATAGATGATAAACTTGAAAGTAAACAAGCAACATTTAAATAAATGTAGAACAGTTCAGTTAAGATGGGCATAGATGGTTGCACAAATTCGTCTCCGTTCACTCTAATGGAAACAATTCGATTTGGTTGACAGAGAATGGATGGTCGATAATTCCATTTAATTATATAATATTCCCATTTTATAATAAATGAGTTTAAACGTAAAGATTACAATCAATACGTTCGAATTTGTTAATTACGAGATGATCTATAGTTGGTGACATTAATTCTGATAATCTTTATCATTACACTAAATTAATAAATGAAACATATTGCTAGGTTGTCTGACAACACTGGGACGGACTGAAGTTTTCACTAATTGTGGCCACAAATTGTGAAAGTGCAGAGCTGGGAAGAAGCTTTTCTGGAACGAATTGTCTGTAATTTTTTGTCGCTCGTTCGATCAGTCAGCGCCCGGACGCCTAGGAAAATATGTACTAGGTATGAGCCAGATCAGAGAGTATGGGAGAGAGATTGTCGAGATCAGGAGTAACCGGGTCATACTCTGTACCTAACTAAGGGCAAGATCGTGCGTTCACAGGAGTGATAATTACGGTGCTCATAATAAAAATACTGTCTTTTTGGTCGAATACTTCAATTATATTCCTTGGAGATTCCACTGTGTGAAGGTAGAACAAAATTCAAGATACGCAAAAAAAAGCCGTTTGTGCAATACAATGTTCTCATTATTTGTAGCAGGTATAGCGAAACTGACCACATTATATGCTGGTTACAACTCAGTTACGCTGACCTTATTATTGCTTGCTACAAGGTATTTCATACACGTTATTTAGTATCATAATGTAAAGAGAAGAATTTTTTTATTATTTCTTATTATACTAAACAAGCTCGCGCCCCTGTTAAGGTTATCGAATTTCGTAAACAGAATCATTCAGCCAATACACATCATTGTTTAATGAAGTTCCCTTACTAAACGAGTTGGCTTCTCCAGAAATGTGAAATCATTTGGGGAATGGAAATACGAAGTAAAAATGTGACACAAAGCATATTTGAACGAACTCAAATTCTCGTCCATTACTACGAACTAACATCAGGAGTTGGACCATAACATTTGATAAAACAGAATACGACTAAAAAGGCTGACACAAAAAATGGACAAAAACCAAAAAAAAAAGAACAAAGAGAAAGAGAGAGCTATAATTTTCATACTATAAAAGCTCGCGTCCGAAACTGGGTTGTGAAATTTAACAAAGCAGAAGAGCAGTAAAACATTAACCAAATAATGTATAACATGTACGGAACAAGAACTAGAGCGCTGTCTACATGCCACCGTCAGCTCGTTACTGGCATAAAATTCACGGCGCGAAACATGACGCAAAGTTAGTTGGATCTTCTGTTTTGTCGATAACAATACACTCCTGCAGATCCCGACTGTGCGGCTGATATTATTAGGTATTACGTAAAATTAGCGTTACAAATGCAACAAAACTTATAGATTTACTACAGGTCGTTTGTTTGCTCATAAAGGCGCCCGGTCAAATTTCTTCTTGTTTAATTTTTTCTAACATTAAAACCTCAACAGAATTTTGCGCTGTTCTAAGCTAAAACCCTAAATTAGCATCAGGAGAAGCCAAAAATTCTGTTAGGGCAGTGCTGATTCTATTACGGAAGGCAAGGATTTATTTTCAGAGTGTATATATATCGAGGGTGTAAATTTAGATGTTATTCTGGAATGAGAAAATTCAAAAGTATGAGCTCGCCTTCGTATCAACAAAGTGACGCTCAGTACGAATGCGAGATAATTTCCAGGAGGGGACACAAAGTGAACACTCAGTGCAAATGCAAAATCAAAGTGGACAGAACCAGGACTATAGTGTAGGCTCGAGTTCAATTCGCTGTGACGTGACATTTTTATATATTTTCATTTTTTGCTTAACGGCCGAAGCCACATACAGGTCGAGTAACAACAGCTTCAGCAAAGCAGTTACGCAGCCCAAACATGTGCACGGGGAGTTAAGAATTTAGGAAATAATTGGCTCTCTCTTTACAAATGTTGCAAAGTTTGATCGCTTCACGCAAGTACTGGGCAAGTTCTCCAAGCGACACAATGAGGCTTTGTAAATAAGAGCTCACTGAACACGTGTCGTAAATAAGAGCTCACTGAACACGTGTCGTAAATAAGAGCTCACTGAACACGTGTCGTAAATAAGAGCTCACTGAACATGTGTCGTAAAATGACCACACTAAAGTATATGTATTCTCGCTTATGCACAGGGAAACCATAGGCTCAAACTAGGTCATTGCCGATTCTAATTTTCAGACCACGGTTTTCGAATCACTAATAATCCTTTTAACCTGAAATATCATAAATTACCAACCTCCATTAAGAAGCAAGGTAGCAAGCAACAGTGGACCTTTCATACGAGCTCTCAGACATATGAATAGGATGTGACGCCAAAATATTCGCTTGGAGCATGTTGAAGCATCCCGGTAAATCTCAGTGCGCAGACTTTTCTTCTATTGAGTTTGTGAGAAATGGACTTCAGTAGAAGTAGAGAGCAATGCTCATTGCAAGTGTGCAATAATCTTCAGTGCAAGCACAAAGTAACGCATTCAAATGGCAGGGCGGAACCAGAGCCCGTCTAATTACAAGGCCTCTCGAGCCGTGGGAATTAATCAGACGCAGCGTAGAAACTGGCAGTCTGTATAGCGTCTGTTTGATGGTCTAAACTCTTAAGAGACAAGTCTCGAAAGGCCATCTTAATATCTCTGTGGCGGCATCCGAAACGGAGACAGGTCGACTGAATTTTGCACAGTCCAAAAGCATGGAAGACTTGTAGTACATATTCCGAGAACATAAACTCAACAAGTATCTTCCAGTTGTAAGGGGATAACATGACTCTCAAAGAAAAAGTTTGATGTGCTGAAATATGGAAGACACTCAGAATTGCACCTCCTATACAACGAACTAGTAATGGGTACAATTGAAAGATAATTTTGAGAGATCTCAGCGTGAGAATTCAAGATAATGCCATTTTTAAGGAAGACGAATAGGCTAGAATTGTTACCATAGGGGAAAAAATAGAGTGACTGGGTATTAAACCTCCCAATTGCCACGCGCAACAAAAATGACGCTCACCTATGGGAACAATATTATTTAAGATAGAATACTGCAAGTCCTCCTCTCTTTGTACGCCAAGCAAACGAAAACAGTCAGCATAGCTCGAGGCAATTAAGAGATCATTCACAGCCAAAATTTACAGCATGATTGGGACTGTCTTTCGCCAATGACTAGCTCGTTTGCACTATTTACTAGTCCTCAATGGAATGAAGCATTTACTGCTTTATTATTGGAAATATTTGAAAAATTTTGGAAAGTCATTTCTTTTTTTTTATCATAAATGAGCGGATAAATAGTTACCAGACACTCAGAAAAAAAGTGGACAAACTTGTGAGAAACGCGTAAATAGTAGAGATGGTATGAGAGTTGCGACAGTAATATATTACAATGCTATGAATGGGATGAGAGCAAAGCTGTTGAACAAATTTTCAAAGTAAAAAAGTGACAGCTGTTAAAGTGCAAATGGTGCCTTTTGTGGAAAACTTTTTTTAATTTTGATGAATTATTTCTAACAGACCCAACTCAGTTGAAAATACAAATTACCAGCTGAAGGTTCGTGATTTTCACATTTTGAAGGGTATTTTAAACTGGTTCGCGGTGGCCTTAAACAAAAATTATAGTATCGGCCTATAGTCGCGCTTTTCGATTTGGGACTTGGTAGAAATTATTCACAATCACTAATAGCATGTAGCCATTGCTGAAAGTGGAAATTTCTTTTCAGCTGAACTGCCACAGTCGGTACAAATTTCATAAACTCTTTTTAATTACAAAATTGTACGGGCGGCTTTCAGATTATAATGACATTGCACCCGATGGAAAATATGCTGTCAGCCATAACAGCATTTCTACAATTATGAATGGCTTAAAGCAGGGCCTTCAAATTCATCGCCTCAATAACATCGTCAGACTTTGATAAGTGAAAAAAATTTACTATAATTGAAACCATTGGAGTTGACTAATATGCACTTCATAATAGAGGTAAGGTGACATGAGTATTTTTTCTCATAAACCTGCATTTTATGCAGTCAAAACGCACTACTTCACACAACTGGGTTTCTACGTAAAAGTATATTAACAATTATTGCGCATTGTATCCCAAATTTACTCTACTCAGAAGCCAAGCAAGCCGAATACTTTGGAAGTACTTGCAGTAATGTATCTATGATTCAGTGTAGTCGGAAGCAAGGCAAGTTAAAATTTTTTGCGCTAAGCTAATGGCAAAGGAGACATAAAATTTATTGCTACTCAGCACGCGAACGTAAAGGACATAGAAAATGACCACACAGCTAAAATATTTACCTTGATTTATTACTTGCAGCAATGGAACAACCGGCCTTCACAGAATATACCCTGGCTAATAAAAGAAGCAATGAGCTAACACCTCAGCGGTCCTGCAAGAATATCAACTAAATATCAGCATTCCTTATGATAAATATTATTAGGAAACGTGAAAAGGCAAAAAATTACATAACCCGTATTCGGACTCTCTGACACAGTCGATCGTGTTATTACCTCCGCCAAGGAGGTTATGTTTTCGTCGTGTTTGTCTGTCTGTCTGTTTGTTTGTCACCAGGATAACTCAAAAAGTGATGAACCGATTTGGATGAAATTTACAGGGATTGTTAGGTATGTTGGGAGGAACAGATGATTAACTTTTGGTGAAGATATGTCCATCCGTTTGTTTGTTTGTT
>LQNS02278180.1:8101135-8126769 GCA_001587735.2 Parhyale hawaiensis | reverse complement strand
ATATAAAAAGGCACAAATGATCAGATTTTGGAGTTTATGCAGAGAAAATTATGGTTTCAGAGCCAATTTGAATTTTTGCTACCGTTGGCTCACTTGGCGGAGGTATGCGCTCTCAGAGTGCTCTAGTTATTATTATTATTAAAATACACCAGAATGGCGACGTCAGATCGGAGGATAACTCCGCACGGTAAAGCTAATCCCAACACCCTTACGGGTTTTACAATCGTCGACGATACACATTAGTAAAGAATTTATAGTAGCGTTATAGTAATAATGACTGAACACATCTTCCAACTACTGCAACATACTCTCCCAGGAGCATACAGAAGTCATGATCTACATCTTCAAACCCTCGTAAGAACACATAAGAAGTGATGAATTACCATATCTTCGAACTCTCGTAGGAATAACATGAGAACTTTATTACTTTATTATTTCGGTGATTACAAGCCGTCCCGCAATCCGCCATCTTGTTTCAGCAACGGCGGGTAAATACAAGTCGTTCTTTTATACGCTCTTCAATGGAATACATCAGTAATCAGACATCCTCTCGCTCAAGCACCATTACAGTAACAGCTAAATAAAAGTATGTTCTGCTCAGGAGCAGCTGCAAATGATTTCTGAATACAGTAGAATACAGAAATATATTTTAAATGATGCACGGATCACCCAGAACTCCTGGACTGTTTATCAACATCCGTCTGTATATCGCGCGAGGTTGGCAAAAACATGTTTTTTTTTATTTAAGCCAAAAGCAATGTTTTCTTTTGTTATTTGTTTTTTTTTAATAGTTTGTTTATTTTTCCAGTGTTTGAGGAATTTTATTGAACATTTAAAGAGTTTTCTGCTGTGTAGAAACATGTAGCTAGCTAATCATCAACAATTATTGACACTTCATTTCAACTTCCTATTGTAAAAGAATGATTTTAAGATGGAGGGGTTACGAACAAGCAGTTAGCAGAGTACCTGCATTTGGCATGGCTACGTCTAAAATGCAAACTGCAGATATACTATGATTTAAAACTGCAGAATAAAATCCTTTGAAAAGCTTGAAAACACTTCAAATTCAAATACAATTTAACAGAAATAGCAAGCTTCTAGCTTTGATAACAGAGTAATGAACTAAAGAAAGTGAAACAGCTATAAAATCCTCTGAAAAATGTAGAAACACTCCAATATACAAAGGCATTTTGATAGAAATAGCTAACTACAAGCGAGCTAATTAAGAGCAGAGTAATGAACTGAAGAGAGTGAAATAGCTATATGCCTACATGCTCCTCATGAGCTCCCTAGCTATCTAATAGCAACTGTATAACTACTACTTCTAATTTTCAGTAGCTTCTAGCTTACCAGAATATAATTAGGCATGCTTCTTTGAAATGAAATAACACAAAATTCAATAAGTTATAGGTTTTTATTATACATAAGTAATAGCCAGTTGACTCTAACTCACCTAATACTCAAAACTGATTCCTGAAAAGAAATGCATTAACTCATCCTTTCAGTTGTGTGGCCAAAATTTGATACTTTCTAGAAGTAAAACTTTTTATTTTGCAATGATTATGAATAAAAACCAACAAAAATTGAATAAAAACCAAAAAGTTGAATAAAAAAACCACATTTTTGTTGGTTAGTTTAAACCATGTTTTTTATTTGGTTTAAACCAGCCAACCCTGACATCATGTACTTCAAGAACTAAATGGCGATATTAAAAATTGATACAATAAAAATTTCAGGCATCACAGGTGAGCGTAATGCTGAGTGCATCAACAGTTAAAAGAACGCCTAAAACTTGGTCACTCAA
Organism: Parhyale hawaiensis; assembly: GCA_001587735.2. Lineage (NCBI taxonomy): Eukaryota > Metazoa > Arthropoda > Malacostraca > Amphipoda > Hyalidae > Parhyale > Parhyale hawaiensis. The sequence continues at coordinate 8,124,965 of LQNS02278180.1, read as the reverse complement.
TCATTCTTGTACGAAATTCAAGCTTTGCTCTAACTAGCGCACAGCAAGATTCAATAATCAGAGGAAGCTCATAAAATTGAACGAAATTCCAACTTCAGGATAATAATGCAAAGCTCTAATGAGCCAATCCAGTACTACAACTCTCTAGAGAAGTTCCTCAAAATTAGTGAGACGCGGATACGAATAGCGAACGGTGTAACACCTAATTAGCAGAAGCTATAATGAGTGGCAAACAGAGTACTGAAGCACTCAAATTTTTCATATCATACGAGGTACTTTTGTACGCAATGTAAACTCAAAAAAAAAAATAATCTCCGGCGCCAGAGGGAGCATAAGGATCGTGCATTTAAGCTCATTCAAAAAATCATGCCAGAGGTTTCCGAGAATTTGGAATGTCAGACTTGTGTGGGCAGGAGGTCGATGAAGGCAAACAAGACGGAATCGCGCAGCAAACTCCGTAATTGCGATCCATCGCACGACTCAATCAATCCAGTGAAAAAAATCTCGAACGAAAGTGACGCAAAGCGCTGGCACTAATCGAAAGTTAACTCAACAAACATCGCCCCCCCCCCCAAAAAAAAAATATCTTTGCTAAAATGAGCCACGTCAGGCAGAAGATGAAGCGTTGTGTAGCGTGGGACAACAGACGTATATGCATAAGCTGTGTCTTCGCATTGGGCGTGACATGAACCGAGCGTAAGTAGCTTCTGATAAATAAGGCAAATTAACTACACTGTTTAAATGGAATAAACTGGTTCAAGATAGCGACAATGGTATCTAAAGAAATTATGTATGCTTCTCGATTAAAATACATACAGCAACTCCTGTAAACAACTCTGTACTACCGAAAGCTACACAACAATAGTAACAATAGCTCCACAATAGCAACAACAGTCCCATTACAACAAAAACAGCTCTATAACTATAGTTAATAGTTCCATAATTATTATTATTATTAAAACTTCACGCTTGAGCTTCCACAGGCAGGTAATACAACCCAAATGAAGCACCTTGCAACGACGGGAAGCCCAAAACGCTGCTAAAGGAAGGCACGATGCTGAGCTTGCCTTGGCAGGTTTTCAGTCCCTTTTTCGTAGGCTGTGGCGATCGGGGCGGGGATTCCGTGGAATGGCCGTATATGTCCGGAGTGGATTGTGCGCTTACCGGCAGTCAGTGCACAAATGCGCCTGTCATGAGATAATTATTGTAAAGGTGTGTGGGCGACAGAATAATTTTCATTTATTCTCCTTATATAGGTGCCCTGCAACTGATGATTCTCTTTATAACTATTGGTTGACGGCGATGGCCTTGATCGCACGGATCCCAAGTCAGCCTTTGTTTTTGTGGGAAATGTTAATGCACACCCCAAGGACTGGTTGGAATCTGCATCACCGACTGTTTGTCATGGTGAGGCTGCGTTGGACTTTTGCACCTTGTCTAGTAGTGTGCAGCTAGTTCGCGGGTCCACGCATATTGCTGTTAACTGTCTCGACCTCGTCATGACCGATATCCGGGATTTGATGACGGTGTCAGTTGGCTTCCCTATTGGCTCTACAGACCACTTACATCTTGTTGTGTCCTTGGACCTGAGCTTCATGGTAAGACTATAGTTGTAGCCCTGGCCGGCCTTGTTCAGGGTCTCGGAGAGGGGGATCATGGTCAGGACAAATAGCAGTAGAGATAGGGAGTCGCCCTGGAAGAATCCACGCCTGATGCTCACCTCGCCGAGGTGTTTATTGGCGCTTGTGAGCTGGGTCTTCCAGTTGGGCATGGTGGTCGCGATCAGATTGCGGATATTGCCGGCGATGCACACCACAGGGACTGCTGGGATCTGCATCACCGACTGATTGTCATGGTGTGGCTGCGTTGGACTTTTGCACCTTGTCTAGTTCTTTGCAGCTAGTTCGCAGGTCCACGCATATTGCTGGTAACTGTCTCAACCTCGTTATGACTGATGTCCCAAACTTGATTACGGTATCAGTTGGCTCCCCTATTGGCTCTACAGACCAATCACATTTTCTTGTGTCCTTGGACCTAATCAGGTTGTTTCTGTGGTAGACACCAGGAGAGTGGTATTCGTTGAGAGCAGGGCTAACTGGGTGGCTATTAGTCAGGCAGTAAGGGCGTTACCTAGGCGCCAGATTATTCACAGTGAGGATCCTGTCTCTGAGCTTAACGACTTGACTGTGTCCATTTTGCAGCCGTGGGATAAGCCGTGGGTTGACGACCAGTATCGGTTAGCTTTCAAAGCTGAACAAACAGCTTATCGGGCATTGCGGCGTTCGCGAGACCGCACGTTGTGGCAGAACTATTTTGACCGTAGGGCCGAGGCTAAGCATGTGTATGAGGAGGCACAGCATCGTCTGAAGCAGCGTTCTAAGGAGTCTCTGTTGAGTATAGACCATCCACATCGTTGGTGGAGTGAGCTAAAGGGTTCAGTGTTCGGTCTTGAAATTTCGTTGCCGCCCTTGTTGGTCCCGGTGGAAGTATCGTTACTGATCTCTTGGCTTGGGCGGAGCTTTTGTCGGCTCACTTCGACGCGAAGCAGAGCAGAGCTGTGTTCTCATTGCCTCATGAATGCCACCCTGAGCCTCGCATGACCACTTTAGCGTTCAGATCTGGTACTATCAAGGTGCTGCTTGAGGGCCTTAATCCGTACGGAGATGTGGATCCGTTGGGCATGTTTCCTTTGTTTTATAAGCAGCTGGCTGACGTTCTTGCTCTCAAGATAGCAGTGATCTTTCGGTGCTTGATACGGTTAGGAAATTTTCCTCGTTGTAGGCGTACTGGAAATATTGCCATTATTCCCAAGGGTCCAGCGTCGCCCTATGTTGGCAACTATCGACCCATTACACGGACGCCCATTTTGTCAAAGGTGTTGGAGAAATTGATTTCTGATAAGCTTGGTCGTTTCGCTTAGGTTACGGGGTTGCTGCCTGCTGGTCAGTTTGCGTACAGAGTTGGCTTGGGTTGTTGTGACGCTCTGTTGTCGGGGTCACACCATTTACAGTCTGCGCTGGATTGTAGGTCGGAGCCACGCCTTGTCCAGCAGGACTTTGAAACGGCGTTTAGCAGAGTCAACCACAGGGGTCTATTATACAAGCTGGAGTCCTTTGGTGTGGGTGACAGGGTTCTGTCAATCATTCGCGATTTTGTTTCTGAGCGAAGGCAGAGTGTGTCTGTTGACGGCGTTTTGAGCGCCTCTGTCGCTGTAGTGTCTGGTGTCCCTCATGGCAGTGTGCTTGACCCGCTGTTGTTTGTTCTCTATACTAGTGACATGTTCTCTTCGCTTGAAAACACTATGATCAACTATGCCGACGATTCCACTTTGATGGTAGTGATACCTGCTCCTCGCATGCGTTCGCCCAGTCTCTGAATAGAGATTTCTCACGTATTAGTGCATGGTGCTCGGCCTGAAGTGTGAAGCTGAATGCCAGTAAGACCAAGTCGAAAATTATCAGTCGGTCTCGGACATTGTACCCCAACTAGCGATTGATGACACTTTGCTTCAGGAGTTTAGCTCCTTGGAGATTCTTGGTGATGTCTTTGATGAGAAGCTTACTTTTGAGCCGCATATTAGGAGGTGGTGTCACGTGCTTCCCCTAAGATTGGGCTCCTGCGTAAAGTGAATTCTGGGCTTGGTGACAGTGTGGTAGTCCACAGACGCTTTTATGCTTTTTTGCTGCCTGTGTTGAAGTGCTGCTCACCGGTCTGGGCTTCAGCTGCTGACACCCACTTGCGTCTGTTGGACCGACATGTTAGTTCAGCCATCAGGCTGTGCGCTGATTATGATCTGGTGAACCTGTCCCACAGGAGAAGGGTAGCCGAGCTATGTATGTTTTATAAGGTGTACAACAATGAGAAGCATTGGTTGTATTCTTCTCTCCCTGCCCTCAATGTCTTTAGGAGAGAGACACGTGCTGCGTGCCGAGCGCACTCTTTCACTTTGGAAGATGTTGGATGTCGAGCTAATCAGTTGGGTTGGTGCTTCGTGCCCTGGTCGGTTAAGGTTTGGAATTTGTTGCGGGCATCGGCATTTGGTCGTATTGACCTGCTGGCGTTTAAGTCAGCTGTTAATGGCTTGTTGCTGGATTTTCTTTAGCAGCGTTTTGGGCTTCCCGGTGTTGCAAGGTGCTTCATTTGGGTTGTATTACCTGTCCGTGGGAGCTCAAACGTGAAATTTTAATAATAATAATAATAACAATAAAAACAACAGCTCGATAACAACAGTAGCAGCTTCAAAACAATAACAGCTCCATAACAACAGTAGCAGCTTCAAAACAATAACAGCTCCATAACAACAGTAGCATATTCTGCACTTAGCACCTAGGCAATTTGTTCGCAGTAGCTCAACTGAAAGGCTCCACTTTGCAAGCATGTGTAGTGCTAATCAATATCGTCAATAAAAAACATAAAAACCTGCACGCGAAGGCATCATCTTCCACGAATGCGAGAATGCAGCATTAGCCGCTGAAACGCAGCAGAGGGTTGACTGTGTTGAGCCATCTATAAGTTAATTCGCAGACATTTTTTGCTTTGTTTTCTTATATTTACTGCGACTTCATAATGCTAAATCCAAATCTATCAAGTTAAGTGCGGATCAAAATGTTCAACTGAGTACCTTCACTGCGTACGGATTTAACTTGCGCAAAATTGCATGTTTTGAAGGCCAATAGAATGTACTGTAGCTTGATGATTCTACTTATGATGTGGTTGAATTTTGGTATACCATTCATGGGTAGATGGTAACAGTAGAAAATTCATAGGTACGTCGGACAGGATATATCCTTTGACGCAGTACGAAGTTAGATGGGAGTGAAAGGATATTCTACCAAAAAAATTAATTGGTGAAGCTTTCTCCATTATTATATTCAAGTGTTGAAGCTATTGTTGACGTGGCGACTAATTTCTTAATACAGATACATATCATTATTGAGATAATTATAATTACTTCTAGCACTCACGATGATACATTTTAACGCAGTAGAAATTCCAAACTGTTTTTCGTAGAATACTGTTGAAAAAAGAAAAGAAGAAGGAAGTCAGTGCTATCCTCATAAGCTTAAAGAGGAAAGGTACAGTACGTGCAAAAAAAATATTAAGTTCAAGTATTTACTGGTAACCATTTTATTTGCATTTAGTGTAGTTTGCTACGTCAAAGTTACCAGACAAATTAATGTCATCACTGAAACACAAAACTATTAAAGGAAATGCAACTGATCGAAATGAGTGTGATTTAGTGCCTATTATAAAGCTGATTGCATTGTCCTGACTAATTATTATCAATATATTTTGAATCAGACGGTACACTGCACACGCCTGAAATATCTCTACTGTGATTTTTAATAGAAACAAACACTAAAGCGTTCACAAATTTACATAAAACACGCTAAGACATTCTGAACAAAACGCTCTAACACTTTCCTTAATGAATGCAAATGATAATTTTTTTTCACATAAGTGGTGTCATCTTGCAGAGCGGTATGATTGTGTGGAGCAGTCCACAGTGCAGGGAAATTCTCAACAAAGCAACACCAACGCTACGTAACCGCGATCTACCAGAGCGGCACTGTTGAGAATCGAAACAATAAGGTGCTTGATATTTAGGATATTAGAAGTGAAACGATAATGAATCAATTAAGTTATACCAACAATGCATTGCAGAGAACGAATGTGTAAGAAGTTCAAAAAGATATGGCAAAAGGATAATTAAAGTTATAACAAAATACACATCATCCACACATCATCCAAATCATCCACTTTACAAAGCACTCAGAGTACTCACAAGCAGGTATACTTTTAGGCTCTAAACATTTAACTCTCAGGCAAGGTCCTGCTCCCTATAAAATTAATCCCAGGAATTTATTTTGAACAAAACTAGCCAATTTCAGGCGGAAAGCAAACTACAACTCATTGCCCGTCCACCTTACAGTATTGATCTCGCACCAATTAAGTAATTTTGGGTTATTTCTGAGTTGACAGAAAAACTTGCGAGGATCTGAGATGATGAATTTACAGCTGAAAAGGAAACCTGTTTGTGAATACTCTGAGTGCTTTGCCAAGAGAAAAACGTGGCTCCAGCAGTGTGTTAACAATGAAGTAGAGTATGTTGAAGGAATGAGAGTTTGAATGCATGTGTATTTAGATGATTTTTGTTACCCTGTTGCCTGAATATCCGGTTAAAGACCCCAATAATGGAGAATTTTACTATATGATGATGAACTAGCGAAGTTGCGCAATATAGGAAACGGATACCAGCATAGTACGCCCAGGACATAAAATCCAGCCTGGAGAAGACCACTCACAATAATACCGTATATGATCACCATCTAGTATTACTGAACCACATGTAAATGGACTATGCCAGGAATATGCGGTCAAGAAACAACATAATAGAAAACTTATAACTACATTTGACCGTCATCTAGCAATATTGCACTGTAGGGAACGTATGCTATAGAACATTACGGATAGGAGCATTAGTTGGTAACACTGTACCAAACGTAAAGTGAAATTAACATCAGGTCTGGAACATACTGTGCAGTAAAGAGCTAACCTAGTAAAACAATACTCTATGATCTACTTGTCCCTCTGTTGGTTAAGTAGTTAGTACGACCGTGACGCTTTCGTCAGTATTAGATGGGGGAAAATTAGGCTATTCTTGAGGTATCCTTGACACGACCTGGGAAGGCATCAATAGGAGAAGGAGCCACGTTTAAATTTGGGCTGCTACTGTTCGCAGGTCTAAGGTAGAATATTCACCGATGATTAGAGCATTGTCACCCTTCGTATGAATGATACGGGTCTCCCGAGGGCATCATAATTATTGAGGAACAATGCTTTTGTTCAGTAAAATTTCCACGGGTTCCTTCAGTATTAGACAGGGAAAAGTTAGGATGATACGCGTCTGAGTTATCCCTACAGATGACTGCTTTTTTTCTGTAGAATTTCCAAAGATTCCAGCTCGCGATGTATAACTACAATCTAGCAGTACTGCTCAACAGGTAATGGGTCCTGAATGACGTTACGCCCGGAACATACGGTCAAGAAGCAACATAATAGAGCACTAATAATGATATATGATGACGATCTAGCAAAGTTCCGCTATTGTGCGCCTAGAAACCATACAAGGCAACTTGCAGCAGCACCAGCAGCGGTCTTTCGTTTCACAGACAATAAGCAGAAATTGGGTTGGTTGGCTTTACTGAGGTCCCGTTGCAAAACTTGCCTTCTTTGTTGAGGCAACTCGAGTGAGCAGAAGTTCCGAGCGAAGTCTAACTTAAATAACTGGACGTAATGCAATGAAAGGTTTCATTCCGGGCACCGATAGCGTGCAGCTGATGGTGGTGCGAGAGAGTGTAGTGAGCAAGGGAGGTATAGAGATTGAGTGTGGATCATTTGAAGAATTAAGGGACATTACGAAGAGAAGATTTAGACAGTCTGGTAGTCTGGAGACGATGGTGAGACATGAGGAACAGTAAGCAAAGGGGATATAGTGTAGAGATAGTCTGGAGACGATGGTGAGACATGAGGAACAGTAAGCAAAGGGGATATAGTGTAGAGATAGTCTGGAGACGATGGTGAGCGATGAGCAAGAGAAGCAAGAAAAACGCAGATATAGCTTCACTGCTCGCGGTAAGAGGCTGTGCAACAAAATGCACATCATACATGTTAGAAACATCACTAGGATTGAAGCGGCGAAGTTCAGCTAGTATAGGGGGCATATTTTAGCTCATAGGCACACACAATATATCTGAAGTACATGGGGCCATACATATACCGACAACGGCTACTCTATTATAGGGCAGAAAGCTCTCTATAAAGGACGTATCAAATAATGCTTCTCATATACGAAACAGTGCTTCAATTCGGCGTTTTCGGGGTGAGATAGCTCCGAAAAACTCAACTGTGCAATGAGTTTAGCTCAAAAATACCCTCCCAATGAAACAAAAGATAGCAAATTACAGATAACATCACCCACCGGTAATTCCCAATTACACTTTTAAGTCGTCGGTCACAAAGCTAATGAAATCTGCCGACGACACCGTGGACAATTGCTCGACAACGACTAGCATGTTCAATCGCCATATATTGTCTGGTCGAACTAAATATCACCTCACTGAAGTTGGTATATATTACATAGCTCATCATATTAGTTGCCAATGAGTCCCATTACACCATATATAAATAAGATCATGCACATGGTTGGCTACACTTGATTTTTACAAGCTCGTTATCAACTTTAAAAAGTAAAAATAATTTTCGGTGATGCTAACTCAGGATTGAGCCCTACCAGCAGTAAATACTGTTAAGTTAACGTCACGAAGGATTATTTTTTCTATATAAAGTTATTTACAAATACAATAATGAAGTGCAACAGGAGTTTTACAAGCCCCGATTGAGAGTCGAGGCAAAAAATAAATATATGAAAAAGGCTCTCCTATATTAAAAGCAGATTCAATAGAACAGTAAAAGTTTTCGATTAGGGCCATTTCCAAAGTTATGTTTTATTGAAATATCGCGAAGAGCATTTTGCCAATGTTGAAATCGAAGACTTTTTAATGCTTCATAAGACTGCACCCATCAATAAATTGCTAATTGAATAAATATTTCCAGGGCTTGAAAGGCTTACGTGATGAACGTTGATGATTAAATTCCCGGGAAGCGAAAAAGCTCAGTTTTTATAGTCACGACAATGACGATTCCAAAAGAGGATACAGTAGGGGACATGTAGTACGCCAAGCAAAATGAAGAGTCCGGCCATTGGCGATCAGTGCGCATGGAAATACACGTCGAGGAAAAAAGAGACATAAAAGAACAAAGATATGTTTTGGAAGTGGGCAGAATCAGCAAGGGAGACAGAGTTAATAAAACGTAACATATGGCCATCTACCGGAGCTGTATCCAAGAGTCTTCCTTCCTCTCTTGACGATGAAGTTCTTCACAGGTAACGGTATCGATTCCACCGCCTAAAATAGACCTATGAGAACTATGAGCGAAGCAGATGAATTATTGAAAGTTATTGTTCACGCACTCAGTGAGGTGCACTTACGGAAGAGACATAGCTGTTCGAAGAACAAAGCTCCCTGCGTACTTCCATAACAGAAATTACGACTGCATGTCCACATGAAGTTCGGGAGTTTGCTTCCTGGCATTGTTCGGTCAAATCGATAATAATGAAGGTTGCACAAAGGCGTCGTACATAGGATATTCTGCTGAGCTTCCACCCACTCCGCTCCAAGGATAGGCATTTTTGAGTTCAGACTTTACGCTAGCAGATCCTAAAAGTATGCGGAGATCTGGAAGGTCAGTGACACAAACGCGGATAGGCAATCTAAGGATCTGGAAAGCCAGTAAGACAAATAGGGTAGGCGATCTAAGGATTTGGAAGGCTAGCGAGACGAATGAAGGGAGGAGGTGCGGGGAAGCAATTGGACACAATAATAAAGAGGAGATGAAATAAGTGCCGTGAATTTGTGATATCGGATACATGACATCCGGACTAACATGTCAACCCCACGCCTGACCGCCAGATTAACAATGTTACCGGTCACTTGACAACCAGAGTACCTAGGCAACCGAATACTTTACTGCCAGACTAACATGACAATCGAACACTTGCCAACTAGATTAACATGACAACCGGCCCTTGATAATCAGACCAACATGACCACCGGACACTTAACAACGAGACTAACGTGGTAACCAGACACTTAATTGACAACTCCAGGTAATTCACATGACAAGCGGACACTTGACAACAAGACTAGCACAACAACCGAACCTTTGGCAACCAGACAAACATAGCAACTGGACACATGATCATCAGACTAAGATGACAACCGGATTTTTGACAACCAAACTAACATGACAACCGGAGTCTTGACAAAAAGACTAACATGTCAACCGGACACTTGACATATAGTGAATGTTATAATTGCATCATTCAACATTGTTAAAAATTCGATCAAATGTAGATTATTCGTCATTTAACAAATAAATAAGCTAGAATTTGTATTTTATAGGCTTGTGATTGATACTGGTGAATTTGCTACTGCAGCAAAGAAAGAAAAATTAGACTGGTTCAAGCGCTTCTGAATTAATGGAGATGCACGATACCGGCAAATCATTACATGATGTGTTTAATTCAACATATGAAATCCTTGAACGTGAACAATCACAGAACAGTCAAAAAGTTCCAATAAGAAACTTTTTCACAAGCTATTTACTGTGAACCTGGACAAAAGCGATAGGTAAAATCTCGAACACGAACATATATTAGCACAATTCTTGTGTCTTGTAACCCACATAAATTAACATAAGTTGCTATATCTTTCTCTTGTCTTTTGAGAATGAAACCTAACGGCACTGTGCCCTTAACATGTTGGATAGAACATCAATATGAGAAATAAATGAGTTTGTTCGACTTGACCATCGGAAGAATTCATAATCGGATTAGCAAGAGTCCGGTTGTCACGAACGTAACTGTAACACACTAGATTATTGTAGTTTTAAGACTTTATATGTTTGCGACGTTGTTAGAGTGTAGGGGCAAGTATGTTCATCGATTGCGCCAAAGTTTGCTTTGCTCCATCAGTTCGCTGCATTCAGACATGCTCACACAATACGTTTCTCGCAATACACTTTTCCTTAAGCGTTACAAACTTTTCTTTGGCCTACAGCCCATACAAGTGAAATTGACCAACATACTAATTTTTAAGATTAATTTTCTACTATAGCTACAGTTTAATATAAGAGGAACAAGGAAAGTTATGCTTTGCCAAAGTCACTTGCTTTCATCAAAATTCAGTTTAAATAAGACCTCAAATGAACGTAAGGTGTTCTCCATAACAGAATGACGACCTTAAGTATGAAGACTAATGGGTCGTCAACTTAAATTCATTGGCGTTAGTGACGATGGGCGGTTAGACAAACAAGTAATCTGCCAGTAGGGGCTAATTAAACTGACAAGCCTCAGCACAACGTCGCCGCTCCATGTTCTTTGCTGTAGGCCAAATTGCTTTCAGACATAAACGCCTCGTTCGTTGTTCTACCGATGTGCGATGCGACCATTAAATTTATTAATTCCTCTTTAGCAATGTGGTAGCTTCGATCTTAAAATTTCAGGTTTGTGACGTCAAAATTACGTCACGCCACTACGGAAATATCAAAGATTCCTCACTGCAACAGTGGCGTGACGCAATTGTGACGTCACAAACCTGAAAATTTAGGGGCGTAGCGCATACACTCAAATTTGACACAGCTATATCCTCTGTCAATGAACTGTGCGTGTAACTGCCCCTCAGTTGTACCTTGGCGCGTATCATAGATACGCCATTTAACTTACGAGTGTGGACATTGTAACCACAGTTCACTGCAACAGTGGCGTAACGCAATTGTGACGTCACAATTCTGAAAATTCAAGGGCTTGTAGCAAACACTCAAATCTGACACGACTATCATCTGTAAATGAACTGTGAGTGCAACTTACACACACATTACAAAAATAAAAACTAGAGAAACGTCGTGAAAAACTGAGTAACACGAAGAATGTGTTTGGTTCTGAAATAAAATAAACAAACCAAATGTACGAAAATTATATCGATCTCACTGCAAGCGCGCTTCTTTCTAGCGTTGACCTATCAAGTCTCTCTTAATAATGCATGAGAAGCCGGAAGACTCAAGTTATCTGGTTATCTGTATTGGAAGTTTATTGTCAACAAAAACAGAACACAATTTTTAGCCAATCAAAAATTAAAACAATACATTCCACTAAGGCTTTTTTTTTTCAAAAATTGAAATTTCATTATTGCCAAACTGAAGAAAATAAAGCCGGGAAACCTTTTTGCTTCCTTAATAAAGTAAAAAATTTCTCGCCGCTAGTTTCGTTCCTTTTGGCAACATTGACATCCATATCTGGATAAAAGAGGGTTCACACAAAAGTCCTTTAATCTCTGTAGGTAGTACAAACTCGTCGAACATAGTGTTGGGTTCATGTAAGGACAACAGCATGTTTAATACATGCTTGATAAAATGTTAACCATCATCTAAACTGGCTTCCAGCAGGTGTTGCTGGTGAATTTTGAATATCTCTCCAAGTTTTGAATGAACTGGTATTCAAAATGCTGCACACTTTTGTCTTATTTATAACGAAGCATCAAAATCTTTGGAGGCTTTATAAAACGAACGTAACAAATTAGTGATAGGTCGGATGTACTTTTTTGGACATCCGCGAATGCGGATTTTTGCGCGTTCTGACATCCGCGGATGCGGATGCAATTGCGGATGTTATCTAGACATCCACGGATGCAGATGTTCAAAAGAGGTGCGGATGTTTCACGGATGCAGATGCGGATGTCCATCCCACCATAAACACACACCCCCTCTCACGACGGCAGTTTGTACAACACTTGCGAAGAAAAAACAACATGGTGCTTTGTTGACCGGGACAGCGCTTGCACACATTTCAATCCAAGTGAGAATTTACAGTTGTCAGCTCTATGGATGAGTTTAATGTACAGTCATAAACTTGCACATCCGTGTTTCCTATGCTGCGGATCTTTAGTGGATTTTATAGCTCTGACATCCGCGGATGCAACTGCGGATGTTACCATTTTAGCATCCGCGGATGAAGATGCGGATGCAGACGTCAAAAAAGGTGCGGATGTTCCGTGAATGCGGATATTCGCCCCATCACTAAGACAAATCTATGATCACGTATTGAAACAATGCCCTAGCAACAGTGTTGCACAGAACACAAAAATCCGTATTCGCCTATTGAAGCACTGCCCCCGTAGCAGCGCTACAGAAACACAACTGGGACGCGATCTCAAAAATGGGTGAGCCGACACCAGAGCGTTGTTAGCACCGACCAGAAGGGCCCTCAATACGACACTCCCGGTGAGGGTAATCACGACGAGATTAGCTATCGCATTGCAAGCTTGATTGCATCACGGAAGAAGGGACCAGATAATCATTACTGGCATAGCCTAGAGATTGGTGTAAGTAATAATTATAATAAATGAAGTTAGCTGAAGATGGTACAGCTAGTAGCGATGAAGGGTAATAGGAGACAGAACGGCGTGCAAGCCATATCCAGATGTCAGAGACAAAAAAAAAAAAAAAACAGTAAGCGCTTCTTTTCTTGTGGAACGATTTAATTTTCTGTAAAAAATAGAAGAGGGATTTCATAGAACGAAAGTGGTTCCACTTTTTGACATAATATGAAAAGCTTCGAATGAGGTCCAGGTAGCATTATGCAATCAACTCGAACTCCGTGACCAGCGGGAAAGCTAGCAGCAAGTTAACACCACACGCACGTAACCACTTACAGCTCATTTTCTGGCACGCTTAGTAACTTAGTACGAATCCCATTAGTTTTTAACTTCACAGCTTCAGTGTCAGTGGCGCTCCAAGTACGACGGGGCACGTTATTGAACTGCCCTTCGCCGCAAATGGTGAAGCTATGGGAATATTTTACAGTAACTGCGTCGCGCCATTGCTGATATGAACTCATGCATCGTAAATATAATCTGTAGGTAACGAGTGTCTGACGACAATTTGCTCATTTGTATTATTAATTAAATCATCACGCTTGAGCCTCAACAGACGTAATGCAGACCCAAATGATACTTTATGCAACACGGAGAAGCCCGTAATTCCATCTAGAATTTTTCAAACACATACGAGACTGAAGTGCCTGAATCTCCGTTGAAATGAGCACATTTTAAGGTGGGCGAGTCTCTCTTGATAGTTTAGACTTAGCAGAGCTTGGTGATGATCAACAATGAACAAAGTACTGAGTTGTCAGTATCAGAAAGATTCTTTTTTATGGAAAGAAGTGTAACCCTGAAATTCTATTACAAGGAGAAATTGGTCACCGCTCAAAGGCTATAAATTCGCAAAGTTCAGTGTCCCAGTAGTAGACAAAGATTTTACAGTTTTAGAAAATGCACAAAATAGCTTAGATCTTAAAATACTAGAATCCCTGTATATTTATAAACTTAAGCCCCCTCTTAATAATACAGCCACTTCCGATCCATTATTGCTTATGACGAGATATTATTTGATGCCTGTATTTTTCTTTTTTATTTAACTAGCTATTCTATTCATCAGTGTGACTGTATCTGGTTAGTTTATCTTGAACAGTAATTAATTTCATATGTGCTTATGTTATTTCAAACATCTCATTATCTTCTTCATATTTCTATAAATTTGAACTGATGATGGAGCTGGACTCCGAAACGTCTTCAATTATTACATAATAATTTTATTAACGCTTTTCTTTGCTTTTATATTTATAAAAAAAATTAAATGTGCAGCTAAGCTTCTTTAACCCGCTTTACCGTATGTGGCGTAAGGCATTGGGTAAAGGGAATAATACCCCATCACCTACTTTATAACACGCAGTCATTACTCCTATCCCATAACTAAAAGAAATAAGTGCTCAGCCACAGGCCATATGTAGCTCGCACTAATCGCGATGTGAAAACGATCGCTATGATATAAAAAATGCAACGACGACCGTTTCGGATTATATCGAACTAATCACGGATCAATTCATAGAACGGTTTTATAAAATCACTATCTGTATTTTTCTTCCCGTAATTTACTGCATTGATGATGAATTTGCCTTAATCTAAACACGTTTTTATTTTTTAATGACGTTGGTTTCACTGTGTATAGCGAGAGTATGACAAGCGACTTTTGACAAAATCATCCGTAAACATCTAGTCCGTTATCTACCCACATCAAAACAAAGCGGTTTCCGACATAAATGTTTCGCAAGAACAAAAACACATTTTAATTTCATTCTAGATCCACTATATCAAGGGAAGAGGTGAGCATTATATACGTGTATTTACTGAGGCATTTGATACGGTAGACCACGGAACTAAAATGCTGAACCTTTCCTGTATGGAAATTAGTGAGAAATATCGTTGATGGCTTGAAGCTTTTTTTGTCAAACTAAACCGAAGGTGCAATTTTCAATATCTAAATATCATCAAGGCAGTAGGTACTCAATGAAGTTTAAGGCACCGTGCTTGGCTTAATAATTTTTCTCGTTATGATCAATGACATGGGGCACAGAACCAACCATATGCGGTGCCTTTATTTTGGTGACGACACACAAATAACTGCAGTGCAATCAGTGAGAGACGAATGTATTGTGCATCAAGAGTTATCAGGTCATTCTAAAGATCTGTTAAAAATAATATAACATTTACCGAAACAAAAGTCAAGCTGAGAAGATACGGAAAACACTCAAAATTTTTGAGCGAACTACATACACAAATACCGATGGGTGCAAAATTAAAATAAAAGACAATATTTGTAATAGATTTTGGCGTGAGAATGTGAGATGATGCTGCGATTGAGGACCATGGACCAGAGCTAATGCTGTGGGAACTCAATGGAGCGGATATGTATGCTACGACTGAATTGACTGAATTTTATACCTGTAAAGAATCCCAGATAAACAAACTGTCGGCGGTTACATGCACTGTGGAGATTACTTGCTCTTGTTCTCCCCTTCGTCACAAGCTGCAACTCAACCGGAGGAAAGAAAGACCGTCATGGCTCTGCACGTGTGGGGCGGCGTGAATAACACAACCCGGATCTCGCCAAAAGAAGGCGAGGCGTGAGGATTGCGGCCACTTTTCGCTTCGTTCGATTCACCGTTTTAATTGAGATAGTTGAATCTAATTAGCTTTACCATGGAGGAATTTCTGTTCAAAGCTTGAGATTTGTCATTAGGGTCAAGTTTCTAGCATTAATTACAAACTGACTGCGGTGTTAGCCACCTTCAGCGCAATTAATCAATTCATGCTATGCTTCCTTTATGCTTTTTAGTTATTGTTTCATTCTACTACATTCCACCAAAAAGCAAAATAAACGCAAAGCTAAGATGCGATGAAAGTCATGTAGAAGATGAAGGTCGCGTAGATCAAGATCTACTATTATGACACCTAAGTGCCAACTACGGTGAGTTAAAATTGCTCAAACGACAAGTTTCTACTTTTATTTGACATTGTATCAATTCCAAAACTTCAAGATCAAAATAAACAATAACGATAATAATAATAATAATGCTTTTGGATTTTTCAAAGAATGATCATATCTCTTAACTTTTATCGTAGTGAGCGTGACAGCAGAGAAATAAGTTTCTGATAATTTCTGTACCTGACGGAAATAAAAAATAACCGAGAAAAAGTCAAGTAAGTGGGAGGGAAAATTAAACTATCCATCACAAAAAGACTGACGCTATTTAAACGAAAAGCCGAACAGTGGCAGTCAAAATTCCAAATAGGCGATGCAAGAAATATTTCATTTGTTGCCCACGAACTTTAAATATAAACATACTCGTGCTTGCAACCACTCAAATTGTTCCGAAGCCAAATGCGCTATCTACTCCGTGAGGATGGGCCACTCAGGCCGACACATATTCGATGTCGCCTCCCGTCAGAATATTAATTAAAAAAAAAAAAACAATACAGAGTTGCAACGTTAAATAGCAATACAAATAGGCTTATGCTAACGCAGCATCAGTTGTAATTCATTTGTCGTGCGCACGTTTGTTGATGGCAGCGTAAATGTTAATACACAGGTAGGATTTTGCTAATTGTAGCGAAGCATAAAATACTGTTCATGGATGGGAAGTTGCTAATTGCAGAATAAACTGTAATACATGGGTAGGCTTTATCTGACAGCTCTGTAAATTGTAATACATGGGTGGTAGACCTTTGCTAATTGGGGAGTAAATTGTAATACATGGTGAGCTGTAGGTACCTGCAGCGTAAATTGTGATACATGGGTGTGTAGGTACCTACAACGTAAATTATAATAGAGGGAAGGGCTTTTGCTAATACTTCATGAGTGTTATTGTCTTGTTAATGTAAAAAAATGAGAGGCTGGAGATTATTGAATAGTTTAAGCCTCCGTTTCCACAACTAAAGTGATCTAACAGAGGAAGAAATGAGGGACATAGGCCTATATCATGTTGATAGAAACGGGGAACCCATGCACGAAGGTGTTCCCGTGCACATAGGATTAGCGCTCATGGGAGCAGAAAGCAGAGAAAAAAAATTCAACGAAACACGTATACGGTTTAGCAAACCATGAAATATATATGTATATAGTTCTTCGTAATAAACATAACTCATGCAAAGAATTCTCTACTTTATACGCCAAATAACTCAAGCAAAAACAATTTAATTTCTAGGAAAAAGTGCTCTACATATGTGTACGTAGAAACAATCTTTTCTCCTCACAAACTTTAGGTGTTCGGTTGAAGCGTTAGTCGCAATACCTAGAGATTTTTCAATGTGTAGATACATTAAATTTTAACCCTGAAAGATCAACTTCGAAGTTTTTAATGCACTTCACGTGAGATGCCTATTAATGAATTTAGACATAAAAAAACACCCAAACCGACAGTAAAAGATAAGTTGAAAAAATTCATAATAAATATGTACTGTTCATGGATTTTATACATGGTAAAATGATTCTGTATAGCTGGAGCAATATTATACGAAAAAAAAAACATTTTTATGGGGCAGTGATACGTATCTTTTCACATAGCTAAATTAAGAACTTTCATTGAACACGACAATCAAGAACATTATTGAGTAAAAAAAATAATAATACGATATCAGCTACTCAGTGGCTGCGAACCGTTTTGCTTCAAAAGCAAAACTTTCACGTATAAAATTTCGCTTAAGTGAAAGAGAAAACGTACGACCTTAGTTAATTTAATTAACATTTTCTGAGTACAATTGCCTTGACGCAAATTTAGAACTGCCCTCAAATACGAAACAACGCCTCTCATTTCAGGTAACTAATTTTATTGTTTTCTTATCATAATAAATATTGCGCAAATTTAGTAGTATACTTAACAGGCACTGAAAACTCTTTCACGGATTTCGGTTAAAAAAAAATCATCGTGGTTTTTCATAAATCAATTTTTCACACATTAGCATAACTACTTCCAAATCAGAGTTATACTTCCTCTAACTTACACAACTACTTCAATGTTTTCCCCCAGACAAACTCCCTCAACAACTTTTTCACACATTTTAACATAGGAACACTGAGCGTAACAAAAAATTCAGACATTATCAGGCATTTGTACAATAATAACCTTGCTGGAGACGCCACATTTCTTTCATTTCCTAAGCTTTCATCGATCAACAGGTGCTGTTGGGAGCAGCATCGCAATGGAGCACAACTCTACGGATGAAACACGTGACAATTCGTAACAATAACCGAGCATTCTCCACCCAGCGGTCCGGATATATTGTACTATGAATTCCACACGCTACTGAGGAAAGTCTACAGGAAAGAATTGAATTTTCATGGAATATATCGCACAACCCCAAGCGGAAGCTAGGTGACACCCCTAGGCTGAGGCAGGTGAACGCAGACTGACCTCTGAACAGCAAGAGGACCAAACGCGAGAACTATTGATACTCCGAAACCAGGTGATTTGAGGGGTGAGGGAAGGCGGAAGTGAGAGGGGATCTTACCGAGGAATTATTGATAAACCAAGCGTAGACAAATCAGGTGAGGGAAAGCTGGAATTGTTCAAGGACACATCCTATTTGAGGGAAGGGACGATGGGATTTAGCTTAGGAATTTCTGCAAATCAGAACCGAGATATATCTGGTGAGAGAAAGTTACAGTTGAGAGTGGAGACGCCCAGTCTGATGGGAGGGAGAATAGGATTTCACCGAAGTAGTATAGATAAATATAGCATGGAATAATTTAACCGGAGGAAGTAAAGTTAGCAGGGGACACACACCGGGCGGGCGAAGACACGGGAATTTTTCAGAGGAATTACTGATGGACCGAAGTGGAACAATTTTGATAAGCAGAAGCAAGAATTATCAGAGGATATATTTTTTTTTCAAGAGAGGTAAAGCGAGATTTTACTGAAGAACAATACTACTAACCCAAATCCATGGAAATTTGGAGATGGCAAGCTAAACTAACGGAGGCCTCACTCTGGAGTTAAACGAAAAACATTGTCCATGAAATAGACAAAGTTTCCTCCACAGGAAAAAATAAAATAAAATGAAGTACGGAAATGTTTTCGTGAATCATCTATATTTAGTAACAAAGACAAATAAACTACGATATACAGTTTTCGTTACAAACTTTTAACGCGTCAGTCAAAAGCTAATACTGTAAGAACAACGCAAATACAGAAGTAAAGCAACAGGCGAGTTACTACAGTAGAATACAATTGAATAGATACGACAAGTCAACTATAAAAAATCAAGATGCAAGCAACAAGACGATTGATAAAAACAGTGATATGAATCTGAGGATCAAAAAGGTAGTTTCACGAAGCAAATGGTTAGCTCACTGTTAACGAAATGATGAGAATACAGTAATTACAAAATTACAATTTTATTATGTAAATGCCAAAGAGTTTGCGAAAAGCTGGTGATGAGAATACAGTAAAGACAGCACAAATCCATGCAGCAAAAGTGACTACAAACCGTGGAAAACTAAAGACGAGGGAGGCTCCGAAAGAAAAATCGATTGGTGCGCATAGCTGTGCGCAATATTGCGGAGAGCAACGAAAGGAATTCCACCAACGAAAGAAAAGTTTTTCGTCGGCGAGCGGGAGCGATAAATATGCGGTGAGCCAAATTTTACAAGAGTTCAATCCATAAGAGTTGGTGCGATCGAATACATTTGCTTTTATGAGAGTTTCAGTTGAGAAATGTGCGAGTTTTTCCGCAGTGTTGATAGAGTCGTGTGGGGAAGCTTGCGTGAAAAAGGATTTTTTTTTTCTCCGAGCAGGCAACAGGTATTTTCTCACCTTGAAGTAACAGCAGCGGTAACTGAAGTAATCGCCCTAAATGAAGAAACCTCGTACAAAACGGAACATCATGATCATGCTTACCGGTAAACTGCAAAAAGCCTTTTTAATTATAGAAAATATTAAGAAAAAGAGGTGGATAAAGTTGTATAATTTTGAAGCCGAATAAACATGTTGCGTTGAATGTTTTTGACAATCAGAAATTGTCTCTCAATCATGTTGTTTTCAATTAGAAACTTTTAGTTTCTGAAGTTTACAGGTTTTTCATGTGTAGTATCAAAAAATCGATATAAGATCAGTTCGTTGCCATTGAAAGAGATTAAATTGAGGAAACTTTAATACGTAAGTGTATTTCACTGACACAAACATACAGTTTTGTTTCTTTTTCAGAAATGAAATTTTACCTAGCAATAATATTAATTTGTTGAAATATGTATCTAAACAGAATATGCAATTGCATTTTAATACTTAACAAATATAACATCTAAAGCGTTCCCTCGGTATACTATACATAAATATACACCTGGATCTCGTCCGATAACGCTCAAGGTACTCAAGATGTATGAAATACACGGGTAATTTTTCTTTGATGGTCGCGATATTGTTTCCACTTATCACACGCATATTTACATTCTCTGGGTTAAAGGCGGCGCCACAATTTCATAAATAGAGAATAGTTCAGCGAGGCGCACACACAACAGTTACTTGGATTGAGGAGAATTGGTTAAATAACCACCATCCCACTAGCAATAAAATAAGTGAGGATATCCACATAGTGAAGACGAAAGTGGTCCAAAGAGACGAAGAGTTTCATCAAAGTTCTTGCATTGAAAGCCACCGAGCTCGCGTCTCCGTGATTAGAGCAAACACGAGCGAATCAAAAGGACCGACTGATAAACTCTTCCACAAACTCTTCAGTTCTATTTTGGATCGGCAAGTCCTCCTGAGTAGCAGTTGCAAATTCGGGTACGTACGAGAGTTAAATGTGCTAAGTGAGTGTTTGAATGAGCTGATGATGTCAGAAGTAGAGGAGTTCGAGATATAAAAGTGGGGTAGCTGCAGGTAGAAATCGAAACTCTTGAGGTAGTGTGTTCGAACTCTGGAAGTGTCGTAAATGAAAGAGGAAGCTAACAGGTAAAGGTGGCGTGTTCGAACTCTGGAAGTGTCGCAAATGAAAGAGGAAATTAAAAGGCAAAGGTGGTGTGTTCGGACTCTGGAAGTGTTGTAAATGAAAGAGGAAATTAAAAGGCAAAGGTGGTGTGTTCGGACTCTGGAAGTGTCGTAAATGAAAGAGGAAATTAAAAGGCAAAGGTGGTGTGTTCGGACTCTGGAAGTGTCGTAAATGAAAGAGGAAACTAACAGGTAAAGGTGGCGTGTTCGAACTCTGGAAGTGTCGCAAATGAAAGAGGAAATTAAAAGGCAAAGGTGGTGTGTTCGGACTCTGGAAGTGTTGTAAATGAAAGAGGAAATAAACAGGTAAAGGTGGTGTGTTCGAACTCTGGAAGTGTCGCAAATTAAAGAAGAAATTAAAAGGCAAAGGTGGTGTGTTCGGACTCTGGAAGTGTCGTAAATGAAAGAGGAAATTAAAAGGTAAAGGTGGTGTGTTCGAACTCTGGAATTGTCGCAAATGAAAGAGGAATTTAAAAGACAAAGGTGGTGTGTTCGGACTCTGGAAGTGTCGTAAATGAAAGAGAAAATTAAAAGGTAAAGGTGGTGTGTTCGAACTCTGGAAGTGTCGTAAATGAAAGAGGAAATTAAAAGGTTGTGAATTTAAAAAAAAATGTGGTAACCCAAGATAGCAACTGAAGACAAGAGGTATGAGAGGAAGCGCATATGTGTGTGGTGTCTGAAGAATACAAACGTAGGTACCATGCAGATGACATAATGTATCAGGCATATGGTCGCTAGAGGTGAAAAACTAAATGTTTTGCTAAAACGACGGCCAGAATTACAGAGAGGAAATATTTAACATTCGTAATATATGTATAGTGCAGAGTAGAGGTGAGAGTTAAACGTGTGATTTATGTACAATAAATAGGGAGTGATGTGTAGCCATTATGGAGATAAAAGTCTTTGAAAAGTGTGGTAGCAAAAATAGATATAGAAGTTGATGCTTAAGATGTATTGTAGCCAAGGTATGGGAGCAAGTTCTCTAGTTTGGAATGTTGCAGCTGAAAAAAAAAATACAAGACTCAAAGCATTCACTGAGAGTACACCTCGAACAATGTGTGTGAAGAAGCATAACTCGATCAGAAGAATCGCCATACAACAGAAACATGAGGGACGGCAACAAACATGTGTGTCCTGGAACAAGCTGTAAGAAGTATCTCCGATAAACAAACTTTGATGACGCTCATTTGTTTATCAGTCCAATGTGCATATATTAAAAAAATTGCAACTTAACCCTATACGGAGAAAAGACAACGTTGGTTTCCCCTATTAAAAGCATAGTTAGAAACATCGTACGTTGACCTGTATTGTTCAAAAACGCAAAGCTGCAAAACATCTATCCTGTACTTACCCCACACAGGTGTGACAAGAGGAAGGGGGAACCAGTTACGTACCTGAAAAAAAGAGAATACAATACTAAAATTGACAGTTACGGAGGAAAACGGTTTATGATGATAAATAAGTAATAAGAAACATATGTACCACCAATAAACATTAACTGTCCGATCTAGATAGCATTGGTCAGATGCGATCGCCATAATTGCTATATTATTTCAGACTACATTAGACAGTCTACCCAAACAAATGAAGACTGAGCTTTCCTGCTTGAAAACAAAACTACAGGATTGGTAAAAAAAATCGTTCCATTCCGGTGGACGTTAAAGTGTAAGCAAAAATAATGAATATTGTACTTTTCGCCGGTCATATATTAAATGTACAATTATCACAGATTCTTGAAAGTCAGAAGTGAGAACGAAACTTCAGCACGGCGAGATCATTTTCGTTCTCAATAGTGTAAAGATTTCGTTTACAACAGCAATTGACGAATGACTAAAAAGACGAATTTGTAGCGTAATAGGAAAATTAGGCGACGTTATAAAATGATGCTAAACAAGTGTTATCAATAAGACAAATGCAAACGCCAAAGAGTATTCACTGTTACGTAATTTATTCAACGATTCGATGAAGTCCAGCGATATCCTATTGCCCGACGAAAAGTGACGAGCTTTTTTCCCCTGTCGCGAACTTCACCACTAATTTAGTTCACGTGAAGAATTGCTACTAAACTAATGGAATACTTTTAAGTAAGGGTAAAAGAAAATACACGTAGCGCTCAAGCACCATGTGTCATGGCATGGTGATAAAACATTGATTAGACACTTGACACCAATACCTCTTGAGCTGGTAAGGTATAATTAGATTATCAGAGGGACGCCTAACTTAGGAAATTGCCCTGAATTGGTGAAGTGAAGAATGATCAGAAAATTAGAGAGACGATTTCAATTCGTGAAGCAATGCCTAATCAGAAAATTAGAACGAAGCTATTTTAAGAAAACCGCCTTGAATTGGTAAAGTAATGGGGAATTAAGAAGATGCCCCAATCAATGGATAATAAAGAAAAGTTGGAAAAAATAAAAATGCGGGTGAAGAATGCAATCACGAGTGCCGCACGTGACCTATTTAAATAATAACTAGAGCACTCTGAGAGCGCATACCTCCGCCAAGTGAAGCAACGGTAGAAAAAATTAAAATTGGCTCAGAAACCATAATTTTCTTTGTATAAACTCCAAAATCTAATCATTTGTGCCTTTTCATATTATTAACAGCTTGTCCAATTTCTTGAAGATCCGTTCATAACTTTTTGAGTTATACTGTTAACAAACGTTATGACAAACATGAGTCAAACATACAAACGAACAAAACGATCTACACAAAAATTTGATCATTCATGTCTTTTAACATTACTAACAACTCCTATAAATTTCATAAAGATCCATTCATTATTTTTTGAGTTATTGTGCTAACAAGCATAAAATTAAAAACAGTGACAAA
>LQNS02278180.1:8055476-8101084 GCA_001587735.2 Parhyale hawaiensis | reverse complement strand
AACGAACGAACAAACAAACGGATCATTACCAAAATTTGGTCATTTACTCTTTGTTATATACCTAACAACTCATGTTAATTTCATCAAAATCCATCCATAACTTTTTGAGTTAGAGCGTCGAGAAAAATGAAGCAAGCAAACAAACAAACAAACAGATGGACATATCTTCACCAAAAGTTAATCATCTGTTCCTCCTAACATACCTAACAATCCCTGTAAATTTCATTCAAATCGGTTTATAACTTTTTGAGTTATCTTGGTGACAGACAAACGGACAGACAAATAGCCAAACAGACAGACAGACAGACAAACACGACGAAAACATAACCTCCTTGGCGTAGGTAACTACCGTAGCTATCATTACTGCAAAGATAAAAAAAAGGGATTTTGCGCAACAGCCACGAGAGTTAAATAACAACGGCCGCAGGAAATCTGAATCTTCGGCCTTTTTCGATCGTCTAATTGGGTCGAGAAGGCCCACCTTGTGGATAATAGAATTTGGAGTAGTAGCATTGCGCCTGCTTGATGCAAGCAATGCACAAATGATAGATATTTAAAATTTAGATTCTGTTTACTGCAGTATGGTAACGGCACAGTAGTGATGTTATCTGTGCCCAATTATAAGGTAATAGCATGGTGGAGCTTCAGTTGTAAGTTCGCTAATTGTTTCCCGTATGGCAACGGCATATTAACAACATCATTTAAACTTACGATAAAACAAAAGGTGACACCATATCGGGATTTAAGTTAGAAAAGTTCACTAATTGTATCCTCTATAGAAAAGGCATAGAAGCAATACTATTTAAAGGACATTTTAGATGCAAAAGTATGGTAAATGTGCACTGTACGGTAATGACATAATTTCATACCTAAAGCACTCTGAGAACGCATACCTCCTCCAAGTGTATATTGATTATATCGACACAAATACACTGAAAGTGACCATCGAGCCGGCGAGTTATCTTCGAGCCTGTAAAATGTCCATAACTTTACTAAATAAAGCCTTGTGGTTTTCACACGAACTTTCGAACGACCTAAGGAGGGGATTTCATACACTTATTTCTCTAAAGATAAAACAGAGTTCGTCGTACTATTTATATTTCGAACACTGGCGAGTCATTTCCGCGCGGTTTGGATCCCCACAGCTATAGTAAACTACCGGGCAATATTTCTGTACGACCTCATGAAGCAACCGACGACTCCTTTCATAATCATTGGACTAGCATAGTTAATTTTTATTTTCAATAATTTATCTTTAAGGCCAATACTTTGCACAATTTGGACAGCAGTAACAATTTACCTATCTTTTGATCAACCGGAAGGCAAATCTGGCAAAATCTGAAACCTAAAATCATCACCAAACTCATAAAAGTATTCTTATAAACTCCAGTTCCTAGTTACCATCAATTCCGTATGCATTTTTTTGTGACTGCAAGATTTTAGTATAAATTTTGAAAGGGGAAGTAAAAAAGAGAGAATTGATATTATTTAAAATAAAAATGTCTTGATTATCTCAGAAATTATCAACATCTGGAAGTATGAAATAAAACACCCTAAATTGAATTGCAGCTTATCTTACACTTCTTCATTCACAAATTGCAATTTAACTAATTGTTTGTATTATTTTCAGTCAAGAACAGTACATACTAGAACGCCTTGTGGCGTAAGACCATGCATCACCCGTGTTGGGGGCAAATTCAACACCTTCATTTTTGATGGCCAACTAACTCTATTTTTTTTATTAAGTTTATATATGTCTGTCATTCCACCTGACTACCTGAAAAAAAATTATTATGACTCAACTCCTTCTGCCTCTTTGCGGGTGGGCAGACAACAAAATGCATCGCCGACGTTTTTGATGGCCAGCTAATTCTATTTTTTTTTGGCATTGTTCACATCTAGGTCAACCCAACTGACTCCGAACAAAAATTATGAACATTGCTCAACTCCTTCTCCCTATTTTGGGCGGACAGACAAATATACAAGCATACAAATAAATAAATATATATATATATACTTGATTCTTGAACGTAAACATTATCACCGCTCTTCGCTTCGCTGGCGGGTGATAAACATGACAAAAAGGTTTCCCAAGAGCAGGCAAAGGTTTGGTAATCTGTAATCACGATAAATAGCCGTCATGTTACGATAACGCTAGAAGTATCACACATGTTACCAAGCAATTATGTACAAGTGTTTCTTCTTTTACCTTTACCTCTACTATAGGACGTGGGTGGGCAGAATATCGTTTTCATGAAAGCTAGATATGATAAACAGCTAAGAAGATAGTTCATTTGAAAAATTGTTTCCGAAATTGTAATTTCCCGTACATCAATTCATTATTTGTTGATACCGTCTCACTCACTTGAAAATGATCTTGCAATATGCTAATGTAAATATTTAACTCAAATAAGATCCGTAGTAATGTCATAACAGTCATGAATGAATATAATAATAATAGTTTTGTTGATATCTGGGCTCCTTCGCGAATGTTATTTTGTAGCCAAAGTATGGGAATGCAGTGGTAAGAGATCGAAATTGCTCTGCTAAGCCCAAAAATTGAAAATTTCAAACTGTAACACACAACAGAGTAAGCGTTTCAGTTGCAGAGAATAAATAGGCTATTGTAGTCGATGACAAAATTAAATAGCTATAAAAGCAGGGCGCATCACTTATTTCGACCCTGGGAAACGAAAACTTCAGCAATTCAATTTTGGTAAAAATGTGTGCGTAGAAAAACGGACGTCAGAAGCCGAGCGCAACTAAAACTTCTCAAACCCACTCAGTTCTTAGCTTCTTCCATTCTTATCCAGAGAAATGAGCTTTGGGAAGCCAACACTGAGCCTCTGTTTGAGTGACACAAGTCTAGAGCGGCAGTTCGGTGTTGTTGCGCGGGCTGGAACCACCGCCTATAGCGTTGCTACGAGGAGTGCCAACAGTCCAGTGTTGCGGCGAGAACTGCAAACAGTCCAGTGTTGCTGCGAGGACTGCCAGCACCGCCTATTGTGATGCTAAGGGGACTGCAAACAGTCCAGTGTTGCTGCAAGGACTGCCAGCTCCGCCCATAGTATTGCTACGAGGACTGTAAACAGTCCAGTGTTGCTGCGAGGACTGCCAGCTCCGCCCATAGTATTGCTACGAGGACTGTAAACAGTCCGGTGTTGCTGCGAGAACTGCCAGCTCCGCCCATAGTATTGCTACGAGGACTGTAAACAGTCCAGTGTTGCTGCGAGAACTGCCAGCTCCGCCCATAGTATTGCTACGAGGACTGTAAACAGTCCGGTGTTGCTGCGAGGACTGCCAACTCCGCCCATAGTATTGCTACGAGGACTGTAAACAGTCCAGTGTTGCTGCGAGAACTGCCAGCTCCGCCCATAGTATTGCTACGAGAACTGTAAACAGTCCGGTGTTGCTGTGAGAACTGCCAACTCCGCCCATAGTATTGCTACGAGGACTGTAAACAGTCCAGTGTTGCTGCGAGGACTGCCAGCACCGCCTCGTGTTCCTAAGGGGACTGCAAACACAGTCTAGTGTTGCTACGAGCATTGTAAGCAGCCCGGCATTGCTACGAGGACTGCCAACACCGAAAAACGTTGCTACTGCTGTGCATTAAAAGTTGCTTCAGTACCCCTGTTTTTTACAGCTCGCTATAGCGCAGCGAAAGCGGAGATACATGGGCAACAGTGTCGCATGTGTCCGAGCCGCGCGGGTAAAGTCTGTTCGGGACTCTGTGCCAGTTAGCTGCTGTAGTGGGAAGGGTGCCATGCCGTTTTCTATGGGTTCTGCGAGGACTCTTCGTTTTTACACACACACCTACACACACACACACAGCTGGCTAACGCTTTTCTACTGCGGCAGTAATCAGACGGGGTGTGACACATACAAAAATTACATCGACAAATAGATTTTAACTGTTTATGTATTATTCTGGCATGTAAAAACATATAAATATGCAGACAAGTAAAGATACATAGAGATTTTTGTATTCTTCTGTAAAAAAAAACAAATATGTCGACACCAGAACGCACACTGGTGTTAATGACATTTTATTATTTAATAAGCAGATATAAGAAATAAAACTCACCAAGGTTTCTGACCAAGTACTTGCAGAGGAGCGCTGTGGGTACGCGTGTAGAAACGAACTTTTTTACGATTAAGCGCCCGGCGAGACATGGCACATCAACAACCGGAGACATAAAGTAGGCAAACATTCAATTGGCACGGGGAAAACTGTAAATTTATTTCACTTTCAACATAAATAATCAATGTTGTCACAGCTGTTGGGAGAATTTTGGTTTCTAAACAAACACCTAACTATTGATGCTCAATTGAGAAGTTACACGGTGTTCAATTTTTAATGGGTGATGCAACATTGCAAAATACAAATTTAACTGTTCATTTGCTCATGCTAGGTACCTACACATAGTAGTTACAGTGCAACGATTGTGGTAAAAATCAAATGAGTTTAAGAAAATATCACATGGAGTGTCCACCATAAAATAGAATAGAAATATTAAATAAGGTGAATCTATCATACCCAGAAGAATACGGTTTCGTAAAAGCACAAAGTTTACGACAGTTCTTGTCAATGTTCAGTGGAAAATTTAAATGCATTCTCTGAAAAAATAACGCGGAAGAATGAAAATCGCACTGAGATATACGAAGTTTGCATTTCATCGGCTAAATTTAGCCATGACGATGCAAATTAGTTTCTTAAATTTTCAGTTGCTGAGGGCTTCAAGATTGTACTTTCTCCCGGGAAAAATTTCACGATATATCCAATACGACATAAATTATGCAAGTTTGCTGCTTAATTTTGGTAGCCACGTTGTGCAATGATATATATAATATATTAAAGTTTATTGACAGTCACATTGTAAAAAAGTTTCACAAAGAAAGGACAGCATTCATTCTAGAATGATTAAAAACGCAACTTATACAAGTATGTCACGCCTATTGGTAGCAGCGCTTATAAGGTAAGGAAGAAAAGCAATTGCATTGACAGTCTCAAATTGACCACAATAAAATATAGCAGTCACCTAGAGTGCAGGAAGAACCACTCACTCATATGCAGGGTGGCCAGCAGCCATACCCCACATGTATATAAAATGGTAATAATCCAACACAGAGCAACAAATTTGATAGCTCCGGAGCATTATTACCATACAAGAGTCGCCTAAAGCAAGTCGAACTCATCTCTCTTGAGCAAAGATGACTCAGAAGGTAATTCACAGAAACATTAAAATACGGGAAAGGTTTCAACGATGTGCCTGCAATGGAATTTTTTGACTGAGACATTGATGATCACTGGGACTGTGACAATATGCTTTTATAGACAGAGAAGTCGATGATAACTCCAAAACAACAAATTGCATTAAGCATAGGCTCCTACAGTGAACTGCTTCTGCAGGTTGTGTTACCGTCATAGCTTTACGTTTGAGCTTTTGTCGTTTTGGAGTTATCGCCGACTTCTCTGTCTATAAGAGCATATTGTCACAGCCCTAATGATCACCTCCGAAACAACGACCAAAAACTGAATTACCAATAGAGAAGAACTTCTCTAAGCCAGCAGTTTTCCTGTACTTCATAGTGTATATCTGTAATAAACTCTCTTCCGAAGTTTTCGGCACAAAGACAGTCAACGCGTTTAAAAAATCGTCTTTAATGCTCAACTAGCGTAACGTCTCTGAGTCGCTGATACTCTGCTGCAACAAATCGTGCTTGAACGTTCACCTCCTATGCTTGGCCGTTTTTCCTCTTTCTTTTCTTGCTGAGATGTCTTATAAAATTTGATCTAGCTAACTGTATCAACTCATAGAGGGTTGGAGGATTATAAGCGACTGCTCTCTGTGAATGGGCCTGTTGGTCCGTCTACTGCCAGCTATATAATCTACCTCCGAGGAGTGAGCTAGAGAGTACACATGAAAAAAAATATATAAAAACTCAATTCAGCAGTACTGACATGAACGTAAGATGCCCGCACAGTCGCAACGTGAACGCTGACTTTTATAAAACTTACCGGCTGCCGTGATAGAAAACTTCCTCTGCAGCAGCTACAGGAGGAAGTAAGGTACGAATATGAAAGTTTAGCTGGTGCCACAGCCAGATCAGCAGGAAAATTGATAGTGTAAAGTTACACAATAACATTCTTGAAGAGCCATTTCATATTGTCAATAGGTGTTATAAATATGTATTAAGAATACCGAGTCGTGAAGTTTAAAAAAAAATTAGTATTTTAAATTGGTAGGACAGTAGACTAAAGATTTTTAGCAAACTAGACTCTGAGAAACTGATTATGTAATGGGTGGAATGTTCTCCAAACTCGTTGTATATGTTTCAGTATATTCAAGTTTTGAAACAAGAAGGCAAACAGGGTTTAAGAAAATGTAGTTAGCAAAGTACCTGTATTTTCTAAGGCTAATTTAATGTCGCATCTGCAGAGATACTATGATTTATAATTGCAATATTAAATCACTTGAAAAACTTGAAACGCCTCAAATCACAACTACAACTTGACAGAAATAGCTAGCCGCTAGCTGATTGCAAGCAGAGTATTAAACTAAAATAACTGATATAGCTATAAAATCCTTTGAAAAACTTAGATACACTTCAAAATACAAAGCCATTTTGATAGAAATAGCTAGCTACTAGCTAATTCACAGCAGAGTAATGAACTGAAGAAAGTGAAATAGCTTTATGTTTAAATCCTTGGCATGAGCACACTAGCTATCTAATAGCAATTATAACTACTACTTCTAATTTTAAGTAGCTGCTAGCTAACCAGAATATAATTAGATATGCATCTCAGAAATGGAATAACACAAAATTTAAAAGGTTATAAGACTACGGAGCAGTATTCCAGAAAAGGGAGGTCATAGCAATTAAAACAGCGACGTGTCAATTCTACCGAGCCAAACACCCTCCAAACACGCCTCATCAGACCAATTTTCTGCGATGCACTTGAGGCATCCGAACGAATGTGGGGCTCAAACGTCAACTTTGGATCAAAAGTGACACCCAAGATCACAATGTCATCAACCACAGGAAGTGACACACCATCCAGAATGAGCGCACGGAAGGAGGTCTCACTATACGTGACCTGGACACGAGCATGGTCTTAGTCTTGCCCGCATTTAGCCTCATCCCCCACCTAGAGCATCACAAATCGATCAGTTCCAGATCATGCTTAATGGATTCTGAAACCTCAAACCTATCACTAGGCTTATCGCAAATAGCCAGGAAAGTAACACCATCAGCGTAACCAACAAGTAAATTATTAAGAAGATCAAACAGGTTCGCTGTAAATACAATGAATAACAAAGGATCCAGAACACTACCCTGTGGGACACCAGAAACCACGTCCAAAAACTCACTCCTCTTCCCATCAATAACTACACATTGATGTCTGTCGTATAAAAACTGACTAATTACCATGAAAACTGAACCACCAATACCCATCAATCTCAGCTTATGGATCAGTGCAATGTGACTCACGTGATCAAAAAGCAGCACTAAAGTCAAGCTGTACCAACCTTGCCTCATGACCCCCATCAAAAGCCAGCTGCAACACATGAGATATATGAAGCAGAGCGTCACAAGTTCCCAAGCCCTTAAGAAAACCATACTGTGTTGGGAGAAGGCCACCCTGCTTCTCAAGAAAGAGACTCAACCTCGACGCAACCAACCTCTCATAAACTTTCGACAAAACAGGTGTCATCGAGATGGTTCTATGGTCGAAGGTTCGGGATGAACCAGAGCCCTTCAGAACAGGCGTCACATGAGCAACACGTCAGCATTCCGGAAAAGAGCCGAGCCGTAACATCCGGTCGAACACGGATGCAAGACTGGCTGCGAGCACACGTACCAGTCACTCTCCGAAGAAAGAGAGGAAACGTACCCGATGGATCAGTCCCCTACAGGGGTCCAGGTCAAGAAGAAGGCGGTGCACTTCAGAAGATTTGAAGGCAAAACCGAAAAACCTCGGCTCGGAATCACACGCTAAAGGAATATGCATCCGGTCCCGGCTCTGCTCCCCATCAAAGTAGCGCAACAAAAGGACCGCCTTGGCAGCGGGGTCCGCAACAAGATCACCACCAGTACCAACTAAAGGTGGGGCAGAAGAGCCCACACCAAGAACAGC
The DNA here is from genome assembly GCA_001587735.2 of Parhyale hawaiensis. Lineage (NCBI taxonomy): Eukaryota > Metazoa > Arthropoda > Malacostraca > Amphipoda > Hyalidae > Parhyale > Parhyale hawaiensis. The sequence goes on along the minus strand of LQNS02278180.1, from coordinate 8,092,944 downwards.
GCTATTCAGGTGGACCAACACTTATATGTGCCAACAGACGAAGCTAACAGCTCCCTGGACCTCAAATTATGCTCCCTCTCGGCTTCTTCATAAGTAGCACCAGCTCGACGCCGCAGTTCTCTGTGTTACGAATATTGTGCTCTAGGTATATTTATATTCTTAATTAATTAATATTGCTGGGTTTTGAACAGCGATAAATTATTCTCTTTTTTTTTTCATTACTATGAATTTATTTCTCATCTACAGGATGCAGTAAAATTTTATTTTTACAAGTATTTCGAACAAAGTTTTCAAAAGTATCTTTCTTTCTTTAAGCGAACGCGAGTATTAAACTATAAAACATATAAACTTTAGTGCAGCCTATGACAGTGAGATATAGGTACGACAGCACAGCTGCTCTAGGGTGTTAGGAGGGACAAGATAAAGACAGACTATGTTTATATGTTCCCAGCGAGCAACCAACGGTTTTGAGAGGGTCTTTGTTGGCCTTCGTAAAGAGGGTGTATTGTTTCAACTTAAGGTGTGGGAGACTATTGTTCAGAATTTGTTGAGCGAGAAAACGGCAAAAAAATAAAAAATGTTTATCGGGGAAAAGCTTGAAGGTTCACACTTAGGTCTGGTTCGAAGAGGGTACTCAGTCTGAGTTTGAAGGAGTTAGTGGAAGTTACATAGTGCTTCTATCCTTCAGGAAGCACGTGTCTGTGCCCTCCAGCCCCTCCCGTGTCGGTGGGACTCACGTTTGATTCCCCCGATTCCGATCCGTGCTGCAAACGGAATTGTTTTGGCTCCTCTCTGGGTATGGGCCTCTAGCCTTCTCCGAGTCACGTGCTTTGAGACAGCACGCAACTGCACTTTTTGCATCACAGACGCCATCAATGCTAACGTAATTTCAGCCTTCTATGTGACGACAGGGCTTCGCCTTTTTGCGCCAGTGTGCTTGTCATCAAAAGCACGCAGGGTCAGTGCTTATCTTCGAAATGGACGCAAATCTGTTTTGCAATACATCATTCGGGATTCTTCAAACTACGTCCGGTGGTTCTTCTACTCCGTGAATAAGGCTCCTGTCTGGGATTGGGTCCAGTATTGTGCCGTCAACGTGTTGTAAAGCCGTGAAAAGAGGATTTATAACGTTCACATGTCACGAGTTCTCGCGGCGACTCTAAATAACTCTTCAAGGAGCGAGCTACGAAATTATTTATTTCTCCATTCTGATATAATCTTCTCTACGTCTTGAAATGGTTCTGCAGGGGCATCGGGAGTGAATTCAACTCTCCATTTTGAGACGATCTGCATTATGTCCGTATATAATTCCACGGAATAATCGTACGACGGGTTGCGATGTTATCTTCGGAACGTTTGTAATAATTCTACCAAGAAAATTGCGCAGGGTGTCAACGTTCCAAAATTGGTAGTGATCATCGCAGCGAAAATTGTAAAATACTCGGGTGGGGAATCCTCGTACGCCGGGTTCGCACTCGAGGAAAGTTTGAAAGAAAAGGATTGTTTGTCATCGTAGGTGAACTCTATAAAAAAATGGAAAAATGTGAGATATCTCCAGAAAAATAGAAGGATAAGTGAGACGTATAATAAGATGTGTTTAGGTAATTGCGAAATTTTTTATATAGACTGTGCAAACTAAGCAAAAATGCAAAAGAATGCGTAACCACAAGGAAAATGAGTAACGTAAGTGAGTTTGACTAAAATGTGCGCAGGTAATTGCCGGAGTTTTGTAGTAGACCGTGCAAATTCGATCCTAAACTTCAAATTATGAGCTTATAATTGCAACGACACGTAGGGCTTTCTTTATGTATCGGGAGATGTTCGGGCCACAGCTCTCAATGGATGAAGAGGTGTCCTTCTCAAAAATCATCACTTAATCAATATTTGCCATTTATTTAATACACGGTAAAGAATCTTTAACATTGTTGACAAGTCAAGTGTTGTGATCATTCTCTTACTAAAAACGTGAGTTGTGTTTTCGTCAGGGCCTCCACAACTCCTCTATGTTGTGAAACGTTAAGTTTCACATCATAGGTGGACGAGGTACTGTTTTTATTCTCATGATATTAAGCGATACTCATTTAACTGACAAACACCATTTATTTCGTCAAAGGCTTGAATTACGAGATCAAATTTTAAAAAATGTTCTTTAACTCTGTTTTCCCCTGCATAATCCGTCTTTTGTTGCCAAGCGAGATGTATAAGTATCACAAGATGTTTTACAAAATTTTAACGATGCGAAATTTGTTTGACCTTTTTATCTTGCTCAAATTTCTGTCTTTCTTTATAACAATAAATTACTTCATTGCTTAATGTGTGTTTCATTTAGCACCCTTGCTAGAACTCACAAGTAGTAGGCTTAAGATGTTTATTTTTCATTTATTTTATTCATTTAACAAAGTCAATAGTTATTATTTGCATATTTTGATTGTTTATTTATATTTTTGTAGGGGAGGTTGCCCGCCTCTCCAAAATATGGCGTCCTAGTTTTATGTAACTATCAAACGATGTTAAAACGCCGTAAACGCCGTAACACATGAAACGCTGAAAGTCAACAGCAGGCCGGCTAGTACACCTACGGGCATATGCCTCCCGCTTCAACTGGTGCGTCCTCCTGCAAGCATCATCAAACCAGGGCTCATCGCCCGTCCTGACCGTAATGAAGCAGAAAGGGACATAGGGACGCACCACGTCAGAGGAAAGCCGATCCAAAGTAGACCCAGGACTAGGAGACTCTCTCACAACACCCCAAGGTAGCGCAAAGATGGCACCAGAGACAGCATCCCAATTCACTCTGGACTTCAAACATATTTCACGCCTAACAGTGACTCTGGGGACATGCTGACGGACTTGCAGCGTCTCAGAGAGAGCCCCATGGTCTGAGGAACCAGTAGAAGACACCACTGACACTCCAACCAAATCAGGAATATCAGTCATCAGCAGGTGAAAAACACCTCCAATCAAATGGGTGGGACCCTCAACCAACTGCTCACAACCAAAGGCACTCGCAAATCGCAAACTGCATGGCCATGGTAATAGGTCCTCCAAGAGCCTAACCATTCCACATGGTGACAATTAAAATCGCCCATAAAGACAAAAGCAGAACGCCTATCCGATGACTGAATCCTAGCCATTGCATCTAAGAGACCATCAAAGACCCCATCATCACCAAACGGGCTGTGATACACTGAAAACAAATAAAAGTTCCTGAATGAGCGACAGACTAGAAGCACCATGAGCTCACAACATGGACACTCATATTCATTCTGCCTAGACACAACAACACCCTTTCAAACGTTAAGCAGCCAGACCCCTAAATCCAGGGCATAAGCCTCGCAACCGCAGCACTGACTTTTCAAAGTTCGGGATCATCAGCTCAGAAACATGACGATGGCTTGAGACGAGCGTCTCCGAACATAGCACCAGACCATGATTAGAAGGGGCTACGGCGAGCTCACCCAAATTACAATGGAGACCCCGAACGTTACTGCAAAAGATGAAGCACAAGCGAGACCCAGAACCACGAGGACCGAGAATATCTAAGATTCAGGCACACAAAAAAAACAATAAATATATAGACACCATAGACAAAGGAAATCATCAAACAATTTTACAAGACAAAACAAATCAACAGTCATGATAGCTACGAAAGAGGCCAGCAATCCACGTGCCCCAGCCCCTGCCATCAGTACGGGCTTTGGCCGAAAAGAGGAAGAAGAGAAAAGAAAGGAAAAGGGCATTAGGTGGTAATACCTGATGGAAGAGAGAGAGGAGCAGACTGCGGATGACTGAGTACCGAGCTATGACACCAGCATGTTCATCTCCTCTCAAGATCACCTTCTCAGCAGGAACTGCGGCTAGCTGCAACATCCCCTGCGGAGAAGGCACTCGGGACCCTTGGGTTTGTGAGGCCCAAATATGTATATTTTGGCAGGCAAAGGGCCCGCCAGAATATACCCTTGATGGGATAGATCAGTACGATAAATCAGTGACATCAGGGAGCAACGTTACCATCTGTGGTGTACAAGCTCTCGTTAACTACCTCATAATGTGGTCTTAAGGTTACATAAAAATAGAGTAACGAAAGGGAGAAGCAAGAGTGCCAGATTCTCCCAGGGACCAAATTAGCAAGCTGGCGAACTTTACTAATTACTTAATTTGGAAAGAAATGAAGTCACCGTTCTTGTTGCAAACTGCATAATTGAGAGGCCTATGTGTGTTTCGTACATCTCATGAATGTCTTCTTCTACTTAAATCTTCATCATTTGGTAATACGTACGCTGATTTAAGCTTCTTGAATCATTGCAACAGTGCTGTAGGGGTTAGAGAGTAGTATTAGGGCTATGAGAAGGTAAAGTATGAGACAATAAATGGAGGATGGAGAGAGAGCGTTAGGAAAGTAAATGAAGAGCGAAAAAGAGCTGCCAGGAGGAATTCTAAAATAAGAAATCCAGCCCATACAAAAAAAAGAAACAATGTGGGAACACGTGGGGTGGCGTGAATATCTAACATTATTAAGACCTATTCCGACGACGCCCCAACATCGGGGCACGTCTAGTGATGCAAAAAATGGCTGCCCAGCTGAACTGCATAACGCCACAAAAATCGAAAATGTCTAGTGAAAGAATATGGGCGGCTGGGTGAAGGTAGGAACAGATGAACTATCCTGCAGAAGGAGGTGACGCTGTCAGAACAGAGGTGGACTCGGGCGGAAAGGCTTGAGTAATTTTATCTGAACGCAAGAGCAGCTGATGGCAGAATGTTTGTAAACACCGCTGGCAACAAGAGAAAATGTGGCTGATAGAAAACCACGCCGCACAAACCACTAAAGACACTCGGGTCTTTCATACAGCGACTTCTCAAAATAGACTGCAACTCCTTCGTTTCCTCGACAGGCGTAGCAAAAAAAAGGCCGCAATATTCCGACTGTAACGTCCTGTGCAAGGAAGGACGAGGATGCAGGTAGTTAGTAGCAGTAATTTTGTGCATGACGATTGTAGCACAAGCACTAATATGCGAAATGTTACTTGTGGCATAGGTAAGGAACACTATGTAGGTAGCACTCTATAGCACTAGTCTTGTCCATGACTATTATTGAGAGTCCCGAATAGTATGAAATAATCAAGATATACTTAGTATAAAAGCCGACGCTTTTGGGAGATGTTCGTCACAAGATATCAGAAGAGTACGAGCGAAGCCAGGAGTAGATGAACGCTTATTAAAAAAAACCTCCAATTAGAATATTTCTGCTGGCCATTCGTGATTTTGATTGGTTTCAGCAGCAATAAAAACCGATTACTTAGAATCTTACAAAAAGAAAATGTGCATTGATTGTGTACGAGGTCGCAACACTTAAACAAGTAACTATTATGCGTTTATTTCACAATAAATTTGAACAGGTATAAATATCCTTGATAAATAAATAAATTTGGTAGCCTAAAAAGATTAAACGACTCATTCAGCATCAGAGATGACATTCGATAGACACGCTTCTGTTTCTAAAATTCAAACATTTAACATACAACGCACGGATCCAGTCGCCCTAGTTATTCGATGCTTCAAAAAACGACGACGCACAAAACGCGGAGACGAAATTGAGAAGCTTGGTAAAGATACTGCGCAAGGAAGCGCCAAGTTGGAAAAGAAGAGGAAGTCCGCAAACGACCCTTGCTAATACATAGAAAGGTGAAGTAAGAGACCAAAAAATTGTAATGCCTAACTAGAGTAGCTCGAAATTGAGTCCCCAGGCGTCACCTAATGATACACACATTAAAAATAGCAAGAAATATTTCATTATTACCTAAAAGGCGAAGAACGCGAAGTAAATTTCGTATTTATTCAAACCTATTAAAATTTACCGAAATATCGGGGGAATCGATTGCATAACAGTGTACCGCGATGAACAAGAAAGAATGACAACGGATTTTGCTAAAATCGATTGCAGCTTCTACAACCCATTTTAGGTTGGAACAGTGATGTTACTCCTAGATAGTACCTACGTATGGCGTTAACACTCAGCTGTATAAAACTTTGAGATTGCATCAACAACTTCTTATCACAAACGCAAATCAAGCTTGGTTGTTCTACCAACAACGTCTCGTAACAAAAGCGGAGCAGACTTTGATGTTCCATCAACAACGTCTCGTAACAAAAGCGGAGCAGAGTTTGATGTTCCATCAACAACGTCTCGTAACAAAAGCGGAGAAGACTTTGATGTTCCATCAACAACGTCTCGTAACAAAAGCAGAGCAGACTTTGATGTTGCATCAACAACATCTCGTAATAAAAGCAGAGCAGACTTCAATGTTCCACCAACAACATCTCGTAACAAAAGCGGAACAAACTTTGATGTTCCACCAACAACGTCTTGTAACAAAAGTGGAGCAGACATAGATGTTCTACTAACAACTTTCTGCAGCTTCATTACATAGGAGATGCACAGGCGGTGATATTTTCTGAGTCGGTTCAGAAGGCAGGCGTGCAAGGACTTTATACTCTGAAGGTCGAGGGGGGGGGGGAGCAAACGCTCGTATTCACATAGCAACTAGAACATAAAAAAAAGATAGTTTCAGTGAAATTTCACCTGTTTTAGTTGAAACTTTAATCGCCTTAAATTAAATTCCAATTCTTTTAAAATTAAACGTCACTTCTTATATATTTAATATTAAATATTTTCCTTTGAGATTCTCGTATTTAATCAAAACTTCAGTTATTCCAAAGTAAGAACCCTCTAATACCATGAAATTGCTATTTTGTAAATTATGCTTCAGTCAGTCCACAAATAACGTCGTTTCTGATAAATTAAACTTCATTGTTGAATATCAAGCTTAGTTATTTAGATCAAACTCTTTACTTTTCCAAACTTCAGTTCTATCGGTTTTATATCAAACTTCCGTTACTTAAATTTAATTTGTCTTCAATCTTTAAACAAGTTTCGGTTGCTATAAGTCCACGTTCATTACCTCCGCCAAGGAGGTTATGCTTTTGTCGAGTTTGTCTGTCACCAAGATAACTCGAAAAATTACGGACGGATCTTTAGGAAATTAACACGGATTGTTAGGTATATTAGTAGGAACATACAACTAACTTTTAGTGAAGATCTATTCAACCGTTTCTTTGTTTGCCTTTTTTTTCTCGGCAGCATAACTGAAAAATTTATCTACACAACTCCACAAAATTTGCAGGAATTGTTGGGATTATTACTTGAAGAACATGGCCAAGTTTTTGTCCCGATCTGTTAGTCCGTTTGTTTGTCTCTATGTTTAACCAAATGTTTGAAAGTGACATAACTTTGAAAGGTATGAACAGATCTTCATAAAATTTGTGAATATAGTCAAACACGTTAAAAGACACAAATGACCAACTTCTGGTGATGATCGGTTTGTCCGTTTGTTTATTTGACTGATAATGGCTAAAATATTTATTAGAAGTATAGCTCAAAACTTTATTAATGGATCTTCATGAAATTGTACAGGAATTGTGTAAATGCTAAAAGGCACCAACCACCAAATTTTGGCGATGACCGGTCTGTCCGTTTGTGTGTTTGATAGATATTTATAACAATATTTGTTAGAACATAACTCAAAAAGTTACAGAAGCTATTATTGCTGTCAGGAGGCACAAATGACCAAATTTTGATGATGATAAAGAACGAAATCCTATTTTCAGGACAAGTTCGACATTTTTGTCAACATTGCCTTGCTTCGCTGAGGTATGCACTTTCAGAGTGATCTAGTTTGTGTCTTAAGTTGGGGTTGTAACTAGCGCACTCTGAGAACGCATACCTCCGCCAAATATGACAAAGTCAACGGTAACAAAAAATTCAAATTGGTTCTGAAACTATAGTTTCCTTTGCACCAACACCAAACTCTAATAATTTGCGCCTTTTGATAGAAATAACAGCATATGTAATTTTCTTGAAGATCCATTCACAACTTTTCGAGTTACGTTGCGAATAAACGCTGTGATAAACATTAGTCAAACACGCGATTATTACCAAAATTTTATCATTCAAGTTTTTGAACATTTCAAACAATGCCTGTAAATTTCATTGAGATCCGTTCCTAACTTTTCAAGTTATTTTACTAATCATATATAATCAAACAGAGAGACAAAAAAATAACAGATCGTGACATAAATGTGGTCATTTTCTTTTAATGATATACGTAACAACTAATGTCATTTTCATAAAAATCCGTTATGATGCTAAGAAAAAAGAGGCGGACAATCAACCCGTCGAAAGGATCTTCACAAAAGTTAATCATCTGTTACTCTCAACATGTCTAACAATCCCAGTAAATTTCGTGAAAATCAGTCTCTAACTTTTTGAGTTATCTTGGTGACAGACAAACTGAACAACGGACAAATCGACAAGCACCGCAAACACATAAGCTCGTTGGCGGAGGTGATTAAACGTCATTTACTTTATATCGTGCGTCAGCTACTTTAAAGTTACCTTTTGTTCTTTTATAACGGGCTTCACTCATAAAGTGGACTTTTTTTAAGTAAAAGCTTCAGTTACAGTAATAAAACTTCAATTGTTTTAACTTAAAATTCATTTATAAATTAAACTCACTTTATTTTCTTTGGAACTGCGGTTACTCTGAATTCAACTATGCATATTTTAAACGGGGCTTCCCGTTTAAATTAAAATTCACTTATTCTTTATAGAGCATCGTTTACTTTAAATTCAACTTTGTTGAATTTCTATCCAATCAATTATTTGAAGCTGAACTTCCATTGCAGAAAGTCGAGTTTCAGTTCCCTGCATTTGTTTATGCCGATCTTCGCCAGCTACCTTAAATTAAACTTCAGTTACTTCAATTTGACGGCAAAATAGGGAGCAAACGCCGACAGCGACCAAACGTCGCTCACAGAGTTTACCATAAAGTTTGTTAGTGGTATTGCAGAGCGCTCCGGTGACGTAGTTGCTGAATCACAGCCTAGCAGTGATACCGCACACCAGCGATGCGCTTCACCTAAACAAACGCAAGGGGCTCGCTTTTGAAGATATGCACGCATGAGGAGATATATAAATGAGAAACGCTCTTGATAGAAGAGACAGGTCTTGGAATATATGCATGAGGTAAGTCAGGATAGAAGTAGCAATAAATGAAGGAGAAACTGATGACTAAAAAGTATATACACTTTCTTCCGAAGAATAATATATTGTTTTTTTCGAAAGTGAGGATGTTAAATAAAATTTTGTTTGCTCAAACTGCAGTACATTCCATAAAACGTGACAATGCCTAATCAGCAATACCTATAATGAAAACTAGTGGTCCGTGCCGTCATTATAAATGACGGCAAAAAATTAACACTTCACTTGGGCTTCCTCATTTTTCCCCTATCTAATACTGAAGAAAAAGATTTCAAGGTACCCCACTTTTTTTACATTTTGAAATCTGAATTTTCTCCTATCTTATTCCCATAGAGCGTGACAGGAAAGATATAAATATATAAATAAATTAACAAAAACTCGACGTGAATTATTATATAGTAATGATAAGCAGGGTCTCACGCCATATAGAGGTGCATTCTACCAAATAAAAGATTTTGCTCAGACATTTTCTGAGTAACAATGAACAATGAGATACAAAAAATAGAGATAACAACAAACGCAGGTATTCAACTCCCCCTCAAAAAAAAAAAATAAAATAAAATACGTAAAACTAAATTGCTCACGAAAATTAACCCATTAACGCATAGAGTGAAGATATAGGGAAAGTATACGGTCATGGGTTGAAATATCCAGTAAAGAAAACGACCTACTGTACTATTAAATATCATATTCAACGACTATCCAGCTTTTCTTAAAGAAACAGTCTAAAAATTTACTAAATGTGTCCAATTACCCAATTACCTTCACCCGAAAAAAGTGTATATGTAATTATCCCGAAATAACTACTAAAAAGTATATATATTAACAGATAATAAAATGCATCTAACTTACAGATATGCATACGCCAAGAGAAACAGCTTGTTTTACAGAGATATCACCACATGGCTACTGCATTTATCCTTCAGATAGTCAAGAGCAATAATACGTGTTACTAAAAACAACGTATTATCAGCGTAAATAAGGCTGATATTGTAGAACACGCTAACGGAAACTCAGGCACTCCTCGGCGGAAATTCATACACTCCTGTTGATGACTCGAACCAACACTGACTGTGTGTGTCTATACAGAGGAGGAGCTAGGCCATATTACAAGCTTGAAGATCGACCGCCGGCCATATCAAAACTCATTCGTATGCCGACGACGCTAATATAGCGATGTTTACATGGATGAACGACATCATAAAACGGCAAGGTATTTTTCTGGGCAACATGGTGAATGACTTCCCGTTCTTTATTTGTGGCAGGCTATCAGGGGCGTTCAATTCATTTTGCAGTTCACTCATAAAGGCGGGGTTTTGTATCATATAATTTTTTGAAAGGACGTCCGTAGCGTTCAAAGAATATTCAAGTTGACTCCTACAGACGTGGTTTTGTATCTAATAAATATGTAACAGGCCGTCAGTGGCGTTCAACTAAACTTTAGGTGAATGAAGCCTAGGCGTGGTTTTGAATCAAATAAATTTTTAGCAGGCTGTCAATATCGTTTACGTTATTTCGCAGTTCACTCTTACGCGTGGTTTTGTATCGAACAAATTTGTAAGAAGCCTTTAGTATTAGTACAGGGTTGTCAGATCAGTATCACGAAATGTAACATAAAACTTCTCAAAAAGTAAAAGATTGCGAAAAAAGTACTCTCTACGTGCATTTAATACGTAAACTAGCGCACTCTGAGAGCGCATACCTCCGCCTAGTGAGGCAACGGTAGCAAAAAATTCATATTGGTACTGAAACCATAATTTTCTTTGTATTTACTCCAAAATCTAATCATTTGTGCCTTTTTATATTAATAACAGCTTGTTCAATTTTCTTGAAGATCCGTTGATGAATTTTTGAGTTATAGTGTTAACAAACGTTGTAACAAACATAGGTCAAACATACAAACGAACAAACCGATCTGCACCAAAATTTGATCAGTAATGTCTTTAAACATTACTAACAACCCTTATAAATTTCATAAAGATCCATTAATTATTTTTTGAGTTATTGTGCTAGCAAGCAAAAAATTAAAAACAGTGACAAACGAACGAACGAACGAACAAACGGATCATCACAAAAATTTGGTCATATATTCTTTGTTATATACCTAACAACTCATGTTAATTTCATCAAAATCCATCCACGACTTTCTGAGTTATGGCATCGAGAAAAATAACGCAGACAAACAAACAAACAAACGGATGAACATATCTTCACCAAAAGTTAATCATCTGTTCCTCCCAACATACCTAACAATCCTTGTAAATTTCATCCAAATCGGTTCATAACTTTTTGAGTTATCTTGGTGACAGACAAACAGACAAAGAGACAGACAAACACGACGAAAACATAACCTCTTTGGCGGAGGTAACAAAAAAAGCTATCCATCTAACATGACTTAACGATATTTTATTATTTTCAGCAACATGCTCAGTCACGAAGTACAGAGAATCCATCGTTTCCCATAAGTATACTATTTGAAAAGTACTTGCGAATGAAAAGCATCATGTCCGTAGGTTTTGAAGTGCTTCACTATATATACCGGTACGCGATGTAAAACTTGAATGACATTATTCTTAATTGGTGTTCAATAATAAAAATGATTTTATAATTTTCGAAGACATGCGCAACTCTTCTTTGTGCGTCAGCGATGGACTCTTCTTGACGCGCGCTCGAGAGACAGGCAATTTTTAAGACTTTGAAGCTAGACTTGTTTAGAATTACAGATAAGAGCTCTGGCTTCTTTAATGTGAATCGCCTTGCAGGCATCAACAGCGACCTGAACACTTCGAGCTAACTGAAAACTACATTGCACGGAGAGAAAATGTAGGAGTTTTTGGAAGTTTAAGCAGTAAACAATTCAGGGTTTATGCCTAAAAGTCACTCCATTTCTCGAAGCCAGTGAAGTCCCTATCAAGTCAAGCCTACCAGTCGGACGTTCCATAGTCAAATTAAGCTAAGCCACACGGTTTCGCTTGTGCAGAATTGAAGACAAACCGTTAGCTTTGTCACCTTGAATTGCATTGCAGGTGTTAGATTACCTTAAATACGAGTGAAAAGTCAATTTTGCGAAGTACGATAGTGTCTAGAAGTCTGAAGGGGCACAGATTAAGGGTAAACAGCTGAACAGTGATACAACGGGGTCCAGTTCCAACACACAAGCGTGAAGTTCCAAAGAAGTCAACTCTATTGCGCTTGACTGTTCCGTAGGGAAACAATGACGCCTTTTGATAAGCCACAGGACAACACCTTTGCTATACCAAGTTCTACAGGTGCCGAAGTTGCAAGTAACTCACTCGAACATAAAAATAAATGTATAAATGAATAGCTATAGCGCTAGTAAAACTACGATCAAGAGGCCCAGTCGTTCAGAAGACGAGTTCTTATACAACGAACTGATACTGAATCAGTCGGGTTATATTTGTTTCTAACGATAGTGACAAGTTAATAATTTCTGAAAGTGGAAAATTTGTCAATATTCGACTTTCAAGCGTTGGAAAAAGTAGCGTATTGCAGCCCAAACTGCCTTCAAAAGTAGCCCAACAGAAGCGTGCAGCCTGAATGAGAAATTTAGTAGCGTGAAGGCCTTAGAAGTAGCCAAATCTGCTACTTTTAGCCGTTCATTAATTTTCACTTCACCGCTGGGCTGGATTTCACATGGAATAACTTTACAACAGGCTGACAGTAACATCTATTATAGATTACTTTTAGAGTTTTATACTAGAAGTATTGACAGTTAACTTAATAAATTCATTTCATAGTACACTTGCGTACGAGTATCACTACGGCACTGCTCACTGCATACCCAAACGTGACCTTTACACTTGCGTACGCGTATCGCATCTGTACCGCTCACCACGTGGGTACCCATACGTGATCTACACTCACCTACGCGTATCGCGTCTGTACCGCTCACCACGTGGGTACCCATACGTGATCTACACTCACCTACGCGTATCGCGTCTGTACCGCTCGCCACGTACCCATACGTGACCTATACACTCGCATGCGCGTATCACGTCTGTACCGCTCGCCACGTACCCTTACGTAACCTACGCTTTCGTACGCGTATCCTAACAGTACCGTTCGCCACGTACCTATACGTGACCTACACTCAGGTACCATGCAAGATACACAATGGCCGCACCACAGATCAACACACTGGTCCACAAAAACACGACCCTGTCGCTGCCTCCCGTGGCAGGCAGCTCCGAACTGTTCAACTCTGCTGTGCATCGCGCGCGCCAGCAGCGCAGAGCTGCAGCTACAGATGCTCTTGAGCTGTGCACAGCTGCTGCAGCTCTGGCAGGCTACCACACGATAAGGTGCGACTTAGTGGCCATCCAATGGTCAGTCACTCTTCGTAACTAGTTACAGCACAGACATACGAAAAATGAGTGAAAATTACTGAGCCTCACAGTCACAGCAATGGTGTACTTTTTTTCTAGACAGCGTCAGCCGGTTTTACCATTATAAACGGCCTGCCAAAATAAATCAGAAGTCGCAAGGTATTTAAGCACAGACTAGAAGCTGATTATGAGGGGTACTCTTTATTTCTTTCTCTTTTAGACATCTGTCACGCATTAGTTCATAGTTGTCCGCCTGGAGTATGAGACTGAATGCCAGTAAGACCAAGTCTATGATTGTCAATCAGTCTCGGACACTTTTACCGCAGTTTCCACAGCTGGAGATTGACGACACTTTGCTTCAGAAGTCTAGCTCCTCGGAGATTTTTGGTGTTGTTTTTGATGAGCCGCAAATTAAGCAACTGGTGTCACTGTCACATGCTTCCAGTAAGATTGGGCTACTGCGTAAGGTGAATTCTGTGTTTTGTGACAGTGAGGTTCTCCGCAGAAACATTTATATTTTTTTGCTGCCTGTGTTGGAGTATTGCTCACCGGTCCGGGCTGCAGCTGCTGACAGTCACTCGACTTGTTAGTTCAGCCAGCAGGCTGTATGCAGATGATGAGCTAGTGAACCTGTCCCTCAGGAGAGACGTGGCCGAACTGTGTTTGTTTTATAAGGTGCACAACAATGACAGGCATTGTTTACATTCTTCTGTCCCTGCCCTCAAAGCCTATGGGAGAATTACACGCGCACTCTTTCACGCTGGATAATGTTCGGTGCCAAACTAGTCAGTTCAGTCGGTGCTTCGGGCCCTGGTCTGTTAAAATTTGGAATTTATTGTCGGTTTCAGCTTTCGGTCATATTGGCCTACAAGCGTTTAAGTCAGCAGATAATGGCTTATTGTTGGATTAAATTAACAGAGTTTCGAAATTCGTGGTGTTGCAAAATGCTTCAATTGGGTTGTAGTCTTGGGGGCCCGAGCGTGAAGTTTTTATAATAATAATTATAATAATACTGAAGGAAACGAAGAGAAGCACAATTTGAAATTTTGTTACCCACGACGCGTTTCGCCGTACCTCGGCTCATCAGGTGGGAGGGTCGAAGATGGTCGACCATCTTCGATCTTCCCACCTGATGAGCCGAGGTACGGCGAAACGCGTCGTGGGTAACAAAATTTCAAATTGTGTTTCTCTGTCACCAAGATAACTCAAAAAGTTATGAACGGATCTTTACGAAATTTACATCGATTGTTAGGTATTTTACGAAGAATAAATGATTATTAACTTTGGGCGAAGATTCGTTCATCCATTTTTTTCTTGTTTGTCTGCTTCTTTTTTCTTAATGTCATAACTCAAAAAGTAATAGTGGGATTTAGAGGGATTTGCATTAGTTGTTAGATATGTATATCACGAACAGTAAATGATAAAGTTTTTGTGATAATCGATCTGTCTATTCGTTTGTTTGTCTCTATAGGTTTGATTTTATGCTTGTTAGCAGAGTAACTCTAAAAGTTATAAACGGATCTTTATGATATGTAAAGAAATTGTTACTGATGCTGAAAGACAAAAAACAATTATACCTTAGTGATGATCGGTTAGTCTGTTTTTGTTTTTACTACTGTTTGTTTGTTAGCAGCATAACTCGAAAAGTTAAGAACGGATCTACAAGAAAGTTACAGAATTATACTGTCATTATAGTCATAGTTTCACCACTGTTAAGGAAATTACAGAAACTTTATTTCTGTCAAAAGGCACAATTGATTAGATTTTGGAGGTGATCAAAGGGAAATCATAGTTTCAGAACCAATTTGAAATTTCCATTGCCGTTGCCTTGCTTGGCGGAGGTATGAACTCTTAGAGTGTTCTAGTTAATCTTACTATTTACGATTTATTTCGAACTGCGTCACGGACCAATTTAATAGGATTTCCCACTTAGACCATGCGATCGAGTTAATTTTACCTTTACTTCTAAGGTTCATTCGGTGCTAAAACAAACATTAGGTTCACCACTAAAATTGTCATTATAGCACAATGACGCTTGAAAAGACCAATGATTATACAAGACTTTATGCATATTGTGTATAGATGACATTGTGACAACTATTCAATATGGTGCTTGCTACACATACTTTCTCGGCAACAGTACGTTTATATTTGCTTTTTACAAGGTAGATTTTATCA
The DNA here is from genome assembly GCA_001587735.2 of Parhyale hawaiensis. Classification (NCBI taxonomy): domain Eukaryota; kingdom Metazoa; phylum Arthropoda; class Malacostraca; order Amphipoda; family Hyalidae; genus Parhyale; species Parhyale hawaiensis. Next base: position 8,077,320 of record LQNS02278180.1, on the reverse strand, counting down.
AAACCTGTCAGGATTTACTCTTTAAATGTAAATATGAACCTAAAGTTGAAGAGAGTCCTATGTATGTACTAACATAAAATTAGTGAACCACCTACCTTTTGTATACTGTTAAATGAACTATCGTGTTCCCAGGCCCAGGCTAAAGAGAGACTCAAAGAAGCTTCTGTCTGATGGTACGCCATGGATGGCTGAAGCGCCGACCCCTAAGTTACGAGACGAGCGGTATAATGCAGCTGATCGTATCCGCTCGAGTCGTAAGGTCTTTCCGCTCACGTGTATTTGTAGTAAGAAGCGAGAATAGAATTAATCTGGATTATTATACTAATATATATTATAATTACATTATGTATAAGGTATTATGGTGTTGTATGTAACATTGTTATATTATATTATGTTATTATTGATGAAAATAATGGACATCCAGGTTACATAGTATTTTTAAGGTTTTCTCAGTAAATTGTCTTCTGAATTTTATAATTTTTTTGGTCAAGCTTTCGACAATCTTTGCGAAAGTCGTTTTCAAGTCGAGACACTATTGCTCCGAGAGTTCTTATATGTAGCTGAAGTGTATCAAAGACACTCATTCGAATTTTGTTCAACATAATTATGTATATTAGATTATACTTTCATCAAGAATTCGCCTCAAACTGCTTTACTTTGGGGTAAGATTTTTTCTCAAAATCAAAAAAGTACGACGATTACAACTGATAACTATATACACCAACAGACTCTTGGCGTTCCCAAAAAACAGAATAGTATTACTGTTTCTCTGCAGGCTGTTTTTTTTAGGTCAACAGCTGTTCGACTAGAAGCATCAAGGCTACAACAAAGTTTTAGAACATGAGAGTGCATTCAAAAGTTTTCAGTGAAAGAAACAACTCTCTGCTTTTGACAACAAGCAGATGCCAATGGCTTGGAACAATTTTGAAAGGACACTAGCGTTAAAATTGCGTTCAACTGACGATTACTAAAAATTTATTTAATAAATTTACTTATAGGATGAGATTGGAAAACTGGAAAGCTGCCCGCGGACGAACCGTACCTCTAGTAACACTGCAAAATATCTTAGAATTATTCATCATATTGCATGTGACTGTCAAATGCACTGCGTACTTTCTTTCCCAATGCAATCTGGCAGTAAATCCTTAGGTCAGTCTAAATAATAACATTGTCAATATGATTCCTGTACAGTTTCTGCAGAATGTACACATAGACGAATTAAAGTCACCAAAGCAAAAATCATTCATTACTATAATGAATGAACTATATAGCTCTTGCAAGAACCAACTTCGAATAAGCAGAGGGTTAACAACCGCAGAGAATGTAAACATTGCGCTTAAAGCAATCATTCTCTTCCTCGGAGACCAGTTGGAGAAGGCTGAGAGTTGAACGCGCAGACACACAAATCTTTACTTAGCGTAACACAATATTCTACCAAGGTAGTTTGTTTTCACGGTTAAAGGATTTAGATATTTGGACTATCCGTATTTAGCATGAAGAACTATGTAGGTTTTTAGGTACCTGGAGAAAACTTATCTAAAAAAACACGCGCTACAATGACGAGAAATACCTAACACGGCACGGCAGCACAAACATTACAGCTTCATGCTGCACGAACTCACTAAGGCACGAATATGATATCAGTGGGCAGGATTACGTGCTGGTTTTGGTATAGCAGTTCTCCCATCTTATTCATAACTTAAACGTTTCTACACTGAAAAAAGTTCTGCCCCAAAAGCAGCACGCATTCCCGTGCGTCTAAAGGAATAGCCTGCCTTGACACGCTCAAGCAACACGAAAATGCGTGTTTCGCGCTGCAACAGCTCGCACGGCGGTGATTTTCCGTAGTTGCATTGCAATGCGCGTGGGCGTTGGGACAAGACTTTGCTTCGTGTAGAGGAATTACAATTATGAGGTTGCAATAAATAAATCATTGGCAGCATGTACGACTTTAAAACAAGAGGGCATTTTGACGAGCCCAGATACACGCAAAACAGGGCAACATTACAGAGCACGTGGTCACGCGATGGCAGTAGTACTAATACAGCTCTTGTAGAGAAATGGGTACTTTAATACATACAAGCAAAAAGTTTAGAACGGGAGAAGAACAAAGAACCGTCGTGTATGTTGAGACAAGGCCAATCCTCGGTGCTCGCACCACAATCGATGGTTCGTGTATCTTGGCTACCGAAGCGATAGATTTGTTGGCTAAAAACAACGAGATAGGAAACGCGCAAACGTCCATGTCACTATGCAGATGCAACTATACTACGCACTACCCATATTTCACGCATCTTTCTGAAAAGAAAACCTAGACCTCATTATTATCACCTTAATGTCAACTGCACAGATACGAGACCACCAGGAATAATATTCGGGCCGCACATCGTCGCATCGAGTTGTACGTGTGAATGTATAGTGTGGCTCCGGCGTTACACACACACACACACACTTTTGATTGGTACGTTATACGTACGGAACGGAACAATAATTTTATTCACACGAATAATAACATAAATTGAGGTGGAACAAATTTCACGACTATGAGTTAAAAAGTATAGGGGCAAGTGGACAAACTCATAATCTTAGGACAAGCCCAGAGAGTGGCGTGGCGTTGCTGCTGCGCAGTACTGTTGCCGCTCGACTAAAGATAGCTACTTTTAAGCAATAATTTTCTACAACTCTGTAAATACCAAAGAAAAAGCGAGAGCACAATTAGGGGATCATTGCGGCGACAGTTGCAGCAATGCTATAAGCTTCGGAATGTCAGCTACGCGACAGAGTGAATCTGACATTTCGAGTACAGAAAGACTTTTTTGTTATATCTCAAAGTATTTATTTCTGCGCTGCGGGATTTTCTTCATCGTCACATGCTCTGTGTTCGATGGCATTTGTAAATTACTATATTTCTTACAATTACCACTTGGTCATACATCCTGTCGGGCACGAAATTGAATTCCTAGGAGCCTGCGGTTCAGGAGGAATTTTAATAGAAACTAAAAATACGGGTAAACTGCAACGCCGCCACGCCCAAGTATTGTGTACAGAATGCAAACTATTAACATTTTAATTTTTAGCGTAACAAAAAATATAGTTTTGTGAACTAGGCTTCAATATTTAAAGCAAGAACTTATTTACTTCCGAAAGGAGACATGTCCTTAATTTCGTTTTTAGCAACATACTCAAGTTTTTTAGCTTATGAACCCTAAATGTTTTTCTCTCGGGTGAAAAATTTTGCATTTCAAATGTTTTCAGATCTCACACCTCACATGTCTTTGGTTATCAAAATTTGAATATTATAGCGCTCAAATGTCAAATATTTTGAGCCCTTAAAGCCCCGAGTGCAAAACGTTAAAAGATCAGCTAATGCATTTACGTCCCATAAACAATAACATTCTATAATGTGTGCGCTGCACGAAAAATTGACCTGCGCGTCTGTGTATACACACATACAGTTCAAGTTACAGGCAAGCACTACAGTACAAAGTTACAACCTCGTAACGTTTAGAACATGGTTCAGAAGGAACTCAAGTCACGTGAAGAAGTGAAACCCGAACCGTACGTTGCGTCAGCCCGCGATGAAAGCGCCTCTCTCCAAACAAACTGCTTCAGAAGAACACGTAAACGTGTCCCCGATATAAAACAGAAGCGTGAATGAGATCGTTGTGGCGCTCAGCCTTGGCCTGCGGCGCTTGACAGATTCGGTGGCAATCCGCAATTCATGAGGCGTAGATCATCTGCATCCTTTGTAAGCAATACACAGTCCTTGTGGCCCTTTGACGAGGATACCTAGCACTATAAATATGGCAACTTGATAATTTACAGACCTGTGAGAACATATCAGTCCAGGTAAAGCTGTTAAAACGGCAGGGATGTGTGTTCTCAAAAAAAAGAGCCGTTATAGGAAAGTGAAACCGTTATACGTAACGGTTTCAGTCTCCTATAACGGCTGTTTTCAGCACAGGCGTCCCTGCCATTATTACAGTTTCGCCTGCACAAATAACATTACAAAGGAACAGGATGTTCGTCTCATGTAACCACTAGCAAAAGCTAGCAAAAGAAAATAAATCCCATAATGAATCTGCAGCTCATCATAGTAAGATCATAAAAGTAGCCCAAAACAACCAAACTGTGCAATGTACATCGCGTAAGTAGCCTTGTAATAATAATAATAACGAATGTATCAGTAAAAAATATAATAGTGATGATGATAATAATATAAACTCCACAGCGTACCTCGTGGCAACAATCTTTCCGTCCCGTCGATAAATTTGCAAAAAAAAAAAAAAAATACTATCAGTCGCAGAATTTATTAAAATGCTAAACTTGATTCACGGATGGAACATAAAAGTCAATAATAAACACATTAATCGCCAGGTTTACTCAATGCATACGGAAATTGCACAATGGTAAATATATCCACAACATGCCACCCGACAACACTGCTTCCATTATTTGTATTAAAAAACATTTAAAACTAGAGCGTATTAACTACTCTACGTATGTTGATCTGAACCCTACGCTTCTAAAACTAAAAGGTTCCTCAGGGTTCTGTGAGGTTCATACCTCCTACTTATGAAGCACAAGCATCCAGCCATTACACTCATTCCCTTGAGCTTGCAAGAGTACATATGTTTCCTGGTAATTACAGACTGTCTCTTTAACCAGCCACGTCATAAAAACGTGTTCCGTAAACTGCTAAATAAAGGAAAGACTGAGGATCCTGAGAGAGCAGCTGTAAAATATTAATTTAACTTTGATGTCTTGAACATTGATGCTATCGTGATCAACTTGGCGGTTCTTTTATTATTCAGTATCTTTGAAAAAATCAAGAACTTGATGGCTTACAAATATTTACTCTCCGGATGGCAAAGTAAATTTTCTGGTACACGGTGGGAGTGCCAAACTTCCCTGTTCTTGCCGGCCGTGCTTACCTGGAGAAGTGCATTATTTTCGGAGACAGTCCTCCGTAAGACCGCTGCCGGACAATACTGGACCTTTCCGTCCGCAAAGGAACACCACTTCCGGACCATCGCTCCCGCCGGTAAAACGCCTCGCTGCCGGGTCCGGATGGACGGGGATTGAAACACCATTTTTTGCTAGCTGGATAATCGAAGCCTGTCGATTTGGAGTGGAGCTCGTAAGCGGACAACGGAGATTTGCTGCCAGATTCGGCTGAGTTCGACGATTGAGATTTTGGAGACTTGGTCCAGTTCAGATCAAAGCCAGAATAAGTTCTGCTGTGAGAATCATTTGAGTTAGACGGCTCGCATCTTAATAATTTTGTGCAATTCGGATCCGAGGATGGATTTTTAGTTTCAAGGTCGGATGAGCTAGACGACTGAACGAATTTATCACAGTTCTCATCACAGCCAAGATGATATTTACGCTCAGATTCGGCTGAAGTCGACGACTGGTATTTTGGAGACTTGGTGCTATTCATATAAGAGTCTGGATTATCAATATTGACTTCGAAAGCCTTGGAATTCAATTGACTTAGTATTGAATGCCTGCGGTATTCAAGAGGGAGCGATTTTTGAGCAAAATCGCCCTTGTTAACCACAGATCTGCTGAAGGAGTCAATGGAGTTGGATGATTGCCGACGAACTGCTAAACGATTTTTACTTTCGGAGAGAGAAAAAGCCACGAAATTGGGATCGGAAGCGGAGTGAGAATTACCGTCAGACTCCACCGAATTCGACAGATGTGGAGGGAACTCAGAATTTATAGAGTCCGAAGCTGTCACGTTGTCAAAAACAGGAGTTTTGCAGTCAACATCATTAGAGTTTGACGTTTCTTGGTTGCAGGCGAAAGACTCTGGAGATTCGGTAGAAAAATCCTCGAAACCGGTACAGTGTTCGCTGGTATGAGCAGACATAGCAGAAGGTCCATGTTGGAAAGATGGTGAATTTATACGCAGGGAAAGAGCGTTTTTGCGGACTGGTCTTCGCCCTGAAGATCTCGCGCTCATGGTGCAAATTTTTTTTTTAAGTTTGTAATATTTTTTTAACTGAGTTTCGAAAATATGACGTAAGGATTTAAATTTCCAAATGCGGCAACAAGTACACCAGCTTATAAAACCTTCTTCGTTAGTCACAAACAGTATTCCCTAGAGTAAAAAAATCGTTCCACCAATATATCACATTTAATTTTCAATAACAGTTCTTTCATGAACAGAAAAGTTATCAGCAAATCTGCCTTGAAATATCTTCCGCAGCACGGTTTCAAATATAGAGGGAACGACGAATTTTGGCCAAAGGCGTGGCAAGTTTCCTAAGATTTCAGACAGAACAGGTTCGGATGGACAGAAGAGATACACCCGACATGAGAGTAATAGAGACTTGCAAGGGTTGCCTTCACTCCACAGCAGCTCTAAAGTAACTGATTGATGATGAGTTTATCGTCCCTGAAGAGGGGGCAGTTTTCAGCAAAGTGATGAGAGCGGTGGCGCTATCGGACGCATCGTGCAGGACAGAAAGCTCCTTCATGGTCCGCGTGCTCATTACTGACTCACAGCAGTCAACTTGGAGTGTGGTCCACCCGGGTACAGTGCTGTACCTACGTTAGTGATCAACGTACCTATTTCTGACATCTACTGTATATAGGATCGAGTATTCTACAGTACCTAGTTAAGGTATATATGCCAACATAATTATATAATAAGCGAATAAGGTTTGATAACGAAAGCAGTGACGTCCCTGTCAACCAGGGTTAGCATTAAAAAACCACCACTATTATATATATATATATATATATAATAATGATAGAATAACCCACCCCCCCAAAAAAAACGCTTAAAAACCCAGCAGGTAGTGTTTTTTTAAAGAAGAATTTTTTGAGCAAATAAAAGCTGGTTAGCTGTGAATAACAGGTTGAATATACTTAACACTACACTACTAAATGATATAGGGTTTTATACTTGATTGTACACTTCAAAAATATGTTCAGAGGCTGATCCCTCACCCCTCAGTAAAATGTACTAGAGGGCTTTAATTATACTCAAGGATTCCAAACAAAAAACAAACTGATAACTTCAAAGTTCAAACTAATAAAAAAAATGTATTTATTAGCTAAAACCACAATTATTATCAAAGGATTCAAAGCATATTACTGGTGGACAGCCCAAATGAACCTTTAGTTACCTTGGTACTGTAATCATGATAATTTATTACAATTTTCACATCTAAAGCTGCAACAATGGATGCCTAAGGCCAAACTACACAGATTGATGTGTTAGGTAGTAGGTCTTGTAGTAGTGAACACATTTCTTACACCTGTATTACGTTTTTGTTAATAATTGAAGTTCCAGTGTTCATTTGGAAATATTTTAGTGTAGCTATCAAAAATAGTTCAAGGAAGCCTTGAAAAAATACCAGATTTCATGTGGACAGTCAAGTCTTGTCACTCTTGTGTAGTTTATATCCCAGACAACAAAGTAAGAACTTCTTTGGCTGTTTTTTTTCTCTTGTACTCATTAATCTTTACTGCCCACAACCATCAAGAGTGCTTTCGAATAATAGTTTATTAGTTAGCAAAGTCGTTCATGATTACATTTCTTTGGATAGACAACTTGAACTACTGCTCATGTCAGCTCCACCTTAGGTAGCAGGTTGTGATTTCTGACTTTCTGGAACTGGCTGGTCAAGAGGGTCAATGACATATTATTTGTTCTTCTCTTTCCATAGCATTGCCACAAACATGACTAGGCTTAACAAGTGTTGCACTGCCAAAAAAAGTTTGTTCTACCATAGCAATTACTGTTCGCATCGCATAGATCCAAAGCTTTTTTATTTTGGAGCAGGGTAATTGCACGAGAAGTAAATTGTTAACCAATGTTTAACAATTTTAACTCAGTCATAGTCAATGAGACTATAGTCCCACGACTGAGAAGCGTTTTGCCGTTCAATATGATGTGTACTACTTGTAAGATCAATCGAACTGTTCGACTTGAACCACTAATATTTTTGTAGTTAGCCATAGCCAGTTTTCTTTGAAAAGAGTTCAGAGAAAATGGTACTATATTAAGGGGAACTACGCCAATACTGTAGGTATATAGTCATCGACCTCTCAATAGATAATACACGTTAAATTGAGAGAAAGAAAAGAGTAAGGAAGAAAGAAATTAGCGGTATTTTTTTTACTCTAATCCCCACTCGAACCTAGGCACTTGAGATCGCTATGCCAATAAATAGTGCTACAGTGAATACAAATTTATAGGTTACAGCTGTCGGAAACGAATAGTTTTTGATATATTGATTGGTTAATCGCGGCGTCTTATCACTACTCTAGCACAATTCATTTCTTGGCATTTCCAGTGCATAGTGCTTGTTAGCCACTATTACGCATATATTTTTAGCATTTCATAAATTTTATAAGTTTAGGTACTAATAGGTAGGTCAAAATAGGTTCAGTGAGACCAAATCAGGTTAGATCAGATCAGGTTGAACCCTATTAGGTTTGGCCAAATTAGGTTAGGTTGGAGTGAGGGAGAGCTCACGCGTCATTCAAACAAACGAGCAGAGTTGTACCTAGCGGTGCTAGAACTAGGTAGCAGCCAATGTCAAGCGCTAGTCGTTAGTTTTTGCATAAGGTAAGCAGGGTGCTGCAAAATTCTAGTTACAAACTTCGGCTAGTAGTATAAAATATCAATATAAACACTATTTCATAAACAGAATTCGGAAAAAAACGCTTATGTTTTAAGATATTGGGCTTTGAAAATTTATGGGAATCAAATATCATACTGCAATGGGGCGAGTATTGAACAGAAATAATAATCATCCGTATCACTTTCAGGGAGTCCAGGGTCTATTTCCCACAGATTATGCTCCTTGTGAACGATTCGCGCAGTGGTTTTTGAATCAGGAGTTAGAAGATCCCCATTTTGTAGAACATGTGTTCGGAAGTTCACGGATGAAGCTACCTTCACCCGTGATGGACTTTTTAGTGTATATAATTTTCACGCATTGAGCAGAACAACCCTCATGTCATCCATCAACATCGCCACCAGCATCGCTACACTGTCAATGTTTTGGGCAGGTATCGTTCACAATCAAATCATTGGCCAATACATTTTGGCAGAGCGGCTCACTGGAAAAGTTTACAGTCTTTCTTGAATAATTCCTTCCGGATTTATTGGGCTATGGGCCACTGGGTATACGTAGCAGACTTTGGTTTCAACACGATAAAGCTCCAGCACATTGTGCTCTGAATGCGCGACGTTTTCTCGACCTTCAATTTCCAAATCGATGGATTGGCCATAATGGTGCTGTGTCCTGGTCTCCAAGATCACCTGATCTGTCTCCGCTAGATTTTATTCTCGTAGGAGAATATGAAAAGTTTTATTTATGACACGCCTGTCGAGTCGGAAGAATTCCTTGTCGCCCGAATTGCAGCTGCTAGCAGGAGATATCGTTAAGATCCATGGAATCTTCGACGAAGGTGTTGTGCTTGTGTTAATGTTCATCGTAGATATATTGAACAATTACTGTCATGAGATCCTTGTTATTGAGTATTTAGAACTACCTTCGTGTGTATTCATGAGCAGATTGTATGTAGCCTGTGTAGGTAACTAATAATCAGTGTTCATTATTTACATGATTATCTCACAAACTAAGCGTTTTTCAATTTTTTTTATTGATGAAAAGGTGTTAATAATTTTATCCGCGAGTAGCCAAAGTTTGTACCAAGAATTTTGCAACATCCTGTATAGTATATAGTACATTACTTACTTTCATGTATCTTCTCGTTAGTACAGTATGTGGAAAATCATTAAAACACTTCTTTGATTACTTCCATTTACAATGCAATTAAAATTATATTTTATTTCTATCTTGCTCTCCATGTTTTTCCAAGCACTAACATAAAAGTTTCCAGATCTTCGACTAGTAGTAGATATATATGCCGAAAACTAGCACTAGGGCTGCTAGGTTTTGAAATGTGTAGCGATAGCGGTAGCGCCTTTAGTATTTCTCAGGCCTAGCGCTAGCGCCGCTAGTATCATTGACTAGCGCGCAAAACTGCACAAACGTGTTCGTTCATCCCCTTGTCTGAATGTGTTACATGTGCCTTAGAAACAGCAGAAGACTTGCACAGATTTTTTAGTTTTATTTCATTCCAAGTTTGTAGAAGCATCTATCACCCGTCTAGTGACACTTGCAGAAGAATCGGACCAGACGATCAACATCAACTGTTTGCGGCGTACACAAAGTTGTTCTGACAACGACGCTACTGAACATTCGGATGAGTGAATGAGTGAACGCGTTGAGATGAATGACGTGTGAACTCGACCTTAGATTAAATTATGTCAGGGTAACTTAGGGTTGGTTCGAGTCGGCTAGATTAGGGTTGGTTCGAGTCGGCTAGATTAGGGTTGGTTCGAGTCGGCTAGATTAGGTTGTATGGTAATAATTGCGCTTAACTATGAGCTTACAGTGACAATATACATAAAAAATGCTGAGTTAACAGCGCTGGAGTAAACGCTGAAGTTAACATATCGATATTTTAAAAACTAGGCATTTCCGAAGGCTGTAACTCATTAATTCCCACTCGGTGCAGCAATATCTATTGAAATAAAAGTCAAAAATGTATAGGTTCCATAGCAGCAAATGCTACTATGCCAAGTTTTCGAAATATTGTTATATTTTATTATTTTCAAGAAATTTGTTGCCATTATTCAATGCTTAATAACAATTCTAACTTCCAGAACAGTCCAAGATAATTCTATATTTATTGAAAAAGTAAAACATAAAAAGATCAATTTTATCTAAGTACGAAATATGACACATGCGCAATCTCTCATGTCCCGCCTAAGCTGCCGTCGTGGGCTGGTCAGACTATAGCGGGTGATAGTGGAGAAACTTAGGAAAGACCGTAACTTTCTGGTGAAAATAGAAAAAAAAAAGCCGTAACAGTGCAGGAAACACTCGAGAAAAATGTAACTCTGCAGTAACTGACAGATGAGTAAGTCTGATGCGATTTATATTATTCCGTACTGGCTGGAAGATGTTGAAATTCCACAAAACAAAAGAATGTGCTAGTGAGAGATACTACCTAAGAAATTTTCTCCCATCTAAAACTGAGAACGTTACTGTCGTACTAGGGAAAGAAGGGAAGAACAAGTATGTTATTATTATTATGTTTATAAGACTCCATCAATTCGGAAGGAGCATGAGTTGAGCTAAGCCCGAAAGCTTTGACTTCTCCTGACATAGGACAGGAGCGTTGGCTTTGCCACTTTGGATTGTGTCATTATTCTCATGGTAGGTATTATTAAAACTACCCGTCAGGCGTCCATGGACAGGTAAGGAAACCCAAAAGAAGCTTTAAGCAACGCTAGGACGCTAGGAAGTCCATGTCGCCGCTAAGAAAAAATCCATCGAATAACCACAACAGCTGACTTAAATGTCTGGAGATCCACACAACCGAACAGAGATCCTGAAAATGAATTCCAGGTTAAAACAGACCAGGGTGCAAAACACAGCCTGAACTGGTAAGTGCGGCACCCAACAGTCTTCAACATAAAGCAGTGGGTAAAACTCGCCGCTTAAGCGTGTTTCTTCCCAAGATTTGAGTGTACGGATATAAGAACATAACTAATGTCAGCTACCCTTACAGGCAAGCTACCTTCCGCATATGGGACAGATTCACCAGATCATTTTTAGCATACAGCCTACTGGCTGAGCTAACAAGTAGGGCCAGCAGACACAAGTGAGATGTTGCAGCCGAAGCCGGACAGGTGAGTAAATTGTGCCGGAGGTTAGGTGTACTTCGACTATGCTTTAAATGGCGGAAAGCTCCACCTTACAGATTTAACAATTGAATTGCAACTCACTCAAAGGTAAACATTTGGGTTTTACACCCCTAAAAGGCTGAAAATCGTTTCAAGGTGGCGAAGCGAGCGCTTCAGCTAAGATACTGGAGAACTTGGGCCAATAGTGAGCTAGTGAGCTTTACTTACGTTGTGTTCGTCAGGCGAATCAATGAAGCTTGTAGTTTCACGTGGTTACGTTAATTCCTCGTCTGATCATCACTCTAAAGATTTGATCGACACTTATTAATAAAACATTGTGCTACCGAGGAAAGCCATGGCAGACAAGTTAATACGTGAACTAGATTTATATGATAGTTCAGAGATGCAATAAATATCGATGTATATTTTTATCGCTGATCTATTCTGTAATTTCCTAAAATGTTATCATAACACATTTGCTCCATTGTCTATTGAAAGAACACTCAGAATAGCTAATGTATAACACATACGTTATATTTATAAACTAGAGAAGCACTGTGAGAGCGCAAACCTCCGCAAGCCAAGCAATATTAACGAAAAGTTGATATTGGTCTTGAAACCAGGATTTTTATTTCGATCATCACCAAAATTAAGTGATTTAGCCTTCCTAACATTCTTAATAGTACCTGTGATTCTTTTGAAGATCCGCCCATAAAATTTTGAGTTATGTTTTGACGCACTTTACGACCACACATTTAGTCAAACAAGCAACCTGACAAACAGATCGTCACCAACAGTTGCTCATTTGTGCATTTTAACATTTTAAAATATTGCTGCAAATTTCACGATGATTCGTTGATAACTATTTGGGTCATGTTAGAGACAAGTATGAAAATAAATATCCAAGCGGACTACCTGATCACCAAAAACTTTTGTGGTCATTTGCTGTTCGTAATATCCCTACCATTTCCAGCAAATTTCATGAAGATCCGTTCATAACTTTTATCAGTTATGATGCTAAGAAAAAACAAGCATAAAAAAAGACAAACGATTGAACGGACCTCCAAAAGTTGATTGTCTGCTACTCCTAACATACCTAACAACCACTGTAAATTACATAACGATCCGTCTACAACTTTTTTAGTTCTCTTGGAGACCGACAGACAAACGCAATAAAACATTAGCTTCCTTGGCGGAGGTAGCAATTCACAGATTCACAAAAAAGGCAAATGGAATCTTGGTGCAGCGCATATTCATATTTTCGTTTACTGTACTGTAATAAGTTCGCTCTCAAGGAAATATATTTCATAAACTAAATTAATTTCTCCCCTTCTTGGGCGGCGAAAAATTATGTTAGGGTAGGCACTTCTCGCGGTGGTGCAAAATAAATGGATAATTACGTTGATCAATGATACTACATGTTATATCATAATATCAATAATATTACTCAATGACATAAGGAATCGATGCAAGAACCAGAGCGCCTCAGTAATCAATGCCTTTAGCAGTTAAATGTAAATCATTCTCACATTTTTATTCTTATTCAGCATCAATAATCAAGTTCAAACTAGGTCTTAACGAAGAATTGCAAAATATGGTATTTTTGAGAAAATATACTTATTACGTTAAACGGTCTCAATTTAATCCTTATGATAGTAACGTTTTCAATTGTTTTACTGGACTGGAATTATGAACAGATAATATTTATATATGGTTTCGTGTATTGTTTATTTTTTAAGAAATATAGCTTTAGAAATCCACCTGGAAATTGGACTCATCTTTAGAAACAGCAGCAAATATGTTGCTTAAGCTACTTTCAGAATTATTATTGCACTACACGATAAAAGAATCTCTGACACAGACTCAAATAAAAGAAATTCCACGGTGTCACCAAAACAATCCTCAGGTGTAATAATAACAAGGCAAACTAGGAAGTTATTTTAGCTCTCTCTTTGTCGCAGTCTCAATAGCTGTCTCGGCCCATTATTTGTCTCTCAGAAGAAAGAAGTCCTTCTATTTGATATCAGTTGAGGAAAAATCTCTAATTTGATCACTAAAGGACATTGAGCTGGGTGAGTTCTACATTTATCAACAAAGACAAGATAAACTTAAGTGAATATAAAATTATTGGTTTGCTTTATTAAAAGCACAATTAAGACCTACAACATCATAAATTATTATAGCTAACCATAACGATAAAAATTCGCGGTAAAGTGACAGAGATTCTGGAAAAATTTTGTTCAGCTCCAGATGGTAAAGTATTTGTATAAAAATTCCTAGGACGGCAGAAGACTCTATTGAAGATATTACAATATCTCATATAAAGCTTATAATTAGTATAAATATCGATTAATTTAGCTGCCAGCGAAATTGCAACGTTTTGCCACAGATCATCCACTTTCTTGACGTCGATGACTGCTTCGTAATAATCAATAACACAGAACAGCTCTTTGAACTCAAGAATGCACTGCAATCAGCCACCGTCATCAACTTCACTTATGAGCTCAGCGCCAACAACAAAATCAACTTCCTCGAAGTCCCCGTAGCCGCCAGCACCGACAACTTTGCTACATCACCGTATAGAAAGCCAACGAACACGAGAACATACCTAAATCCAAAAAGTTAATGTCCACAACGACATAAAGACAGCACCATTCGGGCTCTCATGCAGACAGTACAAAATTTCTTCGTCATGGAGCATCTTTAACGACTCGGTGCAGAAGCTGAAAGAAGCTCTGATTAATAATGATTATTCTGATCGACAGCTTTACCTAGCCCTTAAGCACTTCCTCAACAAAGTGCAACACCAGCCACAAGACGACAACAGGAATGGAGCAAAGCATGCAGTATACTACGAAAACCAAATGTCAGTCGCATACAATGCAGACGAGAGAATCCTGAAACGAACAATCAAAAACAACACCCACTGTATCAACGACCAGGACTCCCTGCAACTACACATCTACTACGAGAATCCCACCATCGGCAGCACCGTGATGCGCAACAACGTCAACTCCCAGAAACCTTCGCTCAACCAAACTAACGTCGTGTACGAGTATACCTGCACCACTGGAGACTGTGCGCTCCAGAAAAGCTCGTACATCGGCATGACCACAACCACTCTCTCTAGAAGGCTTACACACCATCTTCAAGCAGGTGGACCTAAGGCTCATGCACAAAGCATCCATAATACGACACTAACCAGAACCCATCTGGTCGCAGGCACAACCATCCTACACGTACTGCTCCACTGATTACCTCAGACTGCAAATTATGGAATCGTTCTTTATCAAAACCTGGAAACGAACCATCAATAGTCAGTGTACCGGCTCCTGTAGAACCTCGAAACTGCACGGAGAAACTGCTCGCACCTAGCTTCATCCCGCGCCGCCATTAGTCACAGGCCAGTCAACACAGCCAATCAGCATCGAGGGTTTGGCCTCTATGCCGCTGCTTGAGTTTACATATAGAGGTAACATCTGCTCTGGAATGGAATTAGTCTCTGCCAGCTCCTCAAATCTGCTGAGCACAGCACCTCAACTGCCAACCGCCTGATGATAACCAAGCGATATGGTCGAAACGCGTCGCACCACTTTGGACCAAAATCTTAATTTCGCACAGCTCATCCATCTCACTGAAGATCAAGCCGCTGTCAACATGATTCACCAACTAGAACGACTTAATAAACGTATTATTAACCATAAATATGAAATCATCTTTAACGAAACCTGTGTAAAAGAAGGGCTGCTCTCGAAATCAGCAGTTCTTTCCGTATTTCATCGTCAGCATTGGGAATAGACTTCCTTCCGCCGTTGTTAGTGCGGAATCAGTCAACGCGTTTAAAAATCGTCTTGACATACATTGGGAGAGACACCCCCCACAGCTAAGGATTCCTCCTCCAGGAGTCGCACACTCTTAACGGCCAAAGCCTCCAAGGCTTCCTAAATCCGTCTTCTTCTCTCTTCCGCTTCAACTGCACTGTCTAACACCTTTAACTCCGCATATCAGCGGCTATTGACCATGATTGAGTGCATTCATGATCGTCTCTTTTGCTAGGACTCTTCTCCTTCCTCTTTTTTTTTCCTTCTCTTTTCCCCAGTCTTTTATATCCTACTAACATAATGGCAATAGCTCACAGATGGCCGGACAAGTTCGGTGCCTCTTTGAAAATGGGCCTGTTGGTTCGTCTACTGCCGCCTATCATATCCTATCTAAATCTTCCGATATATACATATATGCATTTATCAATATTTGTTGTGTAATGACCAGAAGGAATATAAGATTAGAAGAAATTCGAGCACGGAAGATTTAATGCCAAGTGTCTGCGATACGAGGTTGCATTCGTACAAACCGAAGGTCGGCTTATTAATCACTATGGACCTGAGTTCACCTGCGCCAGCGTGTCTGTTCATGCCAAAGGTGATACCGAAAATGCCACTTGACTGCGCTAGATATATATATTCAATTTTTCAGGCGCAATGTTGAATTGCCATTTTATAAGCCCTCCGTAGAGTAGAAAACAGATAAGACAATGGGGGTTTGTAAGCTATTAAGTTTCCACTATTATTTAATGACGGGTCGGAACACTAGTATTAATATAGCTTGGTCATTCATACAGTACACTGAGTAGTGTTTTCCTCCGTTTCTACAACAAAGGCAATCTCAGAGGAAGAAAAAAGGGACATACAGTGTGTCGATAGAAACGTGGAACCCATGCACGAGAGTGTTCCCACACAGGATCAGTGCGCATGGGAACAACAAGTCGGGAAAGAAAAGGAAGAACAGAGGAGAGTAATATAAGTAGAATATGAGAGCGGAAGAAAGCAAAGTAGGCACGAAGGAGAAACGTAGCGACTGTCTAGATAAAGCTATTATAAGATTACCTACATGGTTCCCGTGGGGTTGCTGCTCCCCATAACACAGGATGCACGGGCCTAACTCAAGATAAACTAGATTTTTATCATTTAAGACTAGAATAAGCAACTAGCGCCGATAACTTGGATCTTATACGAAGCAACAGGTAGAAAGTTCGTCGTCAGGAACAAGCGCAAGGCCGCCGTCTTATTGCCAAAGTTCTTTCTTTCGAATTCTTGCGCGCCAAAGTTCTACCGAAACTGTCGCTAAATTGAGCAGCTTCGCTATGAGTTCAGGGCTTTCGACGGCGAATATAGTGAAGTAGCAATTGAGGATCGTACGCATTAAATGAAATTCATTTACCAAGCATGGAGGGATAGCGTCATGCCGGGGTCATACTAAACAGTGGCACGCTCAACCTATGAGCGGACTGTAAGCGTGTACGTCGCTCAGCTTGAGTAGCTTCTAGGGGCATCGTGGCCATCGACTTGCACTGTGTAATTATTATCATTATTAGAGTCCTAGCTTAACCACCACAGCAGCTGACACGAAGGCGCTTTGTAAGAAGTGATACGCAGTTTTACTCAGTATTTTTACCGGAAATTCATTAATTCACTCGGGAAGTTCTATGCCTGTCTCAATGTTGGCACAGTGCGCTACTACTGGCAGGAAAAAGACGCAAAGAATAGAAAAAGACACTCAAGTTGGACAGCCCCTTTTGAGGCCTTGCACACAAGAGAGAGTAGAGAAGTCCCGTGCGGACTCGGCTATCTCGATCGACAGCCCACCTCATTGAACAGAATGGGAAGTATAGAGTTCCTACCTAATTTAACAAACTAACCTTCTCAGCGGGAAGTGCAGCCAGGTGCAACATACCCTGCGGAGAAGGCACTTGGAACAGCCCTTGGGTTCGTGAGACCCTTATATATTGTGGCAGGAGGAAATGGGCCCGTCTTACACTGTGTAATCGGGACTAAGTGCTTACGAGCTGAAAATCCGTCCGAAAGTTTAGCGTGTGGTTGTATAGAGCAACCACAGCATAACAAAACAACATGTTTAAGTATATCTAATGATTATTACACAAGAGTTCAAATAATAATATATCAATAAAAGACACCCGTAAGGCGTTGATTTCTTCACTGCTCCAAATTACACTGGGTAACACTGAAAAAAGTACCAGAGATCTGTGGCCCCTATTATATGCACAGTGACACGGGAAATTCATTTCTGACCTTCCTTTTATTGAATTAGGCATGACTTTTGCGGAACCGTCACAGTGTCACCGTAGAGAATTGCAGCAAAAAAGGCCAGAAATGGATTTCCTGTGTCGTTGTGCATATAAAAATGGCTGCAGATCTCATGTACTTATTAGAGTGATGCACAGTGTTATTTGAGCTATAGGAGTTATGGATGGAAGAATAGCGACAGCTGCACCCGTTGGGTAAGTGTCCCCAAACAGTGAACCATGACTGATAGAAGCGCTGACGCTGCATTACTGAAGGTTAAGTCTTTCCTGCGCGGCTTAGAAATAGAACGACAAAGCTCCAGATGTCTAGTGAGGATGGATCTAGGCCCACTCGACTTGATTTGTTCGGAACTGCGGAATGAAATTTCGATTTCGTCACTTTCGGTCGTGGCAGCCTGATCGTCTTGAGCCTACTGAAAACTTTATGTGAATAGCGTGAAGGAGCAGCAGAGTCATAATCATGATATATGGCACGTAACATGTTTCTAAATGTTTATGTGATCCACTCTCGTTTGGATTTTTTTCCGAGAATCTTGGTAATGTGAGTAAGAAATATGGGAGAGAGATTGCAAAGGGATATTTCACTTATAGAGCAACGATTCAAAGGGAAATGGAATCCTGGCATGTTGTCAGACTACTGCTGGAATTTAAAAGAGAAGATCACACTCTTGTCAAGAAGCTACTCAAGACTACTCTTGTTAAAGCCACCAGGTGTGTATTTTTCATTCATAACCAATAGCAAGAGCATAAAGCTGATGGTACAGGGAAACATCGCCTAATCTGAGAAATAAAGGTCAGATTCAGAATCAGGACATTGTTTTTTTTTTACCCCAAAACATGTCTAACGTAATGTGTACTCCTTTTGAACCTGAAATTTGTTACACCGTGTTATTTTGAAGACAGCGAACCGGTGAAATTGCAAAGTTTAACAAGCCCTGAGATTTAATACGGAGCAAGTACGCATCAACCAGCTCAAACATACATCGTGTGAAACGCAAAAAAAAAGCATAAATCATTCAAACAATCACTTTAACAAATGTATAAAATATTTCATGAAAAGTTATAACACCGTGTAGGGAACAAGTTAACACGAAATATCTAAAATGAAAAGAGTATCAGTGTGCAAAATATAGCCGACTCTCTCCTCCCCCATCAAAAAAAAAATCATTTCCTAATTACGAGTTTCGACAGCGGGCATATCTAGGCGAACTAAGCACGAGCATCAAAGGTAGGATTACAAGCTAGCTAATCAAATAAGAAAAGTTTCTAGTTACAACACTGTGTGCAATATATCGTTAATAAACAAACATATTACACAGAAAACGCAAAAATTACGATCTCCTATAGTGCATAAATACACCTATACGCACGGGCTATGCCAGATAGCTCGAAAGCTTGGGGTTAAAAAAAAAACAGAAGATTTCCAATAAAAATTCCTTCACATATTATGTGACATATATATATATATATCGCGCATATACGAGAACAACGTCATAACTCAAAAAATGAGAAATTTGAGTTAAGCCAACCATGGAATTTCCTGTTTCCGGCTCGATATTGTGGTAAAAACGACACATTTCTATATGCAAAACTCACCACTAGAGGGCAGTAAATGTCACTATTGCGTCGGCCTAGATGTTACCTACCCTTGGTGTCAACAATGGCATATCTCAGTTCCTGTTCAGCCATCGCAAGGGAAGGTGTTGCGTGTTGTCAAGAAAAACGTCATATTTTGTTATGAGCCAGTATTGGTGATATTGTAGCTGTTTTATAGTTGGCTGTTTAATAGCAAAATTTTCTGTCCTGTAAATTTGATTTTTTTAGTTATGACGTTGTTCTCGCATACGAGCGATATATGTATGCATGTAACGTCAGTACCCCCAGACACAACAATGTCAGACAAAAAACGATAACTAGGGGCTCCAACGGTGCGTTGAATTGAAAGAAAATCCTTAAAGCCTCATGTGCTCTACATAGAACATGAAATGATTGAATAAATATAACAACAATGCCTTAGCTGCAACAGAGTTTTCAATATAAAAACGCATTCAGAACCACCAAAAGCAACAGTCAGCCTCAAAGCATTTGTCGCAGAGCTGGCGAGAGAATTCGATTTCCGGACATGCGTTGACAAATTCCCCTCCATCTGGAGCAAGTTAGGGAAACACTGGCAGACCTTTGAGCCATTTCCGTCCCCATCGAGACAGGAACACCTACAGACACTCAGGGTATCGAAAAAAATTATAATTGTACACAGGTGCCGGGTGTGATCAGAATACATTTCATTGATGTTGTAGCAGGAGAAGCGAGAATGGTTCAACGGAAGCAAAAATCATAATTTCGAAAAAAGTTGAACTCGAGCATACTAACCATGTATAATGTACCTTACTGTGTCAATCGCTCATTCGAGGTCAAGATTTCGCTAATTTTTGGAGAAATATAAATCTAATGTAGGTGAAAGCTGGTGCCCTGAACAATCACAACTAGATACGTAATGTAACCAAATTTCGCTTGAAAATTTATGCAATATTCTAGAAGTTATGAATTTTTCTATAATGTGAACCAATTGTAATACAGTGCGTTACCTTTGATTATGCAAATACAATTTTTTTTACTTATTTTTCAAGATAAGTGTCAAACATTTTTAAAATGTGAATAGTAAGTTAGTGCACAGGTATGCTGTAACTATAAAAACAACTAGAGAAAAAGAAAACGGAACAATTTCCCACGGTTTGGCTACATTTGCTTATCGCACGGGGTTCTGCTGTTACCCCAGATTATGCAACATCACTCTCTAGTCAACGTGGGCAAGAAATGCGGTTTAAAAAGTGAAGAAAAGATCAAAGTGACCTCGTTATTGGCTACTGGTAGGACAATACTCGAAGTTTCCTAGGAGTTACAGCGTGATCACCGAACAATTAAGGCTTATGCAACTAAAGGTAAAGTAAAGAGGAAAACTCCGGATAGAGCCTATGCGAGGAAATTGACCGCTCGGGACATTTGAAGGTTTCTATCGCCAGAAATCAACTTTCTACAAGTAAGGCGAAATTTGAAGACGCTGGAGCCCCAATACTAAGCAGAAAGACAAGATGTGAGATTCTGCAGAAGCTAGGGAAAGTGAAAAAGGCAATTAAGCGACCAGTTCTAACAAAAACTCATAGATAAAATAGGGTCAAATGACTGGAGAGAACATGAAAACTGATTTCTCCAATGTCCTATTTACTGACGAATGCAGAGCCACTGTTGATGGTCCAGATGGATGGGCGTCTGGATGGGTCCTCCATGACCGACCTCAACAGACACGGCTTAAGCGTTAACAAGGTGGTGGAGGTATAATGTTTTGGGCCAGGATAGTAGGTGACACCCTCATTGGTTAATTTGAAGTGGCAGAAGGAGTTAAACTGAATGCAGAAAGGTACTGCCAGCTTCTTGAAGCCAACTTGATTCCATGGCTTGATGAATAGACTATCGCACGCATATCCAAATTGGTATTTCAGCACGATAATGCTCCCTCACACCGAGCACGGTACACTGCTAACTGGCTTGCCGATGGAGGATTCAAATAAAAAAGATTATGACCTGGCCTGCGAATAGCCCCGATTTAAATCCCATTGAGAACCTCTGGGCAAGGATCAAAAGGAAGGTCTATGAAGGTGGTCGGCAGTTTTCAAGCAAAGTAAGCCTGTGCAATGCAGTAAAAACAGCAGCAGATTCTATTCCACCATCTGAAATATCAAACTTGGAAAAGTCTGTTGATAATCGCTTTAAAAATCATGAAAAATGGAGGTTGCCATGTTCAAAATTAACTTGTTATGTTTACCACTACTGAACACTTATTTCAGTGTTTATTGAATTGTTTTGCTAATAATTTCTTGGTTTTGGACGTTTAATAACAACTAGCTGGACCCGTGAAACTTTCACGGCTTTGCAAGGCCTTTCAGACAGACTCGTGAAACTTTCATATTTTAGCATGGAGACACCACACTTGTTCTTCAACACCGAGACTCGATGTGTGA
>LQNS02278180.1:8042110-8054501 GCA_001587735.2 Parhyale hawaiensis | reverse complement strand
GATACCGGATTTCGCATGTAAGGCCAAATGCGAGCTGAACATTGAATTCAGGCGTAACACACGAAGGAAGGAACGAAGGAAGGAACGAAGGAAGGAACGAAGGAAGGAACGAAGGAACAACGCTATTAATATTATAGATATTCCTGTTCACTTGCATTTATTTCCTCTTTATGATATTTTTATTAGCTTGTTGCATAATCTGAGGTAACAGTAAAATACTCGTACATAAGCAAATTGTATGATAAACTTAACCAATGGCTAAATATTTATTTTAAAAGTGCTGTTTATATTGGCAACATAGCCATAGATTTAGTTAATATTAATATTTCAAAGTTAGGCACTCATCTTGAAAAATTAAGTAAAAAAATTGTATTTGCATAATCAAAGGTAACGCACTGGAGTATTTCGGTTTACTACATACAGGTTTCTGGAAATACCTAGGAAAACATACTTGATGGCTACCGAAAAGGAGCGGATTGAGGCCTGCCTTGCAGAAGGTTTGGCAAATAAGAGCACGTGAAGAACTCTTCACCTTTCGAAAAATACACAGGCAGGCCATTGAGCATCCAAACAGCAGCAGCGCTGCCATATTTGACAAAGTTGGCCTCGCTCTTTTGTCCAAGAAACCCGATGCAATATCTTGAATGAATTGGCGAGGAACGTTAAGCCTGTCGCCAGGTCTGCGTTGAAGAAAACCCACGATGAAAAACGCATTGCTTGGGAACAAAAATACATGAAAACAAATTTCCAAAATATGCCTTTTGCGGATGAGGCTAGAGCTACCTATTATGGCCCGGATGGATGGGCCAATGTGCAGAGTCTTCTTGGAGCCCGTATTCCGCATCGATTGCGACGCCACTAAAGGAGGTGGAGGTGTTACATTTTGGGCCGGTATCATAAGTGACGGGCTTATCGGACCTTTCAGAGTTCCAGAGGGGGTCAAAGTTACGAGTCAAGCTTACATGTCGTTTCTAAATGAGTATTTCTCAAAATGACTCGATGATCTAAGGTTAAATAGAGCTCGACATTGGGCGCGTTCGACTGAGCAGCGAACTTGAGCCATTGAGGCTTGACTTGTCCAAATCTTCAGACAGATGTCTGAGCTTCGACTTATTGATTAAAGTTTCAAGCGCTGACTCTTATTCAGCTACTCGTCAGATGTCTATAAGCTTCGGATCGCACCCGTATCAAGGAGATTTTAGTTGGCTCACCATAATCAGGCTCCTTTTAGCAGCTGCTACAACATTCAAAGTGAAGAAGCAAGGCAAAGTTCTCGCCTGCAATTCCGGGCAAATCAAGTCACGTAGCTTACACTTACTTGGACGACCCAATCGAACGTGTTCATTGCCATAATAACCAGAGAAATATTTAATAAATGTAACCAAACGGTCCAACCTGACTCTGACTTTTTAACATAACAGTCCCACATTTATCCGGCTCCAAGTCCTGAAATAAGCAAGCTCGGCCTCCAGCTCCGTATCGTCCCACCCCCCTTAAAAAATGTCTAACTTCGACTCTACATCCCCGGCTATAGAGCATAACTTGGAACAAATATACAAACCAACAGAGTATAAGATTCGCTATATGAACTAGCGTTTTTGCCATTGAAAAAGCTGGTATGACGCTCAGAAGTCTTTATAACCTTTGTGAATGTTATGAAATGAACAAAGAATACCAAATCGTACTATTCTTCTCAATTAGTCGTTGCAGCTACTTTGTAATCACCGAAACCATTCTGTAATTGTGAGGTGTGACTGAATAGTACTGGGCCTCCACACAATGGTATGCATTTTCTAGAAATTCGTCAATTTTACCTAAATAATATACCAAAATAAAACAGAAAATGTTACGTATTTAAGTATGTAATTAGTAGCAGGCTGCAGGAGCAATTTTCTATTCATCTATTTCAAAGATACCTGCACGGCTCAACAGTTTCCATGGAAATTTCGTCAGTATCACATTTCTTCAACATGTTTCGATTTTTCTTTTTTGCCACGAGTTGAGAAAATGTAGGTGAGTAGTATTTATGCCAAAAAACAAGTTTGGCGATGGTTAAGTAAAATTATAGGTACACGAGTGCAAGCGCAATATAAAAAAACATTATTTCGCTTGAGATATAAAATTACATAGATTCCTGTGCGTACTACGTCTGCAGTGACATTATTCCACGTGAAAGAACAATGGCGCCCAGAAAAAGTACCAAACTGAAACTTTCGGAAGAAGAACAAAGAAGAACAGACCGAGAATAAAATTCCGTAGAATAGACCATGGATATTCTCAGTCAATTTGTGTGTTTTAAGCGAGAGAAAATTTATACCCAGAAACAATTAATGACTCTAAGCGCTTTTCCTGACAGTTACAGCATTTATTGCTTAAGCTGCAGCTGACGGCAGCTGATGGATTATTACAGAGGTGAACAGACGAGGCATATGCAGGATTGAGGCCGAAGGGCTGTTTCGGGAGGCGGGACTTGGCTGAAACGTTACTGGTGAGGCGAAACGCGAGTGTTCGTTGAAAGACATAGCATCGGCTGAGACGTCACTGAAGAGGTGAAACCGCATTATTATTATTATTACAATAAACTTCTCGTTCGGGCCACCACGGATAGATGGTGCAACTCAAATGAAGCATTGTGCAACACCGGGAAGCCCGAAACGCTGCTAAAGAAAATCCAACAGAAAGCCATTAACAGTTGATGTAAACGCATGCAGGCCAACACAACCGAAAGCCGATGCTGGCAATAAATTCCGAGCCGAAACAGACCATTGCAAGAAGCACCCACTGAATTGACGAGTTCGGCATGTAAAAATCTTCAAAGTGAAAGAGCGCGCCCCAACCGCAGCGCGTGTAATCCTTCTAAAGATCTTGAGGGCAGGGACAGAAGATACAACCAATGTCACTCATTGTTGTACACCTTATAACACATAAGAGTCCGGCCACCCCTCTCCTATGGGACAGATGCACCAGATCACTTTCAGCTCACAGCTTGCCGGCAGAATTGATAAGTCTGTCTAGCAGACGCACGTGACTGTCAGCAACTGAAGCCCAGACCGGTGCACAATACTCCAACACCGGCAGCATAAAAGCATCTGCGGACTTCATCTTTGTCACCAAACATACAGCATCAGGTACCCTGCTTGCAACAGCGGCGCTTGTATAATCATCCCTCGATTTTTTTCGTCTGAGCATCAATTTCATTTTTTTTTGTTTGGATAGTTGTAGTGCATGAATAAGTATCATCTATCTTTCAAATTTCTTAAGGAAGATTTTTCGTGCTGCAGCAAATGTTGAGTGTTCCATTTTGGTGGTAACGGCTGCCATTTGCACAATTATGGCTCGATTTTAGCCATTTGCACAATTATGGCTCAATTTTGTTCGCTTGAGCATGAATTACTTCCTTCTTGGATGATCTCGGTGCATGCACGAAATTCATTGTTCTATCTCATCTCAAGTTTCCTTCAGTAACGTTTTTTCCAGTCTTACTCTTTGCTGTTGTCTTCCCCTAAACATCGCTTGTCACGGCCACCATTCGCACAATTATATGTAGCTCGATGTCGTTGGTATGAGCATCAGAATCTTCCTTTCTGGACAATCCCAGTGCATGCACAAGTTTCAGTTGTCTATTTCGTTACAATTTTTCCGCAGGAACGTGTTTCCCAGTCTTACTCTATGCTGTTTTCTTCCTCTAAATATTACGTGTAACGGTTGGCTAGCATTTGCACCATAATTACACTCCCAGTGTATGCACAAACTTTCTTTGTCTATAGAAATGTTTTCAACAGTCTAACCAAATTATGCATCTAGCTCTATTATCAAGCGGACAAGTACTACTTAAAGACGATATCACTTGAAGCAAAGGATAGCTCTTCATTTTCATCAAATATTGCGGTACTGGCCTCTCTGGGTGACGTCATTGCCTCCGTGACCGAGCCCTGCTGGCCACTGTCAGGCCTGCGTAGTGCACAGGCGTTCTGACATCAGCCAAGTCCAGTAGTGACGTTGGACGATTTGGCTCATACGTTAGTCAGACTACGGCATACAGACTAGGTGGCAGAGGAGACGAACAAGAACGATAAGATAAGCCAAACGGATGATGATCACAATCTTTTGAAAAAAAAAGCAGCTGGCATCATGCTATCACTTCAGTTCAGCATCGGCACCATGCTTGAGGAGGGTTTTGAGGGTTCACTTTCCCTGTGCTGGTTTTTGTTTGAGCATCCGCCTTCTAGAGGACGTGAATGGAGACGAGATGTATTTTCGGTTGTACTATTTGTGAGTGAGTAAATGAATAGTAGAAACCCAGCTACGCGGATAACGATATCATTCTTTGTTTCTATATACAGCATATAATCTCAGTCTCATAAATTCAGTCACTAGTGGCATTCTGCATTATTGTGGTGGATGTAACAAGCAAATCAGAACACTTATTCAGAACTTTATATGAACACTGGGCTGCGTCTAAAACTTCTGAATCTATGTAGGCCTGGCAGTGTGTGGGGAATAGTCTTTTGACAGCGAGGATGACACTTGCCACTAAACGTCGCTGCTCCATCAATTCTGCTAAATCTATTTTGGATTACCGATTACTGTTGATATTTGTATGTCCTAGTAGTCAGATTACCATACGCAGTATCAGGTGGCAGCAAGTCACCTAGATCATCACAGACAAGACCAGGCGGAAACAAACCAGCCAGGTCACTCACTACACACAGGATCAGGTGGAAACAAACCAGCCAGGCCACTACACACAATATTAGGTGGAAACAAGTCAGCCACAGCATCACACACAGGCTTAGGCGATAGAATATCAGATAAATCACCACACGATAGATTCTGCGGCAGCTCGCCAGATCACCACACAGAGGGTCAAGCGGGAGCAGTGCAGGACCTGGTTGAGACTAGTCAACCAGATCATCACAAGCCAAATTATCTACTTCCAGGAAAGCTGAAGATCTTTGGAGGAAGTTGCTAAAAGGTTCAGGCTAAAGTTAAGCTCCCATTTGCAGGCAGATGTCCCTATTAACATCTTCAGACATGCACGACACAGCTCGGCCGACGTTAGGGAGAAGGAGGAGAAGTAATGAAGGGACAGCACAAGAGGGAGGCTGAGAAGTTCATGTGCTCGCTCAAAGGTGACACGCATATATAGAGGCTACGTAATGGAAGTAAGTTATTTTAGACTACGGAGGTAATCTTGAGTTTAGACACGCTTGAACTTGCAGAACTTCCACAGAAACAGAGCGTTGTTCTTCATCGATATTTGAGACCCGCATCATGCATACGGAGCGGGAAAAAATGCTTCAAGTCACACAGTAAATGTTCTACTTATGACCTGCGAACAGTAGCAGCTAAAAAAGTTGAACTTGACTCTCATATTGTTCCCTCACGAGATCGTATAAAGGATATCCAAATTCTTTCTTCTTTAACATTGTAAACGAAACGGTCATACTAATTATTAAAGAACGATGGAAGGAACGGAGGCAGGAACAAGCAGAATTATTATATAGGAGCGGGGCAGCGGATAGACACAGAGTGCCTTGCATATATAGCGAGGCGACGAGAAATGGGTTTCCGTTCCGCTTGAGTAGCTGGCATTGCGCACTATGATTACATTAATAACTAGAGAGCACTCTGAGAGCGCATACCTCCGCCAGGCAAGGCAATGATAACGGAAAATCCAAATTGATTCTGAAACCGTGATTTTCTTTGTATCAACACCAAAATCTAATAATTTGTGCTTTTCATCGTAGGTATTAATAATTTCTAATTTTTTCATGAAGATCCGTTCATAACTTTTTGAGTTATACTCCTATCAAACATTATGACATACATAAGTCAAGCAGACAAACCGATCATCACCTAAATTTAATCATTTATTTATTTTAACATTAGTAACAACTCCTGAAAATTTCATCAAGATCCATCCATAACTTTCTGAGTTATAGTGCTGACAAACACAAAATCAAACACGGCTACAAACAAACGAACGTACATACAGATCATCCGAAATATTTGGTCTTTTACTCTTCGTATTATATCTAAAAACTCTTATAAATGTCATGAAAATCCATCTACTACTTTACGAGTTATGGTCTTTAGAAAAAGTAGGCCGATTGACAAACAAACAGACGGATGTATGGATTCTCACCAAAAGTTAATCATCTGTTATTGATAACATGCCTAACAATTCCTGAAAATTTCGTAAGGATCTGTCCATAACTTTTTGAGTAATCTGTTTGACAGACAAATAGACGGGCAGACTGACAGAATAACAGACAGACAAACACGACAAAAAACATAACCTCCTCAGCGGAGGTAAAAATTGCTAAAAAGCGTATATATATAATCCGAAAATCTTAAGCAAACAGCCCATAGTATCCTGCACATCGGCAGAGTGCTTAATATTAGCAACCGAAATCGTGAGTGTCAAACGAAAATCGCAGGCGCACTGTTAAGTTTGCAAGTACAACGCGTATCAAAAGACTATCATGGCACTCGGGTACCTCCCGATGATCATGCTGTCATAAACTGATCACATTTACTGTATCTTCATTCCACAATCAGGGTTGCAGAGTCGCATGGACAGATCAGATCCGACTCCGACACCTGGATTTAATCAGTTTTTGGTGCCTGACTCTTGGTCCCAAAAAATATCAGACTCCTACTCCAGTTCGACCGCCCTGCACACAATATCATTGCAATTAACCCATGAGCATGGATACTAGCACGTCACACCTCGAGGCATGTTTTCTGAAAATTTTAGAGAATTAGCAAGAGACATTTCGAGTCATCGAACATTTGGTCGTACGGACTGTAATCACGCATAGTAACTTGAAACCTATCAACAGTAAAATGCAAAATATGGATTTAAACGACACTTGTGGCTGTAAAGATTCATGCAGTGAAGTCGAGCTCAAGAAGCTTGTGACTTGTTTGGCACTTCAGAGAGAGGGGCATTGGTTTCGTCACTTAAAAACATCTTGGAGGTCTTCAGAAACAACCCGATGACGCTTGAGACGGTAGAAAACTCCCTTTTGAGGGATAGCATTGAGCTTACGGAAGATTCAAGGATTACTTATTTAGGGTTAACTGCTGAAACTCGATTCAGTGGGTCGATGCCAGCGCACCTGTATGAATTTCCGGACAAGTCATGCGTACTGGGCGTAATTTCTCTAGGCACTCTATGGCGCCTATATATTCGCATCAAAAGGGAGCATTACAACAGCCCGGTCATATGATACAAAGGCCTAAGCATGTATCCGTCTAATGAAATTCATGACAGGCAAGCAACAAGTGGTGTTGACAACTGATCATTCAAAGGCAATATTGTACACCGAGTGAATGTGCCGTGTTTGCCATTGTTGCGTGCCGTATATACATCTGCACTGACAAGCCGTGGAAAAGCAATGTATTGATTATCATCAGATTAAGCGAGCCAAAGTTAGATTCACACGGCAGTGTGTGAGGTCTACAATATGTGGGGCACGTAACTCAAGTGTGAATTAAAATAGTTGTAGGTTTGGAATAGTTAACACTTTCAGCAATGAAGAAAGTTTAGCAATTGTTTCGACAAACACGATCAAACAAGTAGAAGAAAAAACTTTGAATGTACATTGTACTTTACCTGACATCAGAAACAGACTACACAATAATTACTCACTCTTCTATATAAAGAAACTTCAAAGAATAACTCAGTAACTGCAAGAAAATGCTTCCTAATTAATAGAAGGCATTCAACAAAAGGGAAATTCAACATAGTGATGTAGTATTGAAAGTACCATAGATTACACTTTACTTGACGGCCAACTATTGAACACGTTCTACGGTTGATTCACGAAACTTTGATGAGATCTTATCCCATAATTAAGCTAATGCAACTTCGAACAGAAACGAATTCTTCATCGTGAACACACAAATTATCAGCGTAGGCCGTACGTGGAAGGCAAAATTAATTCTGATCACATTTTGTGTTACTTTCGTTTCCAAAAATTAACTAGAACGCCTCGGTGGCGTAAGACCATCACCCGCGGTGGGAGTAAATTTCATCGCCGTCATTTTTCTTATAGCCAGCTAATCCTAGTTTTCTGACAAGGGTCACATCGAGGACAACCTCCCAGACTTCCTGCAAAAAATAATGAAGATAGTTCAACTTCTTCTACCTGTTTTTGGATAGGGAGCAAATTTCATTTTGCCGTCATTTTTTATGGGATGCTAATTCTATTTTTTAGTTCTTTTTTGCATAAGTGACATTGAGGACAGCCCACCAGATTCCCTACATAAATCCTGGACATAGCTCAACGCCTTCTACCTGTTTTTGGGAGGAGAACAAATTTCAGCGCTCTCATTTTTTATGACCAGCTATTCCCAGTTTTTTGGCATGGGTCACATCGAAGGCAACCCACCAGACTACCTGCAAAAAATTATGGACATTGATCAACTGCTTCGACCACTTATTGGGTGGACAAACAAATATTCAAACATATATACTATATACAAGTATATACATATAAATATATATACTTAAATCTTCAACGAAAACATTATCACCTCTCTCACTTTGTTCGCGGGTGATAATTAATTGTCACCGCGTTGGCTTGCACAAAACAAAGTCTGTGGTCTTGCAGATGAGCACATTTTTTGTATCACAGACAACAATTTGCTTCTCGTGTGTGTGGTACAGAAAGTTAAATGCTTAGAATCACTAGGTCGATAAAAGGACAAGTATTACTGAAGCCGACGTGAAGCAGCTTTAAGATTCACTTAAGAGGCTCGGCTATGAGTGGACAGGCAACTATGGTGCTGCCTATGGATTTAAAATGTATGTACTGAAGTAGCAACAATAACTTTATTTAGAAATGCAATGGTAACAGGACAAAATATTTAACCTCAAATACTGTAGTATTACTTGAAATAAAAAAAATTGATCATAAATGGTATTGCGATAGTAAAAACAGGCAATTACAAAAAGAACTGTAGCTAGTAAGAAAGGAAGAAATACCACATGTCTTCTCATATGGATGCAG
Organism: Parhyale hawaiensis; assembly: GCA_001587735.2. Taxonomy (NCBI): domain Eukaryota; kingdom Metazoa; phylum Arthropoda; class Malacostraca; order Amphipoda; family Hyalidae; genus Parhyale; species Parhyale hawaiensis. The sequence continues at coordinate 8,045,478 of LQNS02278180.1, read as the reverse complement.
TGCCCAACAAATTAGGGGCGAGCACCCTGAGGTATGAATTCTTATAAGTAAAATTCTTCAAGCTAATACATGGGATTCGATAACAAAATTATTTACATAAGTGGGCAGTCAGTTTTAACTCGTTAGAAACTGAAGAAGTATCACAAGTTTGGATAGACATTTTAGCTCAACAATTTTTATCCTATACATGATAAAAATGAAGAAAATTTAGTTCTAAAGTATAGCTAGAAATGCTACCGTTTGAAATACAGTGTGCATTTTATGCGGAGTAACATTTTTCTTGTCATTATGATAAAAACTAAAAAATGTAGGTACGAAGCACTTGTGAAGTACGAATCCCGTTCGGTAATGGTGGCGACACCGAGGTTGCAACGAAGTATTCTGATAGCTTTACCGTTCGCAGTGCGAAGTAGTTCAACAAAATGTCCCGCCGTAGTCCAAAGGACACTAACACTAAACTGTTAAGTTAAAAAAAATTACTGAACTGAACTTATTAAAGTGACAGAAACAACACAGTCGTGTTGTAATAAGCGCAAGGTGTTACGCTGGATCATCCAGCGTTACCTTTTAGTGTTACGTGTTACATTGCCTCCATAAGGTGCGTCGTATTGAAACACGCGGGCCTTACGCCGGGTTACCCAGCAGGTAACCTCGGCATGAGACACGCGGGGCTTTGCCGGAGTTATCCAGCCAATAACCTTGGCATGAGACACGCGGGGCTTCGCCGGGGTTACCCAGCAGGTAACCTCGGCATGAGACACGCGGGGCTTGGCCGGGGTTACCAAGCAGGTCCTCGGCATGAGACACGCGGGGCTTCGCCGGGGTTATCCAGCCGGTAATCTCGGCATGAGACACGCGGGGCTTCGCCGGGGTTATCCAGCCAGTAACCTCGGCATGAGACACGCGGGGCTTCGCCGGGGTTACCCAGCAGGTAACCTCGGCATGAGACACGCGGGGCTTGGCCGGGGTTAGCCAGCGAGTAACCTCGGCAAAAAGCGGGGTCGCTGGCGGTGTAACGCGTCCGTGCTAGTAGTTGCTAACTATTGGCACATACCTATCGCATAATACAGAGTCTATAACTATGTTTTGAGCAGCCGTGAAACTGATTTTTTTTAAATATATGTCACAACTATTGTCATTGTACACCTAGTTTACAATCATCATCAATAAAAAGTATATTAATTTTTCTAGTAAGCGGAGAGGTAAGATACTTCGACATACTGTATTTTTCAAGACTGCGCTGAGTCATTCACCTTCATTTAGAGTAACAGTGAGTGGGTATATAACGCCGAGTTACATAGGGTAACACCGCCAAAATTAAGCTGATTACAAAACAACTCTGCTGCAAGCGGTTACGTGCAATGTGGATATAACTCGCTACTCGCCACCCGCGGGTCACGTAATTCGGTATAACTTCTGCACAAGATGGCTGGCGTACATACCACCTGGTCCTCGTCCGAAGAACGTACATGATATTCAAGGCAATGCAATTTTAAAAGCGCATAAAGCGTAACTCTTGCGTAACTACATACACCAGATTATAATTGACAAAACTGAAAGTTGCAATAAAATAAGAAAAATCCTTTTGATCTACGCTACAGCATTACGCAATAAGAAAACGGTAGCTAGAACTTTTATGGCTACAACTGCAATATTGAAGAGGTAAGAACCACACAAATATAAGGCTTCTAACAATGGATTGTTTACTTAATGAGTTCCCTGCTAAACTGAATGCAAGGCGCATGCATATATTTTTTAAACGGTGCATGGATATAATTATGTTTACTGCAGGCCTACAACTTTAGCTGGTAGGGCTCTTCGAAAATTCAGTTCCTCGAGTTGATGATAACGTCGGGTAAGATCGAACTAAGTACATTAGAGTTGAACTTAATGGGTTGGAACGTATCCACGATCAACACAATACTCCGTAGTAAACGTTTGCTCCCACTACCACAATGCACAGCACACTATTCATCTAGTGACCGACTGTGTAACACTACGAAAACTACGAAACACTACGAAAACTACGAAACACTACGAAAACTACACGCCATGGCAGGGGTGTTCTTTCTGGGGAGTTTCCCGGTGCCGGCAGTTGCCTATCCACCACCTCCATCAACAACAACAATACATATCACTTGGATAGTCATTATAGTTGAGATATTACTTATTCAATTATTTACTTATATATTTACATCGATAAACAGACTGGCGGAATCAGAGAAAATTCTACAGAATAATACAAACAATATTCTTCAGTGATATCTCACACTCGTTCCATCCTACTTTTCCCCTATCCAATGCTGAAGGAATCTATGGAAATTCTACAGAACAAAAGCATTGTTCTTCACTTATGATGCCTTTGGACCCGTATCATACATACAAAGTGTGAAAAATGTTCCAAGTTAGGCAGTGAATCTTCTACCTAAGACCTGCGACCAGTAACAGCTTAATTATTGAACTTGACTCCTCCTATTGAAATCGTCCCAGGTAGTATCAAGGATACCTGTAGGATACCCTAATTTTTGCGGATCTAATACTGATACAGTTCATTTACAGAAGATAGTTGCGTCAATTTGAGTGCATGCGCTACGACCAAAAACTTTCAGGTTTGTGACGTCACAATTGCGTCATGCCACTGTTTCTGCGAGGAATCTTCGGTAATTCCACAGTGGCGTGACGTAATTTTGACGTCTCAAACCAGGACACTTAAGAGCGAAGCGGATTCACCCAAATTTGACACAACTATCTTCTGTAAATGAGCTGTGATACTTATGAAAGCGATAGGATCGTACTAAGTAACTAACGTAGAAACAAGCAGAATAATTAAGTATATAGCTACCCGAAAATTAGACAAGGTTGGGGATTGACTGGGGCGATTCCTTTCACACTCTGTTGAAAACCGACAAGCAATATGATTAAGTCAGGCTCCCCATGGAGGCCGAAGTAATGAAGGAAGCCTTCAAATTAAAAGTAGCCACTTCTTGGCTTGCTGTATTTGCAGTCTAAGCATGGAAACTTTCTAAGATGTAACCCAACCAGCAGTTTCATGGTTACTGATGAACGCTTTTTCCTCACTTCAAAGCCTTATTAATTTTGCTGTGAGCTCAACAATCTATCTATCTATATTATACTATAAGTCTGTGAACCGGTCTTGCTTGTTTGTGTCTTGCTTGTTTATTTATTTGTGATCTTGTTTGACACATCTTCTTCACTTTTAGATAGGGAATAAATTCGATGGTCCTGTGGGAGTATGGCCTATCCATTCTATGGGGCATGGATTAGCTCTTTAATTCGATTGTATCTGTGATACGCACGTGGAACCTGCCCCTTGGTTGCAAGAACGGGCACGATAATTTAAAAGTTGC
>LQNS02278180.1:8023878-8041520 GCA_001587735.2 Parhyale hawaiensis | reverse complement strand
TAATTTAAAAGTTGCTCTGGAAAATACAACTGGAATACGTAACATATAAATCGAATTTGCTTTCAGACTGCGTGTTGAATATTCGTTAGACAAGCATAGAATCTGTAGACAGTGAGCCGTATGGGCAGCTCCTAGACGGGCAGGAGAGGACGGCCGAATAGCGTGTGGTTTATGACCAGCTAAATAACGCCTCCCTTAGTGGGAAAACAAAGACGATCGTGATTATTACTATATTCAGAAGTCTAAGTCTCCGTTACCACAACAAAGGCGATGTCACGGAGGAACAATGAAGAGACACATAGTGCGACGATAGACACGTGGAACCCATGCACGAGGGTCTTCCCACGCAGGATCAACGCGCATGGGAATAGCAATTCGAGAAAGAAGAAGAAGAACAGATGGACGAAATATCAGTAGGAATAAAAGCTGGGAAGGAAGCAAAGTGGGCACGAAAGACAGACAAGACGATCGTGATGACGACCCAACGGGTCACGGGTCGTCTAGTTGATAACTATATTTGGTCTCTTCAGTCGATGATTCTTGTGCTCCAGTTGGGATTGCTCTCACCTTTGCCTAACTGAAAACTACATTTTGAGTGTCAACGAGAATGAGTTTAGCCAGTGCAGTGTTTTTCCCCGGTTGTTCTTTCAACCCGCTGTTCGACTTAATGACATGTGTGTTACACATATTTTATTATATCTTCGACGGCAGAACACATCGTTTTTGCCAACTGGTTTAATATTAGGTTTTTGATGATGTTTCTCACAGCTTTTGGTATAATATGTCCTGCACAAATACAACGTTCCTTGGCATTGCATTTGCGCAGATTTTAACCCTCTAATAGGCATTCCTTCCTAAGAGATCCTTAAATTCTGTGTTCCCATATGAAATTACCGGATAATGTGCGTACGTTTGGCAAATCAATAACTAGCAGAGTTATTTGTCAACCGTTATTTTATTTCATTTATGTGTTTTTGCGAACTCGTCATTTGTACAAAATTTCCAAGTCTTTTCCCAGTATATTGAAAGATCTAAATGAGTGTTTTTTTAACCTTCTTGCAGGCTGAAAAAATCCAATCGCCATGTATATTATTCTAGGTAGGACGGGGAATGGCTCGCCCCTTGGAGACATGTTCAATTTATGTGCATTTTTATAATTCGTAGTCACAATTTTATCATGTGCTATATATCCCATTTCATACCTTTAGTCATTAACTTCCGCTAATGTGCGGTCAAGTATTGGAGCGAGTACAATCAATTGGATTGTTCACGAATATATTTACCGGATTATTCCTAATCAATTATTCGTTCACAAGGTTCGAACATTCAGTATTCGTCTGATTGATCAATATTATTAACCAAGGATTCACTGTCAATTAGATTTATACACTGCATCTTTTTATTGATCATTCATTTATTTTATCAACATTAATTAATTTTACATATTCATATATATATAAATAAATCTGCTCCGTAACACAGCAAACACCCACAGCCCGCAACACAGTAACGCAATGCAAACTCGGACACGCACTGAGCCCTCAATCTGAACCAGACATTAGCCCTTGGGCTGCGAAGTGCGGACACACACCACACTGTCGTCTATACAGCACCGCTTTTGGCTCGCTACAGCACGCAGTAGTCAACTCCAATGTTTCCAATATACAGGCGCGCTTCTAAAGAAAAAGAACACGGAGAAACACAGCAGACTTACTAGTGAAGGCTCTAAAAAAAAAAGTAACAGCGCAGAAGAAGGAAAAGTTACTAGAAAGTGGGAACGAACATGGAAGCTCGGGTACAAATGCAGCAAAGGAGGAAGGCTCAAGGGACCGCCTTTGCCTCTCCTTAGGCAACACAAAACTTTATTGCATTTCCGGATCAAGCCTCCAAGCCTCAGGTGCTCAATAAATTGCGACCTCTGTAAGTGCCACGAGTCCATATTTGATGGAGGAGTGGTGCATCAGGGTATGGATTTGCTGCTGATTGCTAATGCAAAAAGGTTTTTCATATTTAAATGACATCAGAGGACGAATCTGTCACTCGGAATATAATCTAAAATATACATAAATGGCCGAATATTATGTTGTTATGGTTGGGAAACAAATTTTTAGTGATATACGGTATTCCTTCATGTCAAGGTACGAACCCGTCCCTCGGCATAAGTATAATTATATATATATATATATATATATGAAAGCAAGAGTATATATAAGTGAATATTACACTGTTAACAAGAAAGAAAGTTCAAGGAAATATTTGCAATAACATACCTACACCATGGTGCGGGACGAATTTTTCACTCGAAATAAATAAATAAATAAATGTATCACAGCTATAATGCGAAATGAATTTGAATGAAATGTTTACACTACATCATGGCATAGATCGGTCACTCGGGAAACCCTTTTTGAGAAATTCAATACTAAGACTATAACACTGTTAAAGAGAAATGAATTTTCGGAAAAGTGTTTACATTATTTGAGTGTACAGAACTGTCGATCAGAACAGCATTTAAAGAAGGCGAGCGAATATTACCCTTTTGATACGAAGTGAAGATGGGTGAAATATTTACATAAGAACGAAATATCAATCGACCACTCAGGATGTTACTGAAGACATTTAATTGACGATCATCAGAGAAGGTTGAGTGGCGCGTCCTTCGATAAAATGTTTGCATTACAACTGGTGATCCATCAGCTAGATTACCAACCAAGCGAATAATGGCTACTGTTAAGGCAATTCTTTTAGTGATACACCGACAGTGGATAATTGAGAGTCCTCTGATAAAAAAAATAATAATAAGTGCGAAATCAACGACCAATGATGATATATTTTCTACAAAACCGGCTAAATCATAAAATTATTGCGATCTTCACTGTAGGTGTAAGAAATTCAACATCCCTAGAAAAATGCACACTTAATTAATAATGACCTACTGGTATCATTCAAAATATAAGTAGCAGCCACCACGCGGCATTTATATTTTAAAATGTCGAATGAAAGTTTTATAAAACAGGAAAATTTGTTTGGAAACGATTTTATCTAACAAATGATACAAAAAAAACTTCTGTAGCTGCTAAAAAAATCGAATAAGTTAGATATAAATAAAAGTATATTACTTAACTGAAAGGAAACCAAAGACACCTAGTATCTATTACGTGATGAAAAAATTATAGTGAACCGCTTGATTGAAAAAATATACTCGTGTGAAAGTAATGTACGAGAACTAAAAAAACAGCCACTGACGCTGAAGCCTTCCACTAATGTAATTTAAACAAAACAACACAAACGTTATTTACCCGTACCCAAACTGCTTGTTCCTCGGGGCAAGAGATGTGCTTGTGACACAACAGAATAAACTTCAGAATTTGTCGATGGGTATCCACCATCTTGACAAAGAACTCGATCGCTGAGGAAACCATACGGAGCAATCAAATTTAGACCGTCCGCCGTATTGGCCGGATTACGGGGACCGAAATTTTGAGTCCTCTTTCGTCCCACCTTAAGTGGCCGGTGTGTTTGTGGCGTCCGGGTGTATCATGTTCCAGTTATTTCAGGATCGTAACCTAAGGTTACGTTCTGTCCGAGAACAGGGGGTGGGTGGTATTAAGTGGAGTTAACCCTTTGTTTCATACCGTTACCTATGTATATAATACACTTCATACGCATGGGAGAGGTAAATTAGTGCATGAAAGAAATGGTAAGAAATAACCAACGAATATTATTCCACTTTATAATAATGCACAGAGTGTTGGTTGCTTGCGTGCTTACTTGGACGGCGTCTTTATCCCTCAATCAGATTACATCGCGGATACGCATTGCCGGGATCACACTATGCAATCGTACACACTACATGAAGCAGGGAAGCGCGGCTCACACGCGATTTCGATTTATATTTAAAGCCGGCAGCATAGATACGGTGGCAAGTACAACATGCGAGCTGTGCATCCTCGCATCAAGTTCAGCAAACGATTGTACAATGTAGCTCAGGCAAAGGATGCTACATCTCGATAAATTTGCGAGCGTACGAGCAGAACGTTTAATTTGTGCTTGACAAGTTTTTAAAGGGGAGATCGAAGCACTAAGAAAAGAATTTTGAAGAACTAGTATTTCTTGCCGTCATTTTGAGATGCCACAGGCCATAATTATCCACATAACACTAAAACTGCGATCTACATGTTTGTTAGTTAATAATCTGATGGAACACTCGATGGGACGTAATGCCTTCAGTATCAGATAGGAGGAGAAAGGGGTACCATTGAAGAGTTACTTTCACGTCACAGCGCCATTGTAGGTAGCCATAGACTCGCACACTTAATGCACTTCATGGACTTGGCGGACGAGCTGGGACGCTAATATACATCAGAATTAATATTTTCAAAAGTAGGTGCCCTGAAAGATTACGGGTGGTCCAGCAAAATATAAAACTCTGCGTATCGATTTGTATTAAAAAACAAAGTGGTGCCGCATACCCACTTGAAAGCCAAGGGGCACATAAGCAATTTCGGGACCACAGCTTAAGCTCACGGAAGGAGAAAGCTTCGATTAGAAATGTTAAAAAATGAAGTAGCGCTGGTATTCGTACTAAATAAATCGCAAAATTGCACTATTTTTTATTTTCGAGGTCATTTTTTCTAAGGCTAGCCTCATAGTGCACCTACTTAGAATTTTCTTTCGGTGTAGAACAATAATAAGATCACAATAAGAGTGCTGAGTATAGTTTCATATTTTCTAGGTGAAATAGTTCCCATACACAAAGATGTCTCTTTTCGACCCAAGGCAAGTCAATCCCCGAAAGAGTAACACAACGCCGACTCGAACACATAGGAATTTGTTATGATAGAATTCGAGTGCATGGGTACGTTCGAAGCTGAGGACTCATGGGCTGCGCAATGGCTAGGAGTAGAAAAAATCGTTGTATTGCAAATAAAATAACCAAATCAAAACTAAATTGGAAATAACAGCCATAGATTCGACAAGTGAGCCAACAGTTTAGTTTGCACAATAAAATATGGATAGAATGTCAACAACAGTAACACATCAACGAGAATAGCTTTGTGATAAGAACAAAGACAAATCACCGAAAGCACATAAAAAATGACTTCTACTTACAACCAGCACTGCACGGGTAGAAAGACCACAACGTTTCTGAACAGCTATCTTACCTGCAAAAGAAAAAATAATGTTAATGAACTGTACGGGTACAGTCAAATATATTGAGATAGATTCTTATTACCAACTACAAAATCCATTCACATTTACATAAGAATATTCTAGAGTCGTTTTCAAACTTACATACTGCGGCCACAACTTCAATATATTTACAGTACCGTTGGCCAAGTACCAGCTCTTTCTCCTCACTACAGAGTTTAAAGTTATTCAAGGTTTGATCTAACTCAATCAGTATCTGGCTCACAACGGGTTGTAGCCATTATTGTAGGCCTCTTTGACAGTGATTAAGTGGCTGAGAAAAATGTCCATGGTTACCAGAATGAACAGGCTGAAGTTGTTCGAAGAAAGGTGTGTTTCACTCAATCTTGGATAACCGATCAGATGGTGTAAACAACTTTGGAGGTTGAGCATCAGGAGGAAGTGTCTCAGAGGAAACGCCACTGACTTAGTAATGTATTAAACTGCGTGCGTGAGCTCTTATTGAGTTCGTCACAGTTCTTGGGTTGTGAGATTAATTTCAATGCCAAGTAAAAAAGTTCAGACTACAGTGCAGAGTGTTGAAGGAACGGCGTCAAGATCTTCATATATTTACGTCTTATATACAAATCTTATTAAATGTAATCCAAGGGTAAGTATCAAGGCATTACTACTTGAAAAGAAGCTAAAAGTAATGCCCCTATGTGAAGACAAGTAAGGCATGAGGCCTACACAGGTAATGCTGTGCTTGCTTTTCAGCAAGCGCCCTTCATACATATAACTGCTGGGACTCATTTACAGTTTTCGAAAAGCCGGCACAGGGGCTAGGTTCCGGTTGACCTTACAAAGGTCAGAAGTTACATTTTAATTCGCCGGTAAGTTATTTGTAAATTTACAAGTATCTGTAATCTGACACCATGGTTCTCAATTTTGAGTGGCAGCTCAATCGATACAACTTAACTGGAACGTTTTAAATATGCAGCCTCTGGCTCCAAGTTAAACGAATTAGCTTTAGCTATATGCATCCGATCTTTCGCCTTCGTTGTCTGACATGACCTTAGACGGTCGCTCCAAACATCCGTTTCACTAAATTAAATGTAGCCAAATATGCGTCCAAACATTTACAAGTTGAGCTAGAATTTTACAACGTTGTATGAGCGAAAAGTTTGTAAAACAAACTTCGAGAAACGATCGCAAGGTGTGGCTGAAGTGTCACAATTTTCAGGTTATGATGAGGATTAGAGGAAAATTTCTTATGTACAAGCGGCGGCTTCAGTTGTGGCCGTCGCTGCTTTACTTTTGTTGGCAACTAAATTTTTTTTTGCCAGATTCTAAAAAAAAACAAAGAATTAACGTTTCCTCTTATCTCATCCTTCAGCTTTGGAACCTTCATAAATTTTCTAATTCAACTAGCTGTTCTCAATAACTGCGGCGGTATAAATAGAATCTCAAATAGAGTTCAGAAAACAAACTTTAGCGGTAGATGGAAAAAAGTATAAGTAACAGAGGCAATTACTGAATTCTAAAACACAGAGGGGAATCCCAAGATCTAGGGAAAAATCCCAGGGCTTTGTAACCCGGATGCGCAGCACTGCTTGCCTACGGAGGGCGTCTCTAATTAATCATTTCGAGATCACGCGGTTATATGAGAAATATAGCAGAAATTTCTCATGGAATGTCATAATACGGATACATGTCGTGAGCCTGAGGCTTTTCTGTAAAACACTCACTGACTTTCCAAAACTATACTGTCTCATATAGTTTGAAGGGTTATGTTTAAACGAAGTATCGATACTTCGGTATATTCAACACTCACAGAGCAGAAATGTTAGTAGACAGTAGTGAAGTCTCTACCAATCCACAGAAATAGCGGCCGCAGCAGCCAACTCAATACAGTCAGCCGAAGGACAACAACAGTAACCTTCACTTGTCTCTCCAAAACTGAAACACAATATTGATAGCATAGAAAGTTTGGGCATTTCAGCACCATCTTACCGTGGGACTACCCAATCACATTCTCCCCTCAGAGGATATATCTCATCAAGAGGTCCAGCCCTATTAAGATGTTAGTTCAACATAATACCTAGGTTATCTCTTGATTAAGTCCGACAGATTCAGCCATCCTCTTAATTTTATCTCGTCCTGAAATTTTGGACAACGCTGGGCTCCACACCACACAAATATATTCAACGTCAGACGTGCGCAGGTTCCCGGCAGTAAAGAAAATCTAAGCTGAAGGTGCGTGAAGGTAAAGTAATTTAACATTTTCTGATTTCAGAGAAAAACTACTCTAGTCAAAAGAATATACAACGTGGTGGCTGACGCTCTATTTGGAGTACAACAATAAAATGTTTCTCTGCATAAAAGAATGCAGTTTCCAATTAGTATTAAGTGTCGTTCATGACATACACTAGCTGAAAAAATGAGGAAAATATGAACGTTGCACAAATACCACACATCATTGCACTCTAGTACTCTTCAGCATCGACGATACATACTCAGTTGGGACTAAGCAGACCTCAAAATACAGATGTGCGCTCAATGCACACATCAGTAATAACGATGTATACATCTAGAATTCCAGTCTCCTTCAAGCGCATCCATATACTGAAACTGAGGTCTCTCCCTCCCTACTGCGTCTGTTATTTACCAAGCGATGAATAATCCGTCAACTTAATGAGACACATTGAGGTTTCTGACTGGAAATAAGAAGCAGCGATACTTATTACATCAGAAGCCACACGAAACCAGCGGAGGGAGAGAGGCGCTCAGCGACAACAATGATTGCTCTTTGTGAGAGGAACGAAGGAGCCAGGAACTGTTTGTTGTCTGCTTTATTCATAAACCTGCTCTTCCATCAGCAGTGATAATGAATGCGCTTTATTATTAAAATGAAGCACGGATTTTACATCAAAACTCACCATTCATTCTACCAGCAAACTTTAGGAATCGAGTCAAATTCTTTATAGCAATACCTTATACGTTAATATTAATCGTATTGTTTACATTATTATTATTGATCATTATTAGTTTTACCATCATTATTGTCATTACTATAAATCACAATTCCTGCAAGTTGTTAAATCGACGAAGAAATATTACCATTCATATCCAAAATCCCACCCACCTGCTTAATTGAAGTAACGATTTTCAAAGAACGCGTTCAAGGTCCTTTTTACCCATCAAATTTAAGCAGAAATTTCTAAATAAACGTGTTGAAAACAGAGTTCACCAAATAAACTGAAATGAGCTTTAAATCAAGCCCAATCAAAATCCCTCACCCAATAAACTAAAGCAAATATTTGCATCAAACTCAACCAAGCACCTCTCAACTACATATGATATTACACCAAGTACTTCCTCAGGTCTCATTCGAAATAGCATAGAAACATGAAATAAAGGTATCAAAGTTTAACCAGAATGTTGGCGTAATACAAACTGATCGCCACTCGGGAAATCTAAATCTTTTGACAGCAGAATTAACATTTTTGTATGGAAGCATTTCCATAACTACGAGTGACAGCTGGAACGACTCACATCAAAGTTGGAGGCTGCGTAAAAATGAACCAGATGACAGAGCAATCGAAATGCTCGTAGAGGCAGCGCCAAAACGGACCAGATGCGAGAGCAATCGAGATGTACGCTGCTCGTGCAAAATGCATTAGATAATACTTATAGAAGTTGAGGTGTTGCTCGAGCAGGTTGCGCCAAAACGTACCAGATGATATAGAAATCGAGATGTTGCTCGTGCAGGCTGCGCCAGAACGAATCAGATAACACCTATGGAAGTTGAGGTGTCGCTCTGGCTGGCTGCGCCAGAACGTACCCGGTGACAGAAAAATCGAGATGTTGCTCGTGCGGGCTGCGCCAAAACGGACTAGATAATATAGCATTTGAGATGTTGCTTGAGCAAAGTGATTTGCAAGGTGGGCGCCGTTGCCTCAAAAACAACTAGAGACCTTGTGGAAACCCAAATCCCGCAGCGTTACAAAGTCAGACAACACTCTGAAATGCAATTTGGCCTCAGCTCCGTACAGACACTGTCTCTGAAGCGGAATGCGGAAACACAGACCACACAGTCGCCTAGACAGCACTGCTTTCGCTTCGCTGTAGAGGACTGGATAATACAGAGGAAGGTAAAGACGCACAACGTCTTTAAGGCACCTCAAATCGACCGTTCAAGACCGTTGTAATGTCATCATTGTATGTTTCTTGGCACTGCAGGAGATATCTAGATAACCCTGGTATCATGGCTACGGACATAATTTTAAAGCGAGCAATTGTGACGTCATCGCAGTCGATAAGTTCCTCGCAAATATACTGAAGAACTGCTCGTCTGTGTTCATTGGTCAGCGGTATGTAGCATCCAGCAAATGAGCTGTCGAATTAAACATAAACTGACGAAACAAAATTATAAACGTGCCTCGGAGGAATGCATTTTATGAAACGCAATGTAAACTTGTTATTCACTCGGCAATTTAGGGTTAAATTAATCAAACAGTAGAGATGTTTTAAGTGTCACGCCGGGACCGACTTATTGGCTACATAGTCAAGTGCAGAGTGTATTCCAAGTCGACGCGACATCCATGGGCTGTGGAAATTTGCAGCAGTCTACAGCCAAGGCCCCTAGACAGAGACACACACATAAGGCCCCCTAGACAGAGAGTGTTCTAGGGGGCATGCTACAGTTCACTTACTCTGGTAATTATGTCAGATCTGAGTGTATGCGCCACGCCCTTGAAATCTTCAGACTTGTGACCTCAAAATTATGTCACGACGCTGTGGAAATGCCAAAGACTCCTCCCTGCAACAGTGGCGTGACGTAATTGTGACGTCACACTTCTGAAATTCAAGAGCGTAGCGACTAAACTCAAATCTGACACAACAATCTCTGCAAATGAACTGTGGCCTTGCTACAACCGACCACTGTTATTCCCGAGACCGCATCAGCGATACCGCAATTTTCTATAGGCTTTAGTCTTTCGAAGCAAGCATTTTCAGTCATAGTGGCAAGTACACGCAATTGCCAGTGCCTATTATTGCGGAGATTGTTAAGAATTGTTTTGAGAGGCGTCCTTCCACTATCAAAGCTTTGATGCTACTAGAACAAATCAGACAATCCTAAACTTACAGACTTTTGAAACTTGCTGTCGACAAATATTGCCGAAAAAATCGGAGTGCAGCAGGGGAAAATAATTCTGCTAAAGTCTAAGATGAAAAGCTTTATTTAGTATGGAGTCTTACTTTATTTTTTTCTTCGGACTGTATCAGCTCTCTTCCCACGCACAATGACTGTACCACCACTGTTACTTCCAAATCGTCCCACTGTACAAGCCTCGACATTAAGACCTTATAAGCTTACCCCGGTCATTCGCATTTTACAACACCCACCGATGGCGTCGCTTGTTCTTTGCTTGTGGTACCATAGTTTTTCTGTTTTAAACTTCCCGAATGATATTCTAATTTCTGAAGACGGCAAAAAAAGTACTTGAAACGTTAACATTTTAGTTAATTTCGTCGACCCTTTATTTAGTTTACATTCATAGCTTTTGGAACATTGTCTGAATTGAAGCGAAATTTGGTTATATTACGTAACGAGTTATGATTTTCCAGAGCACCAACCTTCACCAATGACAGATTTATATTAATTCAGAAATTAACAACATGCTCACCTGTAGTAAAGTGATTTACACGTTTTATATATAAATTTAGAGCGAATTTCTTCGCAGAATGGAGGACTCCGACGTTGTGTTATTTTGAAAGTATAAGTAAGAGTGGCTGATGGGTTTTTAGGTTTATTTGATCCCGAATTTTCGAACCAAACACACGACTGAAGACGAACCTGGCTCAACAGTTCATTTCAAACAAAATTAAAAAGCCCAGAAGGCAATTTCACTCATCCTCTCAAAATATGGATAGTGTGCCCAGAAGTTAGTGGGTGCACGCACGCTCACATACATGCAGCATAATAGTACACGATGATGCGGGACGAAGCGAAAACAACGAACATATACCACGTGAAGCAGCATCCTCCAAAATGCAAAATAGCAAAAAATAAATAAATAAATAAATAAAAATAAAAAATACAAAACCTAGAAGCAACAAAGAGCATTATTACAACAACAATAGTCCGGCATCAAACAACTATTGCAATCCCATTCCCTATCTCTTGCATTAGAATTCAAATCAGGAATCGAAGGTCTCACTTTGCATTTGATTTGCTCCGTGTTTTGTTTGGTGATGAACAACTGCAGTGTCCTGAAACTCGCTTTGATCCCGAGTCACCGCTTCATTTCCATCAAAATTGACCGATTTACTTTTGCAGACGACCACAACACGACCACAACACACGTGACAGTTGCTGTGCCGTGCGCTCGTTGAATACAAGCGAGATACGAGGTGTCCTAGAATTTTACTCGCTGAATTTCTATCATTATCCAAAATATGCTTAAAGAAAGGTTAATAAAATTTGGCACACAGGTTTACTACAAGAATTTTACTACGACAATGTACGTGGCACCTGGGTCCGGATGGTTAAAAGTTAGCCAAGCTTGCGTAAAGTTACGATTCAATTATAAACGTACACGACTAGGTTAACGTTTCTCGGCGTTAAACGGACGTTGAGATGCTCAGAGCAGTTTTACGTGAACGTAAAGGCTTCTATGAGTGCATGCTGAAAAATTGCCATGAGGCTCGCTCAGCCAATAGGGAAGCGCGTTACACATGCAGGTAGACCGCGCTATGTAAACATTGGAGCTACAGCTGGTCGGTGTCTGTGTGTGAGAAACTCATGTTGATACTCTTGTCTCAACTTTATCTGTCGTTGTATGGGGTTTAATGTAATAAAATAGATAAATTTATTCCACCCAACAAAAAATAAATAAATAATCCAAACTTTTACGAAAAGGAATTATAGGCAACAATTTATTACAATGGAAATAATCACTGCTGCAGCAGTTCACATTCCGATTGTACCGGGTTTCATGCTGCAACTTATAATGCCGATGTCACGCGCTAGTCAAAAGAACGAGTATACATAGTATTTTTTTATCCGAATGTGTTGATGTGCCCGTATAAAAAGCACACACTTGCAACAAGCTTGAATTATAAATCCCTCCAGATACAATGGTGTGTCCGAAACATAACTAACGGCACTTGCGGAGTAAACTGAACTGACGGTAAACATTTTTACACCATTTCTTGGCAATCTCAAAGCTGTGTTAGGAGATTTTAATATAACTTTCAGACGAAAAGTTGACGATACTCGTTCGTTTGACAAGCGTGTGTTATCGCCATTAAAGTACCATTCTTAAAGCTAACATAAGGGACAAGATTTACTGTTATATTTTGGATTAACAGCAGTTGGCAGTCAGTTTTAACCCGATAGAAATTATTGAAGTAGAACAGTTTTGGATATAAATTGCTGCTGTTTCACAGTTTTCATCTAATATATGATAAACAATCATGAAAATTTAGAGCTACAAATTAAGACATATTACAGTTTGAAATACGGGGTGCATTTTTCATATGGTGTAATCTTCTGTCTTGTGTTTTCACTTCACCGCGTTCGAATATTTCGTGATATCCTTGCAAACACAACTGTAGGTTAACCAATAGTTTCCACAAAATGTTTACTGTCATATGTGCTGGCTTATGCCGATGCCACACGCAAGTCAAAAGAACGAGTATCGTAATCTTTTCGTCCGAACATTTTGTTGAACTCTTCTAAACACGCTTTCAGACTGCCAAGAAATGGTGTAAAAATGTTAACCGTCAGTTCAGTTTACTCCGCAAGTGCCGTTAGTTAACTTTTGGACATATTATTGTATCGGGAGGGATTTATAACTCAAATTCTTTGCAAGTGTGTGCTAGTTAAATGGGCACATCAACGCAGTCGGACGAAAAGATGACGATACTCCTTCTTTTGACTAGCGTGTGTCATCAGTATTAGCAAGTGTCACTAGTGCAGTGTCTTGTGTCTTTTGAAGTTTTAGTGAATGTCGTCCCAGAGAGCATAGGCCGTTTTTGTCGTTTGCAGAGACACAGCAACGCATTCGAACGCTGTGAAGGAAAACACAGGACAAAAGACTGTCGCCTGCAGCAGGCCTAATATGCCATTGAGGTAACAGCTGTTGGTCTTGATCAACATTAGCATTTAATACAGCAAGTGCAATCATCAGAATTACTCCTATAAATAGCTACTAAATGAGGATAGTTGCCCAACCTGTGCTTATCATTTGAAAAGTCTCATTTTAGCTTACGCCAGACTGTGACCATTTTTCAGAAATGCAAAAAGGAAGACATTGAGTGAAGCATTACAAACTATATGAAAACACTGAAGCATTGAATTAGTGCATTCTGTCGTCTGGTGAATAATTGTAAGACCGTAGGCTGGAGACTGTAGATGCGCTGAACACATTGCTATTATCATGAATCCAACTCCAATAGAGCTAAAAGCTCAAAATTATGCAATACTGTTGTCTTTTTTTCATTTTATTGCTATTTTAGTTAAATAGCTGTTCACTTAGTGGCACTTACAACTGCTCCGACCAACCTTAAAGTTAGGAGCAAATTTAAGATTAAATCCAGCTAAGTGAACGTTCTAAGTATTTTAAGCAGTCGGTCACAACTTCTAAGGTTCACGTAAGTGGTGTTACGGCAACAGCTGTGCGCCACGTTCACGTAACGATATTTTGAACATCCCGGCCCAGGGTACGAGGATGCTAACTGCATGATATATCTCGGAACATATGATGACACCAGACATATTCATAATGAAGGAATTTTCAATGTTTTTTGGGTTTTTATTTATATATAAATCCAAGACTTCAAGCCTTTAAACGAAACACAACAAAAACAAGAGAGCTCAGTAAGTACCCAAGCGTTGCATTCTGGCTACTAACAAAGGAAAAATTAAACATATTCAACGGATTTTGATCTCATGAGTACATGTTTAATACGAAGGTTAATTTACTAGATGTTCGAAATACTTCAGCTCTCCTGATACATTTGCTGTTTGATAGTAAGTTCTTTGATTCTTTGGTCTTGCAGTATTATTATTTCTAGGTTGATTGCTGTTTTGTTGTATCAAATTATACTAAGCAGGCTAAAATTGGCACAATTGGTGGAGGAGCAGTGGGGGGCGCTGTGACGTCAGCTGTGCCGAGCGACGCTATACACAGCCCACTGCCAGGGACTCGACCTACAGTCTCTCATATAAAGCTTTGAATAAGGGTTCCAATTAATCTTCATTTCCACCATAATGTACTTTGTCTGTTACTACGTAGGTGAAAAACAGAGAATTACAAATAAGTAAACAACACACTTCAGAGCTTGTCATTACACCACCTCCAGGCTGGCCAATTATGTGGAACCAATTATGCGGAAATCGAATTAACTATAGCAGGTACTCCGCCTTCATTAACATTTCTTACTTCAATTCTCGTTCTTTATACGGCCTCAACTACCATCAGTGAGCACGAAACATTATTCAAATATGGTTCAGAAGTTGGCACGAGAGCGTAGGAACATGAACTACCACGTATTCTTAAGATGAGGCGTAATCAGCTGTCATCTATTGGCTAGCCGAGGTTAAGTGAAACTAAGTCCATTCGACTTGAGTTATCCGCATTCAAGCAGGAGCGAGGACAGGGCCAGTTTGACTAGCATTGCAAGTGTTAGAAGCAACCCGACTACGCTTGAGACGTCTGAAAAGTCCATTTTGGGGAGCAGGGCAGGTTTTGGAAGTCTAAGGGGGTAATCAATTAAGTGGAGAAAGGGTAAATAATAAGACAAATTTTCATTTTGCACTTGAGTGACAATAGTTACAATATAACGTTGTTCATAATTATTAGCTTTCATCTTTCTTTATAAAGCCAAATAATGCTTTTATATACCTCCCAGAATTCTCTGCTCTAGCCATCAGACTGAGGAGCCTCACGTAACTGCATCGTCATCGATCGATACATGGTGAACTTACTTCGCCGTAGTAGATGCAATATGGTAGATGGGTTACGGAACCGGTCACTACAACAGCCGGACTCAGTGCGCTGTTTTTCTCTCGGTCATTTCAATGTTGATCTCGATGCACTGTACATATGTACTGAGTTTTGAAGCTATTAATAAAGATAAGTTTTTGCAAAGCTGGCATGAACGTGCTAGAGATGGCGTGCAGCTGTTGAAGTAGTAATGAAAACCACGTCATTTCTTTGACCAGGTCTAATAATCAAATCTAAAGTCGAATTTAAGTCAAAGCATATATTTCTAAAATGTAAAATTTCCAATTTACATGGTTTATCATAAAACTGTCGTCACACAACTGTCCTACAGATATATAAATTTGCTGGATATTGCAAAAATCGGGATACCACTCTTGCAAAGCCTGGAGCTCGGTTCAACATGTCGGAACCACAGCACCTGTCTTTAAGCACCAAGCATTAGGCAAGCCATGTCAATTGGATGAAATTATATACAGTAAGTACATAATATATTCCATATTATTTGTATGTAAGAGTTGGGGAGTAGGCACCCCCCGACGTCAAGTATAGGACGATCCCCGGCTCAAATCCCATGACAATCACGTGAAGTTATTTCTACCCGAGAACATCTATCGCATTTGCGTACCAACAACATATTACCAGCTGAAACTCGTTAGCAATATTGAACGGTGAAAGGAAAAGAACACAGTCCTCTCTTGATTGCTCTATTAAATGCAGGGGATCTAAGCAGTGTCACTATAAAATGGACTTCACAGCAGTGTAATAGCGAGTGCAACAAAAGTCAACAAGAGGAGTGAGATACCCTTGACGTTTGAGTAAAATAATATTTGCATTTTGTAGTGGAAGCTGCAGGATTATCATCCGGGACATCGAAGATGCATAAAGAAATGGAGTGATTGATAAAAACAGATAACGACTGACTGAAGGAAAGCTGTATTTTCCCAAATATGGCGCGGTAAAAGGAAAATTTTAGGGTGGAAACAAAGCTGTGTTGTGGGTTTAATGGATACGTCAGAGATACAGGAATGCAATAAATTCTCAAGTTTTATAATCAAATTACATATCATAGGGTCAAATTTTGGGGGTATTTCCCATACCCAATACGTTACCGAATGAAAGATAGACATGCATGAGAGAAAAGTAAAAAAAATATGCACAATGAAATAGAGAACTACTATGATCTTACGTATCATCTGACCCCTGGCAATCTACATACTTTTTTGATTCGAAACTTTGAAATTTTCTTGATTAAGTGATTTTGATTTTATTTTTGTGTGTGCTACTTAATGGCATCAATGTGTATCGGATTGGAAGGAATCAAAATAATGTATTGTAACCTTCGTGCTTAAACAAAATTTGATTCAAAAGAGTTGGCAACTTCATTTTGTGATTACGATGAACTTTTACCAAAACTGGAGACATTTTGCAACTCGCCTACAGACCGAAAAGTGACGCCAAACAGTCAATCATCGACTTGGCCAAAAATTTGACCGTTGACTTATTCAGTTTTTGATGATTGAGAACGAAAAACGTAGATTATATCTAGCCTAATGACGACAACATCCTAGTAAGACTTCTATAGACAGCTTTATATTACAGAACGATCACTGTACGTGGCTCATTAGTTTCAACCATTATCTATAAGGTACGGCAACGAAAAAAAACTCCTAGCCAGCCACATATCATATAATAATCAATGTTGCCTACATCGCTGATTAGTTTCAACCATCAACAACAAGAGACAAAATCCTCCAAAAAAATTTGTAGACATCCGAGTATTACAGAACTATCATTCTACATCGCTCATTAGTTTCAACCATAATCGACAACAAAACAAAACTTCTAGCCAGCAACATATATAATAATCAGTGTACATTGCTCATTAGTTTCAATCACTTAGTATACAAGGTACCATCTAATCACCCGCCAGATCGGTAAGCGCGGCAGCAATAAGATCCGCAGAAACCAAGCGAAAAACAGCAACACAATACGTCCAGTAATTAGTGGAGTGTGCTTGAAGGTCTTCCGGAGAATCATCGTGGCCATTGTAGCCAAAGTGCACGAACAGATATTTGCTTTCGTAACCATTGTTTATGATTATCTCAGAATGTTAATTGTGTGGGAATAACACGTGGCAAATAAGCTTAATGTAATATGGAAAAATCATTTTGCCGATGATGAAACAACAATTACGAACTTTTTTCATAGCATATGTGAACATCATTACCACCGATGTAGCGAAAGCGTAGCTGTTCTGGGAACAGGATCTTTATCTGTGTTCCGCACTTATCTGTCGAGACAGAGGGGCATGCACTTGCGGGTTGGGTAATTTCGGCCAGACTCTGAAACAGTTGTATTTGCCAGAGTAAATTTTTAATTATCGTGCCCGTTCTTGCAACCAAGGGGCAGGTTCCACGTGCGTATCACAGATACAATCGAATTAAAGAGCTAATCCATGCCCCAGGATAGGCCCCAGAGGACCATCGAATTTATTCC
>LQNS02278180.1:7993037-8022003 GCA_001587735.2 Parhyale hawaiensis | reverse complement strand
AGGTTCCACGTGCGTATCACAGATACAATCGAATTAAAGAGCTAATCCATGCCCCATAGAATGGATAGGGTAGAGGAGTGAGTAGATCCATTGAATTTCTTCCCTATCTAAAAGTGAAGATGTGTCAAACAAGATCACAAGACACAAGCAAGACACAAAACACAAGCAAGACCGGTTCACAGACTTTTAGTATAATATAGATAGATAGATGGATGGATAGATAGAAGTTTAATTCTTCCATATTAGAGAAAGAAAAATAAGAGTGTCGATGCTCGGTAATTAGGGTGCTGTGAACCCTCATTTGGATGATCTTTGAAGTTGGCAAATGCATGAAAGGAAGCATGATCAGTGAAGCAGGATCAACACAAAATTCTTCGCTGTCATTTTATGACAGAGCGGGCTCTCCAGCTGTGTTATAATTACTCAAGTACCCTTAGCCATAGAATTCGCTACGAGCACGTAACGCACGGTTAGGAACCCACTCACGGAGGATCACCATATAGGGAGCCAAAAAGCCGAGGAAATAAAGGATAACATAAAAAAGTAAATCAGAAGGTACACGAAGAGCGAAAATTTCAAGGTGATACCAAAATAAAGACAGCAGAATTCCCGGGATCACTTATACTAATAAAGCCTATTTCAATGTTATGGCCTATACATTATGTCACCCAACGGGTAATAGAACGAGTTGCACAGAAATGAGCTGCACAGAAATGGTGTGCGTACTTTAAGTTTTGATTAAGTTGTATCATTCTAGACTGCTACTGTTTGCATTTAAGCACGTGTACTAAACATGTCCTGAAATAATTGTGGTGTGGTTCACAGTCTACATTCGCAGACATCCACACAACACAAGTGACGATTGGCTCGTCTTCGAATGCAGGAGGAGTCGAAATTGTTGTCTGGACATCTTAGCAGCCATGGGGCCGCAAACGAAATCAAATATAGCATTGCTTTGTCGCACCACATCTCGACGAGAAATTCAATCAATATCCCTTTGTTACTTAGAGGGAAAAGTTGTCCAGCGACAGGCAAACAAAAGGACGTAAAAAAACCTTGGTGCAGGTATAGAGGATGCCGATCTGAGCACGTCGTCAGACGTGAAAATAACTGTATGCGGACTAGACAAGAGACACTGACGTAAAGAATTGCGTTGTCGATATCTGCAAAAAAATGAATAGATCAGATTTAGGTATTATATAAGTTCATTCAACGGTTAATGAATGTAAAACTAGGAGAAGTGGCCGGATTAAGTTATTAGAAACAACCACTTCTGGATTAAAGTTTACACTGTGAATTTTGGGGGGATCAAAGGCAGTCTTCCGCCGACCCACATGGTGCGCAGTGGAAAAGTAAATGAAAAATAGAGGACTAAGTGTGTATCATGGAAAAAGAAAGCATCAAGAGAATGTGTAATGACAATTTGCACACTAGCGAAAAGTTTGTTCAGAACAGCGTTTAGGTGCGTAAGAACGGCATGCAGTTGCGTATGGTGCGTATGATCCAGGCGTACGTTCCTTAACTATCACTAAAGACGTCCGGCGCACAGCTGCATATGATCCAGTCGCCATGCATGCTCTTCACGGTTGATCAATGAGACAAAGTGCACGGCTGCGTATGATTCAGACACCATTTTCTACCAGATCGAACAACGAGGCGTCAGGTGTAGAGTTGCGTATAATCCAAGCGCCATGCTCTTCAACAGTACAGTTACGATTGAGTCAGGGCGCAATGCTCGATAAGATTAAACAAAGTGACGTAACGTATAAATTTGCGTAGGATTTAAACTCCTTAAGTAATAAGCAAAAAGACGTAGGATGTACAACTAGGCGCGATCTAAGGCGCTGCACGCGTTGAGATGGAGAAAAGAGATATAAGACACACAGATGATGCTAAAAGTTGCTATACACTTTCAACTACTACACGTAAAATAACTTAAAGGCTTTTCAGGACAAGTTTCGCTCTATCAGGTCGTAACTAAAGTTTTGACCGTCCTATTATTTAAATGCTAGTGCGTTATCTATTTAATTGTAGCTACTTTTTACTGTAGGACAGACTGTCTGAGGGAATCACGAACCTGTCGCAGCGTGTAAAAATACAAATCAAATTTTAGTGTTTGTTGATACAACAAAATAGCCTCACCTGGGATGAAATTTTCCAAGTTTCAATTTTATCCCCAACTGTGAAAAATTAGTAATTTGTTCCAGGACGCTATTGAATCACTATTTCATTTTATGCTCTTTTTGACTATTGACAGTTTTGCTTGCACTTTTAAGAGCTCACAAGAAAAAGAAACATCAACAGCAAATATACTGTACTATCAGTTCATAGCAACACCAGTTTTAGGTCGAGCAGTTCAAAAGTTCTTCAAAACACATGAATAAGACGCCCTAAAACTGAAGAATGCATGTTTGTTTTCAGAATATCTTTTATAACCGGCATACTGGTGCATGAAGCTGCCACTCAAACTGCGGTTAGAACTTTTTTCAGAACCTGACAGCAATTCATTGCAACTGTATCAAGCATGAGATGCCGATTCACTAAATATAATATTTAGGAAAGCATAACCCTTGCGTCCTCGCGGAAACTCACATCCCACAGCATATGAACAACTCCACAAGTATCAATAAGGAGCAGAACCCGAACAGACCGAGCTCGCGAGTAGAGTGAGACACTGTCGCCAAAACAGCGCTGCTTTCGCTGTGCTACGACGGGCTGCATTAGTTTGCATTTACTTTTAATTACCCAAACTTATAGATCCGCAAAAAGGTTTCTTTCCTGGTAGAAGCATCCAGAAACTATGAAAATACGACACGGGAGCTAACAGCCTATTCCAAGTTCAGGAACATCTTCAAGAAAAGGCAATATTTCAAGTCACGTATAAGCTATACCGTGACAGATTGAGCATGCAAGATAGTTGCCGTTCGACAGACGCATCGTGTCGTGAAATATACGATGAATGTGATCGTATTTCTCTGCGTTTGATGCCACATGCTTGAGTCAGCATGATATTAGTTTTAACTGCCCCGAAATCCTTTACAAAAATGTAGCTATCCAAGATGGGACGTACATATGCGCACAGTAGATTTGCTAAGGCGCCGACATTTCAGGTATTTGCAGAACATGCAGCATTTAGTACAAAAATAGATTAAGCGTGGGCCAGAGCAGAGGATGTACTGTATTGTTTGGACCGAATCGTAGGCGAGCGGTGCGGTAAAAATTCTGAAAGTGCGTGCAGTTTGTACTTACCACTGCAGAAGTAGAAAGCTTTTCTGCTTCCTTGCAGACTATTTATCAATGAGTGATGGTTTTCAATTTATGTTCAGTTTCCCCATCAGCAAAAGTCACTTCAAATTTACGCACGATTGTAGTACAATCGTAAATGGCATCTGGAAATATGGTGACAGCCGATATCATCTTATCA
Organism: Parhyale hawaiensis; assembly: GCA_001587735.2. Lineage (NCBI taxonomy): Eukaryota > Metazoa > Arthropoda > Malacostraca > Amphipoda > Hyalidae > Parhyale > Parhyale hawaiensis. The sequence goes on along the minus strand of LQNS02278180.1, from coordinate 8,018,579 downwards.
TCTACTACCGATTGCTGTTATGGTGATAGATCTGAAAATTTATTCACACCCCCTTGCATTAGCATCGGTATTTATAAATTTGATAGAATGCTACCAAACGGCAACGATCTATGAACATATTTTCATTTTTGCAATTACTTATAATGGCTTTAAATTCACTATCGACACACTACCAAGTGACAGTGATCTGAGAAAATACCTTTACAGTTTCTTATCTAGCACTCTCGATTGCTACTAATCAGCAACAGTCTTTCGAAGTATTTTACTGATTTCAGTTTGTAGAGTCACATTCACTGTTGACTGCAATCAACCGCCAATGATACCAAAAAAAATTCTAACCAGGATATAAATTCATTATCGATTGTCACTAATCGGCAATTAATAGTTCTTTAAAATATTCAATCAATTTCTACCTATGCTTTTGTTTTTCACTACTGATTGCTACCAACCGACACTATAATCTCAGAAAACATCTTCACACTCTTCTAACCAGCACGTAAATTCACAACCGATTGCTGCCCCTGCATAGGAATCTCCGATAAAAATCGCAGGCAAGAGCGCTAAGTGTTCTGTAGGGACGCGCTTATACGACATACTCTTTAATGGAAGGACAAGTGCAACAAAGCGCGCACATGGGCGTGTACGAGACGCAGCGCCACACATTGCAGTGCGTATACGTACGCTCTCTATCGTCGCAACGATCGCAATAAAAGCGTTAGGCGTACAGTTGCGTGCGTACAATCTTATGCGCCATGCACTTTAAGAACGAACGAACGTCGGAGCTCTCGCAGGCACGGGAATTGGAGACGCCGCAGTTCGCAGCTTTGCAAAGCTCTTTCTTTTGCAACCCATGCAGGCCTGCATGACAATAGAAGAAGCAAGCAATTCATAGAGAAATATAACATCAGACATCGTCGGAAGTAACATGTGTAGGTATTATAACCTGATACTCATGGCAGCTAAACAACGGATACTTTAAATGACAGAAGAATCCACGCACAGAAATGAGAACATCGGTGAGGTTGTTTGAAAACTTTAAAGGGAAGTCGGAAGACGACAGAAGAAAACACTTCATCATGCAATAGCCTAAAAAATCATCGGATGAAACCTACGAGGGTATTTTGACTTGATAAAAATAGCAACTAAACAACGGATACTTTAAATGGTAGAAAAAAGTACAGACAGAAAAAAGCATAAAAAATCGGTTATATCATTTGCAGAGCTCTACTCTGAAGTTTGAAACAGAACGATGATAAAAGCGAACACTTTGCACCTTAAGAACAGCACACTCGATGAATTTAAAATTGTATGCAATGAACTTGAATTAAGCTCGCCAAATCATATTATGGTCTTTTATACATTAGCGACCATGGAATACATATTTGCCATTGAATGACATTAAGTATTTAGGGTAGTTTTTGTTACGTCTGACACACAGCTGATGTATTCAGCAGCAATATATTGTAGATACTCTATTACAAAATCATAGGCAATTTTCCCATGTCTATAAATAGTGGGGGCACAGAATAATAATGGATAAGCGCCTAAGATATTCCGATTAACTAGTACATAATCTCACCAGTATAGTTGGAAATGGATGTGTCAAAACACACTATCATCTGGTGAGTGCGATCTCATTAGCATACACATTTCGTGCCTCATATCTAAAATTGCACAAATTACTTATTAGTGTACAACAATGACAGCCATTGGTTGTATTTTTCTGTCCCTGCCCTCAAGGTCTTTAGAAGAGAAACACGTGCCGCGGTCGGGGGATGGATGTTGGATGTCGAACGAGTCAGTTCGGTCGGTGCTTCGTGCCCTGGTCGGTTAAGGTTTGGAATTTTTTGCCAGCATCGGCTTTAGGTCGTATTGGCCTGCAGGCGTTTAAGTCAGCTGTTAATTGCTTTTTGCTAGATTGCCTTTAGCAGCGTTTCGGGCTTGCCGGTGTTGGAAAGTGCTTCATTTGGGTTGTATTACCTGTCCGTGGGAGCTCGACACCGAGAAGAATGTCGGGTTGTATTAGTTACATGAGTTACTTGTATTTTATAAGGGGCAAGAAGTCACCTCTTTACAGGTTTTCTTATTGGCATACCTTCTAATTACAGGCAGTGTCCGACATAATTTAAGCCCCTTTTGTTTTTCTCAGTTTTACTGTTTAGTCACAATATTTTTACTTCCAGGTACTGGATATCTGTATATATATATATATATATTCTGTGTTCAGTACCTAGATGTGCCTAGTACGTGAAAATAAACCATGAAGTACCACCTGTATAATTCGTTTTCGTCACAAAACTTTTATACAAAATCATAAGATTATATAATTTGGACAGGAAGGGATTAAACAATAGAACTACCGAAGAAAGCACATCGAAATATACACCAGTTCATACATCAGTTCCTTCTACAGTTGCTCGAACTCCGGTGATGATAGCAGCAAGTATGCGAAAACACGCGGAAACCGAAAATGCGTTTCGCAAAGCTTCTAAAATTCGAACTCGGATACGATAGAAGCACGGATACGGAAACGCCTTCAAATCCCTGGTGTGGTTTGCAAAGCTTCTTATTCTGAAGTGCGGCAGAGGCAATATGAACGAGCGAGTTAGAGGAAAGACTGCAGAGGCTGGAGTTCATATTCTCCTGGCTAAAAGTGGACAGCCGATGCTTGTATCCATGGAGAAAGATCTCTGGAACAAAACGCAAGAGTAATTCGAGGAACCAACCTAGGTTAACTGTAATTAACTTGCGTGATATCGGGATAAAATAAGAAATACTTGGATTGAAAGAGATACAACTCTCGCCGTGAAATAATAAATCAGAAGTAGTTAATTCATACAAACACTTTCAGCTCGACAGGAGCAAGTAGTGCTTACTTTCTGAATCGTTAATTTTGCTTCTGTGTGAGTACTACAAACTGTTTATTGTAGTGATGTCTCCATGCATAGGATGAGTGTATTCTTGTATTTTCCCTGAGCGTGCCATCCTCATTATGTGACGGGGCCCCATGACTAGTGAAATAATGATGATTATTATGTACTCGTAGGCGTATTTCTGAACCTATCGGTATTGTGTTCTTACTAAAAGTTATTACTACTGTATTATTATTATTCTGAGATAATTATTTTCGTGAGTTAGAGAGTATTATCAAGGCATACATAATCAAATTAATCATGAGCTGAGCAAAATACAATACTAGCAGCTTAATGAAACAAGTAGAAATGAAACATATAAATAAGAGAGGTCGTGAAATAATGCTACATAATTATCAAAAAACTCCAAAATGCGAAACGAGATGATGTGTGGAGCAATTAAACGAAATATCAACTATCTAAGTCATAATGGACCCGAATAGTAAACACGGGCGACGACAAAATTCATACTCATTGAAATAAATCAAAACCATGAAAATAAAGCCGTGGGATAATAACTTATTAGGCGAAAATAAGAACAAACCACGGTGGAAAGGGGAATTTCTATAGAAAACAACACTGCCAGAAAACGAGATTCGGGATGAAAGTCATTCGAGAAATCATAAATGCGTCCGGCATGATGAACGTGATTCAAGAAATGATCATTGAAACACCTGTGCGTACAGAACAAGAATCATCTGAATCATATAGGCATCATTGAACCAGGTACATGCATTACTAAACTCAAACTTTAATCCTTTCATTTACCTGGTTTTATTCGTTCAGCAGCAGAAAACGCTGTTGTTCAGACAACGATTAAGTAGCTCCAATTTGCATGCACAAATGTCATTGCAAAAAAATGGGACGTACAATGGAGACCAGGAAAGATATGTTGACTCAGCCCTGTAATTACCTGTAATTATAATTAGTCCCGTAATTATCAATGCAGAAACTGGGAAGTAAAATGAAGAGTAGAGAAGACATATAAGCACTCAACCTGCAGTACACTAATCTCAAGTACAAAGAAGCTTCACTTTTTGAAATACAACGTATCACCGTACGTTTGGCAGTGAAGACTGCCTCTTGAGATGTACAGCGTATACACAAATTATACTTCGTATTAAATACAAGCAGTTCTCAATATAGGCCCCTCTCTTGTTCGTTGAAATAGACACCTTAGATTATATCAGCGGTTCTAATAGAAGATCAGCCAATTTTGTTGCTACTATTATTACTAGAGGCAAAGCTACAAGTTGGGAATATCGCGCTTACTACACCCCCAGGGGCTTAGTGGTTAGGGGCGTTGTTTCGCTTGCTGTCACTTAGCCGGCGTTCTGTTCCAAGCCAGGGAGAAAATCTTGGCGCTCAACAATACTGTGCCAGCATTTCTGTCACTCATAGTCTACCGCGGGATGGGATGAGAGGCGTGCTGACATTACGGTCAGGGCCAGGGAGCAGTTGTCATACGTACATTCCGTCAATGACACCATAGCTCAGGAAATCTGTGACCGGCTGCAGCCGTACGCCCGCCAGGGCTCTAGCAGAGTTTTATCTGCAGCACGAACTAGTGCATGTTGGTTCTTGTATAGGTGAGATGCACCATCAAGGCAACAATTCTTTACCTTCCCACACAAAGCATCTTATATCGTTAGTAAATGCAGCCAAATAATTCAACAAGAAACATGTTGAACATAACTCAATTAAAAACAAGTAGGATTTACTGTAATAAAATGATTTAACAAGAACTACGGTGGATTTTCTATAAAAATAACTCAAAGAAAAACATGTTGGATTTTACATAAGAAAGTAATTCAACAAATAACATATTTGTGTAATAAGAAAATTCAACAAGAAACATGTCGGCTCTCAGAGCTAAGGTAGGTGCCGAGTGTGCACCATTCTTAATAAAAAAGAAAACAAAAACAATTTCATTTGGTTGTGAATATCAGACAGCTCCTGCCTGACGTTTTGGTTCAAATAACTACATATAGAGAATTTGTCATATCTTTACCCAGTTACTACTCCGAAACGGCAATTATTATTACTGCTGCTTCTAGATTGCAGTAATTGCTAGCTTGCTAGTCAACAGCACCACACTAGCTGCCACTACGGCTACCATATAACATTTTTGGTAGGTAAGCCATGCACTACCAATGCTACAATTCTACCATTGCTATTCCTAGGCCATCAGCTAACGCACTTTTCGTCCGACCCCGTACGTATACACACTAACGCGCGCCCTAATCTCCTTTCTAAGCGCATTTATTATGCAGCGCTTCGAGCACCTCCGAAACGTATTACGCTTCAAATATCTTATGCATTCTCCAGCAAGATGAAGCCATGCTAGTCTTGCTCAAAATACTAAAGAAGATGCTTCATCTCTGAGTAAACACGCTCGGGATACTACGTCGCAGGGCTTTGACTACGCACCTAGATGGCCGAGAGAGCTGGACGCTGTAGCTATTGGACACACTTCTCAGGGAAAAGCGCAATTTGTGTTACCATGAATAAGGTATTAGGAGAATAATACAGCAGGAAGTGAGCGGTGGAAGAGCATAAAACATTCACTTCATTGTTATTACCAGGAATAAGTTTACTCACAGAAAATTGAATAACACGAAATACAGAGCACAGGGTGTTTCTGTGACCTAAGTACCATACACAACAGGTACCGAATTTGCCGTTCATATTAATGAACGACACATTAGTTATGCATGTAAGATCTAAGGTGATAAAATATGTTGGGTAACTCGATACGGTCTCAGGACGCCATTTTTGCAACTGAAGGATATATACATTAATTGACTTATGAACGCACATTGACAGCGTTAATCAAGCGTACATAATTTCACGAGTTTTGGAATCAGCATTTGAAGAGCACGACATAAATTCTGTTCCCATATATTCGCTTAACTTCCAGACGCACTAGTCCTAATTGTGGAAAAACATTGAAGAACAGGCGGCTGTATATTCTCTGGTTGATCACATGCTTCGAGTTTGCACCGTGTGCTCTGTAGCATAAACAATTGGTGCGTGGAGTATGAACCAAAGGTTTTCTATAAAATGCTGTCGTAAGGCATGGCTCACGGGACAGAGCACGACGCTCATGCGGTGACATTCTATTGGTAGGTACATTTAGTATTTCTCTTAACTGTTGCCCGGACATTATTCACGGAGATCGCATGTGTGATCAAAGTCAATCACAGTAAATTACCTTCTCATCTATACTATTTATTAATAGCCACGGACGATAGCACTTACCTGCGAGTTGCTGCATGTGGTCGGCTAACTTACAGGTAAAGTCGCTCTTTCCAATATCGTCACCGTGCATTATAAAAAAATTAAAAGACTTCAATATATGTATAGACATATAAAGCTTACTAGAATAAAAAGTGTGTGACAGGCTAGAGAATTTTTGTAGAACCTTATGCCATGGGCCACATTATACACTCAACTGAAGAGCGGACTTTTAGCTCGCACGTTGTACAGACACGTAGTGAAAATTGGTAGCAGAGATACGGTAGCATGAACGATGCGCGTGCTGAGCGTCCACTCATATAAGTTGAGCGCGCGATTATTTAGAGTGACCTCGGTACTCAGCGCAACACTAAACATGGTTTCCAAACAACAGTCACTAACGAATTCAGCAATGAGCATGTTTGTGGTGGATCCAGCAACTCAAAGAAATAGCGAACAAATTATTGCCATTACGATTACGTGGATATAAATATGTTTATGTTACCATTACTAAAAAACATCAACACGCCATTCACGTTCAGTGCCTTTAGAAACAGCGTACATAATAAACATTCAACTGACGAGCGAGCTTCCCAGAAAAGGAAGGAAATGTCATGTTTATCTTCCAATTACTCTATTTAGGAAACAGTAACCATAAACATGCAATAATTACAACGAAAATATCGAACATTCTGTACGTGTTTCCGTTACACTTCCAATGAAACTTTAGCAAATTGTTCATACAACGGCGAAGTTGGTACTTAAAAACATAAGAAAGTAGTAAATATGTCTGTACCAGTTCCTCACCTAAGACTTTCTATGTTATTCTCCTCATGCTGTCGTTGCTCGACTCAAAATTAATATTGTATGGTGAATATGTTCATACAAGGACGCACTCTTTATACATGCAGCGAACACATCCATACACTGAGCAAGTAACCTGAGAATATAGTGAACACGTGCAAACAAGCAGCAAGTAACATAAACAAATAGTTCATACAATGACAAAGTAAGCTAAGAAAACAGCGAAGACATTTGTGTTGAAGTTACTCACCCCAGAAAGCAGTGATCCGGGACATGCGTAGGGATGCGCAGTTTTGGGAGCACGATTGTCTTCCCCTTCCTGGTGCGGAGCGTTATGCTGGAGCCAAAATGCAGTTCCGGAGTCGGGTTATGAGGAGATAATATGGTCAATCCTTTGACTTTAGGTATGCCGAGCATGGGCGAATGCCGCCCTGGGGAAACCGGAGGAAGCCCGAGGGCGCCATCATCAACAGACAATGGAGTGATCAGGCTGGGCACTCTCAGTTCAAAAGAGGCGATCATGCTGTTACGATCAGGAGCTCTTGTGATGTGGCGAGTCTTGGGCTTAACAGAAGGTTGCTGTTGGGAATATGGACTGTCAGATGCAGGAATGCTACTGTTACTTGTCGAGTTGCTCTTGTCCATAGAAACTGCGCTGCTTGCGCTGGATCCCAAAGTCAGGAACTCACTTAGGCTGAGCTTCTCCGGTGAGTACGGCAGATCGGTGTCTGATTCCCCTGGACTCTCGGGAATGCTGGCCTGGGACGGCATGTCGAAGGATCGGTATCGGAAACAAGACGCAACAGACGAGGAAGTTGACGTGGTTGATGATTCCGAAAATCTTCTTTCGTCGTCCTGCCACTCAGGTTCGCAGAACTTGACACTGTGCCGAGATCCGTGGGAAGAGCCACTTGAAGCTCCAGAATGTCGTCTGCTTTTGCCCAAAATGCTGATTGGTTCCTGAGATAACACTGCCCCGACCGACGACGCCCTGCCTGTTCTTTGATCCAACTGGTGCTGAGTTTCGCTTTCTGACGAGTCTTGTGTTAAGACTCTTCGAGGACGTCCAGAGTCCAAAGAAAAGCCCTTTGGCCGGGACATACTGGAGGTCTTTAGCGATGGACAAAGATTGATGCAATCAGCAACCTCAGGTCCAGGCAGCCCAACTTTCTTCACTCACTCTAAAGCAGGAATTCGTCCACTGAAGCAACTTTTAAACGAGGCATTTTGAGTTTTTTTTTCTCCTTTACTGGGCAACAATTGTTCCGACGAATTGTCCTCCTTCAACAACTTTAATAAAGCGAAGCATTTTGCGTAAATGCCGGAGAATAGTTATTGATCACATTTATTTTTCTTCTAGATGGAGTATCGTAACCCAATTCGAATGTTTTCTTAGCTGGTGAACAAACAGATATAGTGAATTACTTTACTATGTAACGTTCAAACGAAGCACTTCGATATTTGATTAGTATTGCGCAACTGATTTTTATGATTAATTATAAAAATATGAAGAAATGGATATTCGAGCGAAAGGAGAATAAATTTTCAAAAGTCATTTTGAAAGTATAAGTTACTTTCTTACAGCCACTTCAATTTCTTGACTGACTGTGATACGCCCTGGGAATTAAACGCGTGAAAGGATATGTTATATAATATTACAAAGTACCTGAAAACATATAAATAAAATTATTCCGATTTTTTCAATGGCGAGAAACTTTTTAAGTAAATTATTTTAAAATTAGCGATGAGTATCATTATTACTATATTCCTATCTTGAGCATATTATAATAAAGACATAGTCACACGAAAACGCAAATACCAGAAAAATAGGGTTGCCTTATAGATTAACGAGAGTAGTTTGAACTGATAATTTCTGGCAGTCTCTACAGTATATCGGTTTTGTGACAAATTTTCGAGCGCGAACGAACTTCTGACATAGTAACTAGAGTAACTGATACCTATAAAAATATCGTAAAAGTCAAAAGCTTATTAATTACAAAATTTGACCTAGAATTGTTTTAACGCGAGTACAATTGGCCGCTTACTGTAAATGCAATGGTAGATCCACTGAAGTTCCGGATGGGAGACTGCATGCATATATTTCCTCTCAATGGCAGCGACCCTTAAATGAACTACTTACACTTGTCAAAAATTCGAGTAGGTAGCGGCCTATCTACTTCATGACGATTCCTCTAAAGCAGTATAGCCTCAACTTGAACTTATTATTATTATTATAAGACTTTGTTTAACCTCCGTACTCAACTTGAACTTCGGTATCCTCATATCCTTAGCAATATAACAGAGGGTCTTGTAGCCCTTCTGTTGGGGAGCATAAAATATCAATACAAGAACCTCAGCAGAGGTCCGTCGATCTCCACTGCCAGGGTGTGTAAGTTTCGAACTGGATTTAATCCACCGGCTAGGCTTTCTACTGTAGAATTTTAGCCTACTAGTGCTCACTGGCAGCTCTATACGCTCACGCTCACATGACCAGCTAATACGAAGGCCAGCTTGCTGGGTAATCACGCGAGCAAACAGCTGACTATGAGACAATTTTAATTCGACATGGTGCGGGTCGCGCTATCGTCGTTCGCGACGATTTGTGTGCGTGTTTGGGTACGCAGATCGTGTGCACGTGAGCGGCGTTCAAATTGGCGCGCCGCACTGCTCGCTGTATCGCTGATTAAGTTAGGTTAGGTTAGGTAAGGTTAGGTTAGGTAACGTTGCATAACGTTAGGTATTGTTAGGTAAGGTTAGAAGGGTTAGGTTGGGTTAGGTTAGAAGGTTAGGTAAGGAGGTTATGTTAGGTTAGGTAAGGGTAGGTTAGGCTAGCCTATGTAGTGTTTATTTTAGTGGTGGCACGCGCAGGAAAGCTTACTTGAAAGCAAAGTCGTCGTGAACGACGATAGTGCTACCGGGTTCGCCAAACATTTCGCTTGGTTCAACATCAACAATGAAGGGCATCAAAATGATATTGATCTCAATGAAATCTCACTTCTTTCTCTAACTCACGTTGACGTATCCACTGTTTGATGCCTGATCATGAAAACACAAAAAAATAAGAGCGAATGTTCTACAACAGCAACAGTAAATGAGCTTTTGGCAAATCCAAAATGATGCTCGTAGTTCTGGGATAAAAATAAAAAATTTGGTCGACTTAGTAAATAAAGAAAGTTTTTCCGCATTCTGTGCCGCATCTCACAATTACTATCGACAATTACTTCAAATGAAATTTCATCAACTACCCATATAAGAGCAGATAAAACAATAGTGTATGGCTAACGAGAGAAAAAAGGTAGAGTCAACCAACTACCCAGGCTGGAAAAGGTGGCTAGCTCACTGTATTTTTTACCCTTCAATTAGAGAAGCAGGCATTCTTCCTCCCTCGTATAATTGGCTCGCTTCATAGCGATAAAATAACGAAGTAGGTCATATGCGTCCCACACGATCGCATCTGCCATGCAGAATACTATAAATAATTGCAGCGACTTCAGTAGTGATGCATTTGGGATTTGTCTCATGGCAGGTGTCGTGCTTGCATCAGCATGTTTTCATTTTTCATTCACAGAGAGTATTGTTAGAGACTAAAACATGAACAAGATAATTCTAAACCAGAGACAATAGTAATTTATGAATTCAGATCACCATAATACGTGGATGCAAGTAAATTTAAGTTACGGTGTAACTTATGTTGTATCACTTTGGGCAAAATAATGAAAGAATGGGACACACAGCGGGGAAGTTCACAACACAAAAACTTGATATAATTTAAATATAAGTCAATGATGAAAGAAGCAGTATATCTTACGTTGTTTTATCTCGCACATGGTAAACGGATGTAAAACACAGTAGGAATATTTAACAAATAAAAATTTTACGATTTGAACTAATTTAAGGACGTTAAATGGAGGGCATTTGATAATGCACCTTTTCAAGTAAGGCCATGATCGGATATAAAATAAAACAAAAATTAAAACAACATGAATTAAAGTTAATTTATAAAAGATATGAAATATGCAAGTTGTCTTCGGAAACTTATAGAAAGATCTAAAATGTCGGCAATGAGACTTTGCTACTCAGCCGACAAGAGAGGATTGCCAGAAAGTGTATCGTAGATTACCAGCTTCGTTTACAAAGCATTTGAAAGTGTTTTTGCAATATGCATGCATCTTAACCTCTGGCCGTCCGCAACTGTCATTGAATTTTGTAAAAATAGCGCTAATTAAACTGGATTAGAACAGATTTTTTTTGTGGCATTAACGAGTTGATAAGATGATCCTCACAGTTCTCTTAAGTGAGGGCCTGTTTCATTACAACACGCGGCATCTCTTACTACCTAAAAGTCATGCAGTAACGCAGATAGACAAACTTAGCATACATCGATCCATAAACATTTACATACCTGTGATGCTATTAACAGAACAATACATATTTCAGAAATCCCTAACTTACGGCTGGCGTGAAAAACAAAAGAAACGCATTGCGTTGAAAATTACAACACATGTCAATATATCGGGTTCTGGTAAGACTAGGGACGGTAGCCCGACAAAGTTAGCAGCTGATATAGCAAGAAATAGGAGGCACCGTATTACACCAGTAGCACAGTACCATCTCTCATCGCTAGTGTCAGAGAGGCACTGCGTTCGGACAGACTCACTGGTGTCGTTGCCCACCGCTCTGGTACACAAACACGATAAAGGCCGGCACTGTTCGCTGGACAGCCTATAGCTTCCGCCCCGCTACAGCACGCTGTAACATTCAGGCGCAGTACCTATGTACCTACGGCCAAAAGTTCACTACAGGATCTGATGCACACTAGCTGCAGCAAGAGTGCGACAGCAAGGCAGCAAAAGCCTGGCATGACACCGAACACCGACCAGCAGCAAGCGCTCGCATCATTCCCTTAATGTGCTTCATGTTGCGCGCAACTTTCCATTTTCTGCGAATGTGATGAGCTAATTGGATCGCAGCTCTTCTCTGCACACACGCGAGCAGTGGCTGTGATACGCTCAACTATACCCGCCATCCGTGTACAGAGTGAGCAAGGAATGTTGCAGTTTTCCGCCCTACACGTGTGCAAACCATTGAGAACATGTTGCAGGCACTGAATCAGAGTGACGCGGAACAGATAAATGTGTTTTGAATTCTTTTAGTAGTACGGAGCAAGCTTGGAGTACAATGATAGGGGAATATGGAAGGAAACTTTTACTCCATACCCAAGGAATGCTGTACAATAATTGAAGACACGCTGAGGCACTGAACCAGAGTGACGCGGAACTGGTAAATATAAATTTAGAAACATTTAAAAGTGCATACAGAGTAAGTTCAGAGTAAAATCATAGCGAAATACATGATCTATAGTCAAACCAGCGTGAGGAGCCCGATGGGCGTGGATAAGAACGCAAAGCAACTTGGCCAAATCTCACTTAAGCGCGTGGTATAACTTTTCTCAATCGATAAAAATATATTTATATTCGGTTCCTCAAAGTCCATTAGTTAATAGGTTAGATTTGCGCTGCTGCGTTCAGTTCACCCTGCTTGATGGACTGCTTACGCTGGTTTGACTATAGCAACGCAGACAGATGCGAACGTTAGAAAACATAGGCGTTGATATACTGAACATTTTAGACGCTCAGATTTTGTACATCCCTTCGTCCTCTCCGTAAAAATTTAAACAAGCGTTGTATTATAATATAATGATACATGAGCACCGTACATTTCCCTGCACGCAGCTGCAAACACTTGTTATAATTTGGAACAGTTATGAGATTATACTTTGGTGGCACCCATAAGGTTACTTATGTCTTTTAAATATTGCTAATTATACGAAGCACTGATATTAAAACGCGATATTCTCTCTAGTGGATGAAGTGAAGTAGAACTCTGCCAACAGAAAATTCCAGGACAGAGAAACGTCCAGAATTGGAGAAAATCCAGAAAAGTAGACAGTATTGAGTGCAACTGCTGGCGCTATGGATATCGAGTAACTAACAGAAAATGGTGTAGTAAAGCTGAATCGGTAGTGTGTCTTGCAGTGCAAATTCACGATTTTCTGCGACGCTGCTAAAGAAAATGTTTCACAAATGTAGGAAAAAATAGGTACATTGTAGGATTTATTTCTTCAAAATTCCATTGCAATGATTAAAGCAAGATGTGGGAATACTAAACCAGCACGAGGCTCAACTCGTAACATAAGTCATCGCAATTGGACAATTTTTGGGCCGGTATTAGCAAATGCCCTCTGCCATAAACCTATGCCGTTTGCCTAAAAAAAATACCGAATGGGCTAAAGTGTATTCCGTAGTTCTGTAAATAAGCAAATAACCTAAGTACAATTATATCGGATAAATCTACATGTTTAATTGAAGATTAGAAACTGAACTGAAACAATTAATAGTGAATATTTATTATAAAACACTCAACTAGTTCGACAATCGACTAGCACGCGCAGCATTTGAAATACTTCGATGTAATGTTGCTTACTAGCAATGTTCTCCTTTACATGGCCTCTTCTTATTCCTTTCTGGGCCCTGTACCTAGTGCAAAGATGCTGTTTAATATATACTGGCGAGCATAACTGTGAACCTAGGGCTGCAATGTTAGTGTGTTCTCAATACAGTTAGCATTCTAATCAACATAATACAGCTGACTGTATACTGACGGTGCGGCCTACAGCCTTACGCCAGGAGGCACTAGCCCCTCTATGATAACGCGTCAGCAGCTTTCTCAGCCGGCCGCTGTTTAGTTTCTTCCTCGGCGTAAATAGGACTTTCTTGTAACTCTAAGGACACATACAACAATCGGGCTGCCCTTAAGTGACCGTGTCTGATTTCCTAAATGCCTTGATGGATAAAATTGATTCTTAGAAAGGCACGGCGACGACGGATTACTGAGTTTTTGTCAGCTAGCAAGCGCAGTGAATGGTTGTAAGAAACATGTGATAAGCCGATGAATTTAGTTATATTAAAAATTATGCGCAGTATAGAAGAGTGAAAGGGTATGAGAGAAAGTAGATTTACTGATAAATATGCACAAATTTTAGGCAAAGTATTGTACACAGTATGCTTACGTACAGATGTTCTTACCTTTATGGAGAAATCGCAAAACGTTGTCTCATCATATGCTACTGATGCGAACAGTTTCTATATAAGTCGCTAGAGGCCTAAACTTTAACGAACTGCTTTAGCTACGAAACACATAAGCCCTGACATGCGAATGCGCTTCTCGCGGTCCATGTCTTAGCACAGGCCACAGCCGCGATACAATATCAGCAACCATAAAATAAGTTCTCATTACGTAGTGAATTTACTGGTGCAATAAACATTTTACAAACAACCAGTCATACTTATCCAATAAAAGATGTACACAAGTACCATGATGAAATATTAATGTGTTCATTGAGGGTGCTGATAAATCGTTAGCGTTGCGACGGTTCATCAAATACACTGAAAAATATTTGGATGAGCTCTACATCAGTTGATTCCAGAGTGTAGAAACTTCGATCAGTTCTGCAGGGGTTCATTCAAAATACATATGAATATTCGAGTGAGTGCTACGACATTAAAGTCGAAACGTGGGTAAATCGGAGAATTTTTCTTACGATTCATTCGCGACGTAAATGAACAAATATTTTGCTGCGTTCACGAAAGGTTGTGATAGCACGCTGGCTAGTCCTTCGACTGCTTAATACTGCGAGCGTTCTTAGTCACAAAAGGTTGTTTTATTGAAGAAACTTTTCGCTCCTGCGAATTCAGATCAATCACTACCGCCGAGCAACTGCCTTAAATAATTTTTCTGGGCCTCCAAAAAACTACGCCAGCAAACATTTCAATCGGGATCCTGATGAGCTTGGCTCGCAAATAGCTTTGGATTTTATTGAATTAGAACGCAATATCTGCAGAATTTAGACGATCGCGAGGCGTAGAAGCCACGTGTATTTAGCGAGGATCGGGGGCATGAAACCTGCTGTCAACTACTATTGCTTGTTGCGTATTTATAAAAGATGAAGAGTGCGCTATAGAAAAACAAAAGCTGAATGAAATTCGCGAGTAAACACCGCCCGCGCATTGAAAATCAGGACTTTGTAAGAGAAATGAGATTTTGAAATTTGTTATATGAAGTGTCTGATGATGCTGAAGCCAACGATTATGACGGCGCAACTGAAATAAAAAACATTAAAATTGGTTGATTAAGACCATTATTTTTATAGACAGCATTGCTTGAAACTATGGTTTTTGCAACAGCACCAGGAATCGGAATTTGACAGGTACTATTTTTATTGACAGTGCATTAGCTAAATGGCAATAAAGATCTCGCCAGCGAAACAATGAATTTAAATTCGTGAATTTTTAATTCTGATCGTTCCTCAACCGAAATCGAGATTTTGCAATAGAACAAAAAAATTGATTTTTTTGCATATTAACTGTGTATTCACAAAGAATAATGACTTGCAGGATAAAGAATTCACAGAACGAAAGAAAAATTGGCATTTATCAGTTAATGATACTAACCGTGAAATGACTGAGAATAAAAATTGTTGCGAGATAAATTAGTTTAAATTCGTGAATAGTTACTACTGACCAAACAGTAACGAAAAATAAAGATTTTTCAAGGGAAAAGAAAAAAAAAGAAAATTTATCATCAGTAAGAAATATTACTGAATTTACATTAACCAAGGATACGACTTGCAATGGTCATGGAAGAATGAAGAATTCCTAATGAGAATAAGCTAAAATTTAATCTGAAGCCATTCAGATCCTATTTCCTTGTTATGCTACCAACTTTTCCCTAGAATTAGCAGTTACAATTCTACGTACCAAAAAATTATAATGGCAATAAAAATAAAACTGCATCTTTACCACTTAATGCAGTTAACAGTTTTCCAGTTAACGTTATATACTGACGATGTTGTCAAAATTATTGTGAAACATTCTACGGTCCTCCTAAAACAAGAAAATTTTCAGAAAACCAGTAAACCGACACTCCCTAGTCAGGAAACAGAAGCAAGAACAAAAAATATTGTTCATGTCCTCCGCAAAATCTGGCGAAGTGCATCGTAATCATAAATGCTGTTAGAGAGGCATCTGTCACATGAGAGGAAATTTACAGAAAGAAAAAATTTTCCAGCAGCTTCGCACAATTTATAGCGTCACAAAGAAACAGTAAACTTAGATACAGCGTCGTGCTATTTGTGGCAAATCCAGAGAGAAAAGTTTTAAAGGTTCTAACAAGACTGCACTTGCATAATGTAAAGGTGAAGGCAGAAGATCACGTATCTCTTGAATCAATATCATAAATAAACTTGCACGGACAAAAAGTCTATCCAAGCCTTAATAGATAAGGTTTCAAAAAACATAACCGAAAACACAGTGACCCCTCAAACTCGAAACAAAACTAGGGAAAGCTTTTCAGGTAAATTAATAAAAAAATTCTGTCGTGCACAAATTAAAAAAAAAAAAAACAGGTGCACCGCGATGGCTTCACGACACAAAACTGGCAAATGAAGACTTCCAATCTCCACATTTGCAAGCTTAGAAAGCATTTCAGGCAACACATGAAATTTCTAGCGTCTACAGGTTCTGCCCAATATTCACTGCTTGTTAAAGTAGGCCTAACAGGAATGTCGCAGAAGCGCTTTCCCACTCAAAACTCAATATGAGAAGAAACTTATTCACTGAGAGAAATCTTAACGTTTATTAATGCACTTTGATGCATCAACATTACATGCATTTTTGTCCCAAAACCGAAACAAGCAACTGCATCATAAATATGTCAAGGGCATCATCATGGTGCATTTTAAATAGCTCTACTGTAATTATGATAAAAGTGATGTATTTTGTATATAGTAAAGACACCTAACGAGGTATTCCTTTTACTCTAATTGTAGAATTTGAAAGTTCAAATATTGAAGGAAAAGTGAAGCAAACGCTGGGAGAATCTGAGAATCGAAGTCAACTAGCGAGATATTTTTCATTACTCCGCGGCACAGACTTCCTCTACTGTTTTACCCTCTAACGGGGACATACCATCAAAATTCTAAAATAATAAGGCATAATAAAATCGACGTTAGGTGCATCCAGTATATGCAAGATAATGAATGATTATTATTGTCAAAACAGAAAAGTTAGCTAAAGTGCATCTTGATTTTGCATATAGGGTCTCATGATGCAGTTGGAACGTTGATGATGCACCAATGTGCATCAAATTAGGTAAAATTGATGCACCTAAAGAGAGGAAACTTCGAATTACAATAGCGAGCTGAGTGTTGGTGTGTAACCGAGTATCGATTCGCACGGTTAACAAAACCACAAAAGCTTTTTTTTCAGTTTTTTCGCCGAAATGTGATTTTCTGGCTGCAGTATCTGCTGCGATGACCCACCAAACTACGCCATGAAGCACCTACGTGCATAAAAATTTTTCTCAGTGTTGGAGCAAAACCAGAGAACCAACTCGGTGACGCAGAACTAGACAGGACCGTCCTTAGATCAAAACAAGAAAAGAAGCTTCTCGAATGAAAATCAGAAAAGAAAGTCATTGGAACAAAACAAGAAAAGAAACTTATTAAAAAAACAAGAGAAGAATTCTTTTGAAACAAAATCAGAAACAAGTCGTTACATCAAAAACAGAATAACCCAGGCAGCACTCATACATTATATTAATATTATTATAAAGTTGGAAGGTTTTTTCGTTTTATACATTTTTCATGGCATGTTATTATCATGTTATTTTAAAATTACACCGTAATTTTTCTTTGTTTTATTTAAATCTTATATTATGATAATATTATAATACTGTTACTCATCAATAATATATCCTAACATTCATTTAATGTTCAAGAAAATCTTAATTTAACGTTATTCCAAATATTTAAGTGATGTTTTAGACTACCATGTAAAATATGCTTCTTCAACATTAAAAAATATTAAACGTAATATTAAAATAAAGTTTTAGACTAACTAATGAAATATACCGCGCACGCCTGTAACTTGGTTGACCCACCGCTTGAATTCGTGTTTCGCACTTATGTTGATTTTCTAATGTTGTCCACTGTGCACGAGAGATAAATGTTCGAATGTGTAATTTTAACTAGTATTACCTGAAGTTTACATCTGTATATGTGCAAATTTACTGTTATGTATAGAAATGAGTCCATATCTTTAATCTGATCATCTGTTGTTGGATGTCTGAGGCGGAGTCCAATTTGCTTTTGCATATACGGTCAGAGATAAAACTGGCAAATAACTTTGTTTATACCTAAACCTCTCTTGCCACGTTTTTCTCGGAGGACAGATTACGCCAGAGTGGGTAACTTGTTCCAGAATCCCTCCGCTGAAGCTTTAGCGGAACCAGACGGCTACAGATGCATCCTCGGTCTTTCCAGGGTTTGCCATAGTCTGGTGTATAATATTTTAATGCTAAATAATAATAAAATAACATGGACATCATAGCAATAAAATAATATAATTAAAATGTCACGGACATTATTTCAATATTACAGAGTAACCATAATTTGACAGATATTAGAATATAATATTTCATTAATGCTTAAATAATATTAGAAGCATTGTATCAATAATAGTTTATTATTTCATCGTAACATTTAACATTGTGCAACAATATTATCTAAATGTTTCTGAATAATGTTATACTAACATTGAAATAATCGTGTACAAAATAACATTATTCCAGTATTGGGATAATATTACCAAATGTTAGATCATAACATTATTCTGATATAAACATAACAATTTTTTCTACCTGGGAAGAAGATTTTCAGCTTCTACATAAAATCAACATTTTACAAAGTGCGCCGCGGCACCTGTTGCTTAAAGCTAAAAATACAAGCACCCTCGAAAGAAACTCA
This sequence comes from Parhyale hawaiensis, assembly GCA_001587735.2. NCBI lineage: Eukaryota > Metazoa > Arthropoda > Malacostraca > Amphipoda > Hyalidae > Parhyale > Parhyale hawaiensis. Next base: position 7,999,763 of record LQNS02278180.1, on the reverse strand, counting down.
TAGAAGAAAAAGTTTGAAGCACCTCCATGGTATTCATAGTTTCATCAAGTAACATAAAATGCAGCGACTGTACCCAGCTACTCCAAACAATTCTGGAAACATGACTATAGGTCCTTAAAAAATGAAATTTCACAAATAGCAGCGCGTCAAGAGCTGTACCCTAGACAAAATCTTGCCGGCCCAGCACCTGTAAACGACTTATGTGGCGTCCAAGCAAGTAGTTAGGGATGACACGTAGCTCAAGAGATTTCCTTGATGACAGGACATAATATATTTTATGACACCTCATTTGTCAAACATGCAGTTACACAAAACACGCACACCCTTCGGCGCCTACGATTTCATATGAACTTCAAGACAATACTAAAAAAAAAAAAAATTACGAAGCTCTTGCTAGTCAACATGGAGCTAGGAAAAGCTAACTGTCGCGTCTGGCCTTCGAAACAACACCTACTAAGATTCCTGTGAAAGAACACAGGAAAAATAACACTGTGCAGTTCTTCCGCAACCTTTTCACAAAGCACACGGCGGCACCTGCTGCTTGCAGCAAAGGCTGATAAGATTTGCTGCTTGAGAGAAAACCCGAAAAGAAAGGCTCTGCAGCTCCTGCTTAGAGCCACCAGTTTCACAAAGTTTCAAAAGCGACAGCGCATTTTAGATTTGCGGAGTCACAGGCAGGCCGCAAATATTTGAGAAGATGCAGAGTACCAGAGAGGAGCTCAGGAGGAGTGACGGCCACGTAAAGAGGTGCCAGTTGCGGCGGTCCTAGTAGGGCCAATGTCAACTCCGGCAACCATCGAGGAATTGGCGCGTTATTTCTTGAGAAGACAGAAGTGACGCACAGAAAATGCGGGACGGGCTAATTACGAAGGGAGGCTTCTCTCAAGGCTGGAATATTTTAAATATTCGGCAAAGAGAGGTCTTAATTATCGAAATGCGCCGGGATCAAATATCGGAAATATTTTTTGGTAAGAGATGGGAATAGTTATACAAAAATAAACGTCAGTATATGCATGTGCAAAAACGGAAGAACTTTGATACGCTGAATTGATTTTTACCCATTAATTATCTTGTTTAGCAATGTGCAAAACGGTTCTAGTTAAACAGACATTAATTATTATGTAACATATGTACAATTAAACGCGCACACCTGAAAAAAACATGACCGTTACTATACGCCTAGATAAACATTATGTAATCACAAATGTCTGCAAAAATAGATAACTTTAATTTTAGACCTACAGGGTCGATACCCAAACCTAGAAAGCTGACCTGTGAACTGGACATCTGTAGTGAACTAAGTCGGCTAACCAACACCACACTAGTGCAGAAAAACCTCATAGAATCACTAAAATTTCATAAACAGAAAGTAGAGCAATCTAAGACCGCACACCTCTGCCAAATAAAAGTATGTTAAAGATAATATCAAATTGATCCTAAAGTCAGGATTTCCTATTATCGTCATCAAAATTTGATTATTTGCGGATCTTGAGAATTAGAATAGTTGTAATTTTTTCAAGATCGGTCTTTATTTTCAGTTATGTTTTCACATACACAAAGACAAACATTAGTCGAATACACAAAAATGTAAAAAAGGATCAAAGCCAAAATTTGGTCATTTGTACCTTTGAACATTTTTAACAATGCGTACAAGTTTCATGGATATCCGTCGCCAATTTTTTGAGTTATATTCTGACAAACATTAGTCGAACACACAAACAGATCAACTGGTCATCACCAAAATTTGATCATTTATGTCTTCTAACATTTCTAACAATTCCTGTAAATTCTATGAAGATCCGTTCATAACTGTGTGAGTTATATTGCTAACAAACATCAAATCAAACATAGAGACAAACAAATATACGGACAAGCAAATCACCACAAAAGTTTGCTCATTTGCTCTTCGTAACATGCCTATCAATTTATGGAAATTTCATGAAAATTCGTCCGTAACGTTTTGAGTTACGGTACCAAGAAAAGAGAGGCAAACAAACAAACGGTAGGACGGATCTTCACCAAAAGTTAATCGTCTGTTCTTCCTAACATACTTAACAGTCCCTGTAAATTTCATAGGGATTTGTTCTTAACTTTTTGAGTTATGTTGGTGACAGAGAAACAGTAAGATAAATAGCAAACTCGGCAAAAACATGACATCCTTGGCGGAGGTAATTACGACGTTGTCGCGCTTATCAAATTAAAACTGCAATCATACATCTAAGTATTAACATTTTAGTAAAGCTACCGATATATTCAACTTCTAAAACTATGGTCTATCTGCTAGAAAACTATGTTTGGCCCAGTGATTCAGGGTTCAAATTTCCTTCCAGAACTTCAACACTGCCGCCAAACAATGCCTTTTTTTTACTCATAAGTAACTCTTGTGAGCATGTCAGGGTGACGTTTCAATTAGAACTCAATCACTTCCGCCATGTAAGCCTAATCCAACTAGACACCAAATTTTATTCCTGTGTTTCAGGGTTGAAATATCCCATAGAATTCAAGTACCACCGTCAAACAATGTTACTTTTATTGGAAAATAAATTCTGGTCTAGTGCTTCAGGTCTGGCATTTTTTCTTAGAATTCAAACACTTCCGTAATCACACGGAAGCTGAAGACCCAAACGGAAGAACTCCGCGTGTAAAACAAGGCCAAGAAGAAAAATCTGGAACCTGGAATCGCCCATCGTTACTCAAGATTGGGGGATTATTTTAAGAGCCAAAAGCGGCCACCGGAAGACATGGAAATGGAACAGCGTCTCTGCTTCAACGTTCAAATCCAAGAGAGATAAAGGGTGAGTGTAACACTGGACTTCATCGAAGGTATACCAAAACTAGTGCACTCTAAGAACACATACCCCCACCAAGAAAGGCAACGTTAACGAAAAGTCCAAATTGGCTTTGAAATTACGATTTACTTTTTATCAGCAGCAAAACTGGTCATTAGGGCCCATTGACAGTTATAACAGCTTCTGTAGTTTTCTTGAAGATCCGTTGATAACTTTTGGAGTTGTGCTGCTGACAAGCATTAGTCATCAGTCAAGCTCTCACAGACCAACCGATCATCGGAAAGTTTTGATCATTTACGTCTTTCAACAGTTTTTATAGCAATTCCAGTAAATTTCGGAAGCATCCGTTCAAAAGTTTTCGAGTTATTTAATTGACAAACATAAAATCAAACACAGAGACAAACAAACAAAAGAATAAATAGATTATCGCAAAAATTTGATCATTTACTCACCGCGAAATGCCTTACAACTCGGGTAAATTTCATAAAAGTCCTTCTATAACGCTTTGAGTTATGGTACTAATAAAAAAAAACAGACAAACATACGCTTGCACGGATCTTCACCAAAAGTTTATCATCTGTTACTGTTAACATGCTTAACAATCACTGTAAATTTTGTCAAGATCCGTTCATAACTTTTTGAGCTATTAGAGTTACAATTTTTGTCGTTCACCATTTCTATACAATTTAGCCGAAACCATGAGTAAATAGCGGTAAATTTGGTGGTGTTGGATTTCAACCTTGGGCAAAAAAAAAAAAGTGTCACTTACTGTGAAAAGTTCGAACACAATTTATCTAAAAATGCAAGAAAAATGTTCTCTGTTTATCACACAGTGAACTTTCAATGCATGTGTTAAAACAAGATCAAATTAAATTGAGCGCGTTCATGAACAAACTTTTCAGCTCAATCTATAAGAAAATATAAAAAGAAATACACGGCAAGTCAAATACTCGATTTTACATTAAGTTACGCTATGGGACATAAAACTATAGTTAAGTGTCAACAAATCCCGCAGCACAACAAAACCTCCACAAGAGTCTGAGAGGCACTGAACCCAGAACAGATATTACTCACGGGGCGCAGACACACGAACCACAAAAAGGTGCCAATATAACACGGCTTGTGCTTCACTACAGCGAGCGGTACAATATTCTAGAATAATTGAGGGTGCTCCCCAAACACAATTCTTGACTGCCACAGAAGCTAACGCCGCAATGCGGTTTCTGGAGCGGCTAAGAATTCTGTTAAGATGAGATGAGACTAAATTAAATCCCAAGAGAGATAAGCGACGAAGCAGAATATGAACTTTCCAGCATGGTAAACTTAATAATTATTGGAACAGCACGGTAAAGCTAATAATTATAGTACAAGTTTTCGGTATAGCAGCTCTCAATGAGTTGATAACAAACAGATTGAAATAGATTGCTAGTAGTAGCCGAACCAAGAGGCCCATTGCCACTGACGAGCCGGAGCTCTGGCATCGGCTCACTCCAAGCTATTGCCTTCACTGGCAGTTCATATCCCTAATAATTAATTACCAGAAAACAATACCGGTAGTCGTTCTCATTAAGCCATAACATGGCCTCTGGATATTAAATTAAACAAAATGTCATTTATGGTCGAGCGCTTTAGAACACAAATGGAGCACAAATGGAGAAGTATGATATAGACCAAACACGGCACTTCAATGTAAAATTGCTCCGGATGGTTTTCTAACTGCCGGTCATTTCAGATCACTCGAATGATAAAATATTAATTGCTCAACATCACGTGAATTTTAAGCGTAAATATCGGAGTGAAGGTTATTTGTAATTGATAAAAAATATTATTACTGTATAATTATCGCTCTGGAACAGGCTGACGACACTAGATGTTTCACAATATAAAGTGACTGACACGGAATATCAAACCGCTACAGACAACAAATACAATCACAATAACAATATTTATTTCCCCTCCTGAGAACGTTGCACATGAATAGCAGCATCACTGAAAATAAGCGCCTAATTGACACACGAATAACACATGTTTTCATGTTTTGATTTCGTACTGTGTTTGCCATGACCTGAAAGACAATGAGTGAAACCCTTGAAAGGAAGGCCTGTCGTTAACGTGTTCTCAAGAGCGATGGTAAAGATGAGAATATAATTATTACACGTTTGGAGACCCAGCAAAAATGTTTGAAAAAAGTTTGAAGTTATATCTTAAGCAATATAAACGACCACACCACTGCCGAGTATTACGATGTGACTGGAGATTAGGTAGAGAATAGTTTAGCACAGTTAAGGGCTCATAGCCTAGAAATCTATTCGGTGGTGATATTAAAGTATTCTTTAACAACTCACTAGCCACAATCGTGAAAAGAAAGTAGGTACGCAAACAATGAGAGAGTGAAAGGAAAATAAGAAAGAAAGGAAAACAGAAAAAAACTACGTCACGACATTGGCATCATTGCCTATCTGTCCATTGGTGAACTTCAATACGAATACTGCAACGTGATAAATATCCAAGGGAGCATATTATAAGAGATTAAGTTAAACAGATGACTATAGACGGTCCAACAGGCCCATTCTTAGGGAGAAGCCGAGGCTCAGGCTACGGCATTGGCAACTAAAATACAACAGGACTAGAACACAAATTTTTACATTAATTATCAAAGCGCCCAAAAGTCAGTTAAGATGAGCAGATGCAAATGGTGCAACAGTCATTTTTGCGTAGATATCATCCTAATAACAAGTCAACTCTTCTAGCGAACAGCTAGAAATATGGACTGCAGAGACTATCACAGACAATAGAACATAGACGGCAGCAGAGTGACATTGATGGAATGCCCGGCAACTAAGGAGAAAAACGCAGCTAGATTCATGAACGTTTCCAGTTACCGTGCACGGAGAAGTCCGCATATTGGAAGATTTTCTTACATTTAGGTTTGGATAACGTAATCTTCACGAGAGTCAAGTAACCAATGCGTAAAACAACACCGATGTGCACGTTCATTTCGGCCAATATTCTCTGGCAAATTACAGAAAAACGCTGACTGAAAGTTAGAAGTGAGAAACGCTTTGAGACAAATCCTTGGTACGTATCACTGTAGTGGCAATTATTAGAGTAGAGCTCCACAAACAGAGACTCCCTATGGGGGGAGAGCTCTCGAATGAAAGACCCCCGAAGTTGCGGAGACCCTTGGACTGCATTCGGCGCCATCAGTCGTGTGCAGTAGCAATGGCCGACGCCATTCTGTCTCACCAGCGAAAAGTTGCACTAAAACTTAACTGGTAGCACATTCAACTGGACAGCTTTACGACTTTCTTTAATCTTTTCTAAAGAAAATATCTCACGAGTGTATCTGAACCGAGCAAGCTGTAAAACGTATCATATTAAAAATTGGCACTCCTCCTGAAACTGAGACAATACGCCGGTATACTTTTTCGGGAATTCAGCTAGACAACTAGTCATATACTGCACTATACTTTACGGCTCACTTCTATCAAGGAGATCCTACCACTAATGGCTGAAACTTCGATATACATAATACTACTTTTTCTATTAAACACAGCGACCTAAAAAAAAACTCTTCATGGCAGGAAGCAAAGAGCGTAAAGGCAGGACTTAAGGGAAACTAGAATCGAAAACAGACTTCATCAGTGACGTCAAAGTGGACGAACAGTACAGCTGAGGAGCCTATGAGTACATTGGGTGGGGCCAGAACCTGGGTAAAATTGAGTTTCGAATTTACGTCCGTCATCAAATAATTCTGCTTGTCACACTGTTAGCAGGAAAATATTAGTAATCTAGTGGACCCGTGCATGAAAAAATTCACGAACTAGAGCACTCTGAGAGCGCATACCTCCGCCAAGTGAGCCAATGGTAGCAAAAATTCAAATTGGCTCTGAAACCATAATTTTCTTTGCATAAACTCCAAAATCTGATCATTTGT
>LQNS02278180.1:7929975-7992635 GCA_001587735.2 Parhyale hawaiensis | reverse complement strand
TACCTAACAATCCCTGTAAATTTCATCCAAATCGGTTCATAACTTTTTGAGTTATCCTGGTGACAGACAAACAGACAGACAAACACGACGAAAACATAACCTCCTTGGCGGAGGTAATAATCGATATGTTTGCTTAATATAGGCCGGTGAGGAAGGACTCGGAAGGGTCGCGGTGGAGGCCTTGGACCTGTGGGGGTTTCTCATGTGTCGCAACTGTACATCTTCTCGCTCCATGGATAGCACGTCTTTGTTCTTGAGACTGTAGTAGTCTCGTTCTTCTTGCACGTTCCCTACCCAGTTTTCTTCTTCTTTCATGTGCGTCATTGTTAGTGAAAGCAGAAGTAAAAAGTTTGAGTAAACCATTGCAATAAACTTGAATATGCAACTCCAGTCAGCTCATATGCAATGTAAGCGTACCGTAGTCATAATACTGCCTTTGAAGCTCAAACATCTGCTTCATTATTGAAGTGCTGAAAATTTGGACTATGTTTCTTGAGAAGTGGACACGAAATATATAAATAAATCCCCGATGCATCTTATTATAAGCCAATAAGCCTATATAGATATATATATGACATACATGTACTACGGTCGTTTTAAAGTGATGCCTTCTATATTATACCTTAAAAAGTTGATGAGTTCCGAAGACGAAAGTAGCACCAATAAAAAGAGCGACCTTTTGTACACCAAAATTTATTTTTCTATGAAGTTACCACGATTCTCAAAGTATATTTGCCAGCAATGAAAGAGAGCCTTGATGCCTCGGTCGTAAGTCAGCGCCTGCCGAGGCGATCCATTTTTCACGGTTACGATTACGGCGTTGTTGTCAAGGAAACGCTGCCCACTTAATGCGTCCTTCAGAGGTCCGAACAAGTGGAAGTCTCTTGGCGTCAGGTTGGGATTAGAAAAGGTGGGTGCGACAGCACCGTCCAGCCAAACTTTTTCACACATTTTGTGGTGTTTAAAATTGTGTGTGGCCTAGCTGGTGCTGCTGTATTGCAAACGGAATGTTTGCCTTTACTTCGGCCTTACGCGGGCAATCCGGGCCTTCATGTTAGTCAACGTTTCAACGTAACGGTCAGAGTTGACACCCACATCCATCTCTACATGCATTTCATTCACTGTCGTCCGCCGGTCGGTGGGTATGACTTGATCGAGGCGCGCTTTATTTTCCAGGAGTCTGGAGCTTACTTTATCACTCATATCTCTGTCGCCACTCTAAAATCGATAAACCCATTTCTAACGCTGCTGCCATCAACTGCATTGGCTTCGTAAAGGTTCACCAAACGCCGGTGAATGTTGATTGGTTAATTTTTTTCTGCATGGAGGCATTCAACGACGCATTTCTGCTTCTGACGCACGTCCATGACAGGGATTGCTTTCTGGGAGAAAAATAAGCCATCAATGATCGAGCTTAGATATAACAGGGGTTACTATAAGTAGCTTCTCACAGGCGAGAATGTTTGATAGAGGGAGGTAGCAACAGCCACGGAGATCGGAAACTAAACGTTCCAGCAAAGCTGAAGCTTGCCTGACTCGCTGATTGGGTGCACTAATGGCTGCGAGCCACTGATTGGTAGGGAGGGATGAGTGGAAGCCTGTGATTTGTGGGAAGGGAGCAGCCATCGAAGAATAAAAAAAAATCCCTGGCCGGCATGACGAAATGTGGCTGTGTTCCTACCTTCTACTGAAGCTCCTCGCTCACATGCCATAGATGAGCAGTCAGGCTTAGAATATATTTACAGAACCACTTCCTTGTATTTTACCAGTTCATGAGACAACAGTATGATAGGCCTAGTTTCTTTAAACCACTTTGCAAAACTTACTGTGACAGGAAGTGATCTATTTTAACGGTAGTTCGAGATCTTGAGAAAACGTTCACCGAAAAGGAACTTGGGATGCTTAGTTTTGTTATTTTAAAAGAAATGCATCCTTCTTAAAGTGCACCAATCTGCGACCACAAGCATGATCACTCAAGAGGGCCCGATGTTAATTCTTAGCAGCCAGTTAGACGGATGAGTACATACGGTAATTATTAATTGAGTGTTCATGGTGAATAGTGAGTGACAATGGTCATTAAAAATGACAGTAATGAAGTTATAGAAGTATTTCTTGAATGTTCTCGGTCTCGGCCAATCATCAGTTACGGATAGAGCAAACTTACAGAAAGTTACAATTGGTCGGAACAATAAATACCACAGTGTCTTAGGTGTAACCATGACATGGCGCACCACAAGAGCCAAGCCCCGGGAAACAATTTTCAGCGTTTAAGCTTAAAAATGTTGATCCCAGAAGTTCAACTCTTGCAAGCTGAAATAGAAAGTTTACCTTAGAGAATTTTAAATGAAATAAAGAAAAAAAAATTACTTTGGGCAAACCCTCGTTCTCATTCTTCCTCCCGGTGATATTGCTCTAAAATACCTGACCGTAAGTTTTTCGTTGATTTTATATTCAACTTGCGCATTTCGAGCTTAGACGATTCAAGCTTTGCTGTGGGAAAGAGGAGAAACTTAGCTGACGCGCTACTTTTAAGACGCACTCTAGACATCTAATGTTGGTTCGATTTCAAACTAATCAACACAAACAAAGAACTTAGTTGGCTGCTATATCAAGACTAGAAATTCCCCTTATCTATCGATTATTATGAACGTAATTCAAAGCATAGATGCGTTTATGGCTGAGAGCAAATAAAGCGTTGCTGTGGGGAGGAGGTGACACGGGCATGCAGTATCCATGCCACGCTGACGTTTCTAATGATAATGATTAGACTTCACACTTGGCAAAGCTGTAGCAGCTTTAAGCTTAAACAAATGAGTTTCTTCAACATGTTACCAATGGGAAATGTCATCAAGTAATAAACGGCATATGACTACATGTCGAGATGATTGTATTGTTCCTGTCTGTGCTAAGTATAAGTGCCTATCGTAATAAAATGAAGTCATAGAAGCCTCAGCACCGTCTAGAAAAATTTTATCTTCTATTAGTCTTCAAGTCTACTAGGTAGAGAGGTCACTAATAATTGTATCTCGTAACAAAATCAGTCTTTAGTATGAAAATAATACTATACCTACATTTAAAGCCAACTAGAGACCAGAGAGTATTGCCACTACACAACATAGAGAAGTAATAAGTTTTAAAATGTACTAAGCTACATTTTCATCGAATGTGAAAGTTGTAACTCTACTGCTTTCTGTGTATGATGAGGTTTACGACCGACGTAACACAGCCATATGTATATTATTAGTAAACAATGACATTAAACGAATGTGAATCATGAGAACAAAGGTAAGTACTATAAATGAAATAATTTCTATTCATTGTGACTGACAATAGTTTACGTTATCCCCGCATGCTAAGCATTGCGCGACCGTGATAGTGTTTCCAAAGGTCCGCACGCGCAAAAACTCGTATTATAAATGCAGTATCGAAAAAAGTGCAATAATTGAAAATAGTAAAATACGATAAAAAGTTAATTGCACAAGTACAGCGACCATCACAAATATGCATAAATGACTAAAATAATGGTATGAGATGATCAAAATGCACTTGCGCAAGTGGATCAAGCATCATACAAAACCACCCTGATTTCTTTGCCAAAACGTACGGGTTACTGCATTGATGAAATTCGTCGTCTTGAATAGGTACTGCTATACTATTTCACATCATAAGTGTGTAGCACGTACAGCAATACACTTTAGACCTTCAATGATTCGAGGCATAACTGCGTTAAACCTCTTATTTCCACAATACAGAACAGTTACCGTAGAAACAGCATTGCGCACGGACCTTAAGCTCTAGTTTATGTAGCAAAATGCTTCAATCAAGCACAGCTGGTTGTAAATACCGCAGAAATATTTCTCTATATTAAATACAGCGTGCATGACTAGGTTTCTTAGCCTCGGAACTTGAATTGTTTATGGTGGAGTTATTTTGCACATTGTCTATGTGTGCTGTATTACCATAAAAAGAAATACCATCTTTGGTTCTCACAATGAAATAGATTTTGTTAATGTATTTGACTACATTAACAGGAGATTCAGCTCTGTGTATTTCAAACGTGATTGAATGGGCCTATTTGACGGTAAAGGGTTAATTACTGGAAGTTTCGTAGCAGCGACAAACATTCCCGCACATAGACGCCTCATTTTATATAGGATATCCCAATTGCAAAGCGCTCGGAACTCGATAATTAGAGATTTCTGTAGAAATCTCTAAATGTGACACATCAATCAAAACATTAAAGTTTCACTTCTGTTCCGGCCAGACAACCCGATACTCAACATATGTGTCTACAAGTGCCAGGCGTAAGTTCAAACACTCAAAATCATTTTTCAATTGGAAGAGATTAGAGAATTAGAGACGCTGTCCTTTTGGAAGGAAAGAAGGACAACCTCGTCACTTGGCAGCTAGGGCGACACTGAGAACAAGACTGTCTACCTTAGCTAACGCTCTGCCGTGTACCGAAAGCTCTCTCTTCAATTGATGAAGCGTTACTGGGAAATGCATGTAGCGAGAGCGGCTCCATCACGCCTATTCACACAGCAAATGATGCCATGAGAGCGTCTAACGCCACGCATCGGGTAATGGCGTCATTCGTACTGGGCAGACAGTCACATACCGAGCACGATGATGCTCATTGTCACTGCTTCCAAGGTGGAATTATAACTTCCATGAAACTGTATACTGATTTCGTCTCTGCGGGTGCTTAAGTACCAGTATGACACTTATCGCGACAGGCACAAAAAGTAACCACTCACACATTGATTCCAAAAAGATATTTATGACAACAGGTACGCCGAGTTACCGCGCACACATCGATTAAAAAAGACGCTTAGTGTAACAACTATAATCAAATACATATCGGTGCCAAGAAGATATTTCTTACGACTTACCCATTAACACTACATAAACGTCCATGAATGCGCACACATGTGCGGGTCTTTTAATAACGTCATCTAGGACATTTCTATTCACTGACACCTAAAAAAATTACGAAATATTTACGAAAAACTGAAGAAATCTGCGAAGATGGACACACAAACACATTCATATTAACCGTTCGTAACGTTGTCACTGTCAGATGCATTCAACAACACTCAAACATGCAAGTATAGTGTGACATAATCATAACTCGCAGTAATTTTATAAAATGCCCATCTATTCTACCACACGTATTGTGTCATCAATATAATGCATTCATTTAATACAATCTGTATAACTTAAAGCACACCCAAAAACCAACAACTGTGTCACACTAGTTCTATGAAGAAATATAACACATACACAGGTTGCTATTTTGATTTTTTCATCAGTATTAAGTCACTGAGACGTATGCCTAATTATATACCACACAAATGAGTTCATCATAATTATACGAAGACATCTAAACCAGGGAACAACGTCGGTGCTAAAATGAGAAATTTACTAACAGCACGGACAGCATATCCTCAACACGTAATCCTTACGATGTGCAATTTCGCTGTGCAACAGAAGAAAGTCTTAGCAGCCAAAGAGCGCAGGCTGGCTAACATAAATTTAATAAATCGATGCACTGCTTACCAGAACATCAGAAATATGAGTTCTCTGAAAGATAATATAATAATTATTGCAATAACCAGCATAAAATCATCAGTAACTAATTCATCATAAGGCTGTTTATGCTTCGTAAAAACATCACAAACAAATTATTGCCACAAAACATTTCACCAACACTTACACATACCCAACAAAGTCTACTAGAGAAGACACAAACATATAATAAATGCCAGCAAAAAACGTCATCAACTTAAGTTTGCGGTATCGCAGAAATCGTTTAGGTTTCGCTGACCAGTTCAATAAAGTAACAATTATACGAGGGGTGTATGGAAAGTTTTAAGCATTAGAAATTCTAAAAAGGAAAAAGAATTTTTGATGGTTTATTTTCTACTATTTTAGAATCTTACATTTGGCAGGAACACTTAGAAAAGGTTGTACCTTTAAAAAAATCGTAGGTTTGGCCATGCATCAACGCTTCTTATATACAGTGATGCTTAAAACTTTTGATACGCCTCTCGTAGGCGACGTAAGACGTCGTCAACGTCTCCCTACTAAAATGAATTAAAAAAACACGGCTAAGAACTTTTGCAAATGACAGAATACGGCATTTCTTCTAAGAAAACATAGTTCAATACCTGCAAAGCATGGTAATTTCTGCGTTAAAACGCTCAATAGAGTTCTATCATAGTTTAACGGCAAAAGTGACATCAAAGGGGAAATTTCGAGCATATTGCCCGGCGAGAGATGAACTCTGAACAAGCTCGCAGCGACGGCAGCGTCGCAGAAAGCATCGGAAAGGAGGCATAAAAGGCACTGGGAGCTAAGAAGATTACAGGTTTTATTAGTCACCAGTGAATAGAGACAAAGAGTTCCTAACGCCTGCAGACCCCACTAGGGCTTAGTCCAAACAAAGGTCAGTTGGCTCTTACGCTTAACTGAGGCTTGTTGGCTCTGTGTAGAAATCAGATCGTAAATTTTGTGTAATTAATGAGGGAAGATGTTTTAATAAATTGACATAGAGTAAATTATGATTCAATTTATCTGAGGTGATACGGTTGTCAATCGGAATTAAGGTGTGCAGTTTCTTAAGGTAGATTTTTCATTTATCTACATTTTCTCTGCTCTGAACACCAACTTTGAATAAAGCGCGATAATTATGGTGAACACTCGATAGTAAACATAAACGTAGATGCACCAAAGTGGATAAGACAGGCTGTAATGACCGATATATGCTGTAGCAGTTCACAAGAAAGACGGATACCAGCTAGTAGTGAATTCGCAAGAGGAAGTTACATATTTTTGAAGTGTAATTTGATTGCAGAAACATAGTGCTGAAGATTTTAGGAGTTTTTACAATAAATTCGCCTTTTTCTTGTAACGTAAATAAATATGAGTAGCTGATTCTTGAAAGTGTTTTTTCTAAGTACAGACAGTTTCGCATTTACAAACACAATAGGATAAGAAAGATTATAAGTTGAATTGGTCATAAGCCGTTATGTATTAAATTTCAATTTATTATATTAATTCGAGGTCATATCATTGCCATTGCTACTACTCTAACTGGGACAGTACTATTGCCTAAGAATTACACGAAAGCAACTACAGGGCAGAAAAACAAAACATGAACTTGATTACACTGAATATAGTAAATAGCGAAAAAGAAGATACGGCATTTTGTCGAACGTGTATGGACGTAAGTCAGCGGTTGTTCGTATCTACGACTGCTCGTAAGTCAGGTGTTTGAAACTTGGAAAATGCACCTATTCCTACAAAGCCTAATGCACACAGACTACCTACTAGTACGTAAAAGTAGCGTACGTTATGCACCTTAACGCTCGACGACAACTGTACAGTGTACATGTGAAGCAAACGGTGCGATCGTAGCATTACTGTTCATCAAACAGAGTAACTATAAAATGACATTACGCAGACGGGTGGAACTAAATCTACTACTCTTACAGTGGAAAATTACTCGCCATTTGAAGAGAAAGTCGAAACTTTACAACTAAGTGATGCACCGAAAACCCACAAAGTGTTGTAGCGGATAACTGTTTATCGACTTTCTGGATCACAAAACTATAGAGAAAAGAGTGAGAATGGGGGAATATACTTTAGCTAGCTACATTCATTCATAAAATTTCGCACGCGCTTCACTCTGAATGTCAAAGTCGCGTTTCAAGTGAAAGATTAACAAATACAGACAACGCCCTTAATATGAAAAATAAAATAAATTAACAAGTAATTAACGAGTACCACAATATAATTATCGAGACGAAACAAGAGCTGAATTGTCAAACAAGCGCACCGACCCATTTTTCTTTCCAGCAACAGAAAGAACACAAGCATGTACGCCAACACATTTCTCTGTAATACACAAAACAACGTCAAAAGACAAAGCAGCTATACAACGAAACACAAAGAAAAATGACAAATACGGACAACGATGCATTTTTAGTTGACGAAGCACAAAGGTGCCAATCAAGTAGTAGAGACCATATTTAGAAGAATTATGGAAAAAAATAACTGATACAGTTTTAATCCGTAAAACAAAGCTCTCGTATAAATAATAAGTAAATAACAATGGTTATCAGCTTTCATTCTCTGACATGTTCAGGACGCAAGCTCGTAGAGTAAAGGTGAAAATACAGTCAGCTTGACCGCACCCCTTACTGGGAAACCCACACGCACTGGCTTGTGCTGCAGACACAAGCCAACTGACCCCAGAAGAGAGTACGGCTGCAGTCGACCACACCTTTGCAAGAGCTTTGATGCCATGTATGGAAGACTCATATGCAACGGCCCGTGCATCCCCTTCCCTTCTCTCCCCATTTCTTGGAAAAAGTAAGTACCCCTACGGCAGCTGCTTCGATATCAATTCCAGCAAATGCTTAGTTAGTGGATCAAGCGCTACAAAAGCTCACTTGCCTGGGTTGGCATTCGAACCTGCAGCGTCCAGTGTCCTGAGCTCATCACTCTAGGCTGCCGCTACTGCGGGTTAGGATAGTATCGAAGAATAACATGTTACATTCATCTGTTAAGTCTCACTTCATTAGGACGCGGACGCATAGCCCTATATTGCGTTATCAAATTTATGTTAGCCAACATTGAAAATTCTAGTGCCTTCAATAGGTTTAAAGGGTCTAATTTGCGGAAGAAAAGCGTCATGCCAGTGATGCAACGTGCGCGCATGCGGCTGAATGACAGGTATTCCCAGAAGCAGTATTAAAGAATGGCTTTAAAACAATATCAATTGATCATTGAAAAGTAAGTCACTAATTACAAAGCATAACAATTAACTAAAGATCAGCCATTTAAGAATTGTAGATCTGAACGTGTAGGCGAAATTAAAATTACTATAGAGGAATAATTTACGGCTGCCTTTATTTTGCAGCGAGTAAAGTGCTGACCAAATACTGTATTTATTCTGAGTAAAAGAGTGCACCTAGGGTAATTACCCAATTGCCGAACTAACCCCATTAGCAATTGGGTAATTGCTATTAGCAATTGGGTAATTACCCTACCTGAATACGTACAACCACTCACGCACACACAAACCGGTACTAGCATTTTCTATACATACATAAGCACAGCTACACATAGGGGTGCACTCACCTGCATATTCCAAAACACATACACGCTCACCAGCGCATACACGAACGCACTTACACACACAACTACACAAGCACTGTTGCACACACAAACACACACACCCACGAACACATATCTTAAATTTCCCCAGGCTGGGACCGTACATCTTCCAACAAATGAGACCCTTGGGGCAAGCAAGCGACCTGTTCGGCACTAGCCGACACTGGGCCGGTACCGGTACCGTGTTCGGCAATGGTAAAGACTCAAGTGGCGAGTGCCGGGCCACTGCTGGTTCTTTACGATTGTCTACGACGGCGCTGATGCGTCGCATCGAATGCGGTAACACTGCAGGGTAACAAGCACCAAGCTAAGGGAAATTTACCACTATCTATCAATGAAGGATTGGGTTAAAGGTTTCAGCCACAAGATCTACCAAGCTAAGTCTTATTCAAGTACCAGCGGAGGAATGGCTTCGATGTTCCATTGTTTAAAATAGAGGAACAAAGCCAAGATAAACTAAGCCTTTACATAAGGCAAGGGTAAGCGGCTCCAGCCAACAGATATTTCAAGATAAAGATAACCGAACCGGTACCGTAAACCTTCGTTGCTCGCAAGGACAGCCCAATTAAGGCGATCCAGAAAGAAGGACATCACAGATTAATGCGTTACTTGGTATTCAAGGACTGGGGTAGGTTCGTAGAAGATGTATGCGCACAGATTTATTTCTTTTTTATACAGAATTATCCTTTCGTAGGTTCAGAGGTTAGTAAGCTGACGCCACTTCGATAAAACCATTAAATATGAAAGAGCATCTACCTCCCCACAACTCAGCGCAGTAATTTAAATTCTGGCAGTAAAATCCAGAGACTTTAGACAACTAGTGTCTGTCGCAGTTTGATAGATACTACCGTATTCTATCAGGCACAAATATTCACCTCATCTGTAACAATTAATCATTTATATATGACTATAGGTGGTTTCACTTATTTTAATCAATTCTTCACGATACTGTTCAGCGGATGAGGAGAAAATTAATTTCTTGAATAACGGTAAAATATATATTGCACTTCACTAGAGAGAAGATACGTCCAAACGAAATTGACTTAATACTGAAAACAATATCGAAAAATTAAACCGAAGTCAGCTAGCAAACTCTCAACTAATACTTAACGATAATACAGGCTTGTTGTACTCACCGCGGTCGTCAACGTATGTACGTTCACTCCGATCGCCTTACCTGCAACAATAAAAAGTCTAAGTGTAAGATCAATTTAGCTGCAACACAACACAAAGTTATATAGAATAAAAGTGGACTGTTATATGCACAGCAGAGAGTAACAATATATAATCAAGAAAGAATAATCATCTCATAAATCCTGACCATCCCTAACAAGCAATCTGTTGTCCCCAGTTTTGCTCTTCAGATTCCATCCAACATGCTGCATTGGAAGAGGAGTATCCTCATCGTCCACCAATTGTCATATAATATCATTGAAATGCTGTGTATGTTAACAATGTTTTCAAATGTATTGAATAATTACGACTCATATGTTTGATACACATGAGCCAACAGCAAAGGCATTTTGGTTCAGTGCAAAATTCTGCATTAAAAACAAAGACCAGAGTCGGACCAAATATTCCCATTTTGCTCGACACAGTACACCAAAAGTTTACCAATTTGTTCTTCACTCTAAGACGAAACTTTTCGGCGTTGCTCCTCACTATAAGCCAAAGGATTCCCATTTTGCCGTCGCTACAATGTGAAACATTGCGATTTTAATCGCCTCAGCAAGAGGGACGTTACCGATCCCACTTTACCCCTCACTGTAAGGCGAAACATTCCCATTTTGTTCGTCACTGTAAGCCGTAACATTTCGATTTTACCTTTCACTGTAAGATGTTAGCGATCCCATTTTGCCTGTCACTGTAAGCCGAAACAAGGCGGCTAGGGGCGCGGCAATAAAGGTAGAGGTAAGGCGTGGAACAAACATCTGCTTGCCATGTTCCCATTAGGGAAATTTAGAGCCCAAGCAAATTCCCGAGTCGAGGGCAATATTGCACGGTCCTCAGCCTTCCATGTTCGCTTCCGTTCTATTTTGCGCGGGGGAACGAGGATGGAAAGTTGAATTGGAAATGGTGAAGGTTTAAAATTACTTCTGGTGTACTACATGAAGGCCAAATGCTTCCACGAGCACTGCGGGCTTCAACAAGTGAAGTTTTAAAATACATTTATGCTTTTAGGGTACAACGGGGCATCCTGACCGTTGCAATGCGGAGTGAGTGAAGGGTAAAAGCATTGCATTTTGACAGTGCGTGTATGTTGATGAGGATTGCAAATGATAGACAACCAGAACAGAATGACAGTGTCTGCGTTAGTTCAGTAGCAGAGAACAGTTAATAGTATGCAAGGCAAATGGTCCAGGAACTATACGAGCTAGGGATTTTTAGGGTTTTGGGAAAGCAGACTTGTTCGTATTGTGTAGTAAAAATACAGGCCACATAGACTGTTACTGTAGTTTGGGACATGTGGTAAAGTTCTGCTGCTACCTGGGGCAATTGTATCTACCTAGAACCATTAGGACATTGGTACTGTTGTGCCCGACCCACGTAATAGCAACAGCTGTACTATATGATAATTTTCCGGTTTCAGAGCACCCAACAGCTGACGTGAGGCACAACACTAGGATCATTACAATGCTAGAAACACAAGAATCATTTTAGGTACCATTCACTAAAGCAGTTAGTTATGTAATATTTCCTGAATATTAGAGCAAGTTGAAACGAGAAGGTGATTCCTTACGACTATAGCGAGCAAAGTCCCATCGCTGCAGCATAATCTTGCAAGTGCGCCTGATGACACGTGTTATTTTTAAATGTAAATGCTTTTGAAAATAGACAGTAAAATAAAACAGTTGATAAAAGAATAACTGGCACTTTAGGACACACAGTCTCTGGAGGCACGTACTCTCTCACACTCTTAGGACACAAGACTTGGTGATTTTACCCACAAAATTAACTGGGTTCCCAGCTATGTCTGTCCACTGAGAAGGGACGCTCGGCAGGTCCAGTTGACGCGGCGCCGGCGCTCCGGCGAGGAGGTTATCCGAGGTCGATGCTCAATTTAGAGCAAGAAAAATATCTCATTTACATAATCACTTGGCGACGCAAGGAATTTGCAAGGCAACAGCACACGCCAATTTCAAAAGCAATTACAGGTAAGAGTGCTGCAACGCGCAGAAGCGATCGTTCAGATATTGTTTGCATTTCATATAACGCAATTGAAATCTACTTCTAATTTACGGACCACAATTCCACAAGTAAGACATTCTTTGCCTGCTATCTGGGTATAGGAAAAAACTCCGGTAGGAAAAGAGCTCCGCGTATCTCCTAATGTACATTTATTGCCCAGACTTAGTTATATTGAAGCAAGTTATATTGAAATTAGTTAATTTATACTGTATTTACCTGCCCTAACCTAAGCTAGCTTATTCTAACGCAGACTAGTCTAACCACATCTAACTAAACACAACCTATTCTGACATAACGTAAACTAGCTTCTACAAATCTGACTTACGAGTTCGTAACTCTCTTCACCGAACCTAACTTAACCTCAGCTTGCTATAACTGAACATTTTATTCATAATAGAGATTAATTAACAGAAAAGCAGGCGTCGCCAACCTAACATTTCCTAATGGTTTGAATCCGTGTGTAATTACTTAATTTTTCGTACACAAGCAATTTTTACGTGATAGACTCAGAAAGCAAAAACCGTATTAAGAGGACTCAATGGGACTAAAATAAAACTTAACGGTGACCGCACCGCATGTAGCCAAATTACGTCACACCGACGAGTCGAAGTACATATTTGAGGGGTCGGACCTCACTCCTTCATAAGTTGGGTTCGTAATCCTAATCAAAAATGTATTCAGTGTTATATTCTTGACGCGAGAGAAATCATATGAATTTATCTAGCTCAAACTTTCTGTACTTGACAACAATCGCCTTACTGTGTTTTGTGCATGGGTGCAACTCAAGTAGCTTGCCAGTGAGGAGCGGCAGATTGAATGAAGTAAATCCGACATGTATCGTGCTATGTTTAAATTAATTTTGTGATAAATACGAAGCGTAAATGAGGCTTGACTTCAAAGAAGATGAATCAGGAGGCCATGTCGGCCTAGATTTTGCTTATAGTGCTGTGAAAGTTTCCCCCAGCATTCACTGAGTGTTTTTTTTTTCGAAATTATAATTGTTTCTTGTTCAATTAGTATATATTCTCTTTTCTTAATGTGCTTAAGGGTTGAAATCCGTAACGTATGACGATTTTCAGGGGAAATTTATTAAAATATTCAAAGCCTAGATTGCTCAGCCTGCGCGTTAGTCGATGTTGACGTGATTAAAGATCGACGTCACTTCTTGATGCTAGTTCCCGTGAGTTCTCCCGGTACGCTATTTGCATCTTGGATAGGGATAACCCAAAATATCAGATTTTTGGACTTAGAAGACGTTCAAAATGTAAAAATTGGGCTTTTATGCATAGGTATAGCCTAACCCAACCTCGCAGTCCTCACTAACCAAAACTAACCTCACCCAACTTAATTCAAGCTGATCTCACTTAACTAGATCTTACCTAACCTTACCTAGCCCAACTTCACCTTACCTAACGTAGCTCACTTGACCTATGATCACTTGAATTAAGCTCACCTAGCAAAATTTAACTTGACCTGACATTACCTATTTCAAGGGTTTTTGCAACCCACGTTCGCACAAGAAGATATTGGGTCAAATGTACCTTAGCACAATGTAGTTTAGTTAACTAAAATATGCTGCATTCACAAAAATGAATAGAGTTCTCTTTTTTCCGGGCGACTTTTTTCCTACCGGGGCTTTTTTCCGGTTACCCTATTATCTACACACAATTGAAAGGCAGGTTCAAACGACAGTCTTTGAACATGTTGTATTAGTTAATCGTCCAAAGTGTCACATGAGCTGCAGGAAAATACCATGGCATTTTCCGCTCCAATACACTGCAATATTTGCAGAAAAATCCAAAACTTTACAAGCGACTTCCTCAAGTGAAGAAATTGAACGGCTAACATTTTTTAGCAAATCTGTTGGCAGACAAAAGCACGAACAATGGGACGGTTAGCTCACAGAACAAGTTCAAGAGACAGTCGTGTGAATAGGCCCGCACAGAGTGTGCCAACGCTACAACTGATCTATTTAACTTATCACACCTGCGAGCTCACTACATGGGCTAACGTTTTCTGTTGAAGAAATTTTTATCCAAACGACAATTTCTGACCGTCCAAGACGCTATTTTACGGGTTTCATACCTGTGGTGGCCAAAAATCCTGTTAGGAATATATCAACTTCTAACAAAAACTGGGAAAATGTGACTTTATTCGTATATAGGCGAGTATGAGTATCCCGTGCGCATAATGGATATGGTGCCGAGGGAATCGAAACCTTGGCTTCGTCTTTTGTCAGGGAATGCTATAGGATACGTATGACGTAAGATTCATGGTCCGTTCATTGGCCAATATTATGTAATCGAACTGAGTATTCTAAATGATAAAACAAGACACAGCACGTGACAATTGCACGTCTAGTGTTTTTAAATTATGACAGTTAAATAAGAAACCGCACACAACAATCCCAGTAACAAATGCACATTGTGTACACAGAGAAACTGTCGTCTACACTGTTCTATTATAGTGTTGAAATTAAATGCTAACACTGAAAAGTAGAAAACATTGTAAATTGTAAAGGAACTGGAGCAGCGACAGCAAGCAAGAAAAGTATTGAGGCTAATTCACGCATAGATATTAACAGTATTTTTGGATCTCCTGTACAATTGTCACCCCAAAATCCCACCTGTACAGTTGTCACCTCAAAAAATCCCACCTGTACAATAGTCACCCCAGTGTATCGACTTGTACAATTGGCACCCCAATATCTTAGGTTAGGTTAGGCAATGTAATGTTAGGTTAGGCAAGGTGATGTTAGGTTAGGTGAGGTAGTTATGGATTAGGCTTCGTCAGGTTAGGTAAGGCTAGGTTACGTCATCAAGGCTAGGTTACGGTGGTTAAGTTAGTTAAAGCTAGGTTAGGTACGCTAAAGCTAGGTTAGGTACGCTAAAGCTAGGTTAGGTACGTTAAAGCTTGGTTAGGTAAAGCTAGGTTAGGTAAGGCTAGGTTAGGTAAGGCTAGGTTAGAAAAGGTTAGGTTAGGTGAGGCTAGGTAAGGTCAGATTAGTATACAGTTTACACTCTCCCTGTTAACACTGTTATGGGCGAATAATTTTTAAACGAATTATTGTCGGATCACTATGTTATTTCAACACAAGGCCTTTTACACCCCTACCTATCTTATGGCCCACATAGCATATTGCTATATGTGTTTGAAGAGGAGTTTACTCGTGTATATTAAGCCTATATTAAGCTGAAGCTGGTAAGTCGCGTCTACACGTGCGGACGACGCGGTCACGCCTCTAAAACACCCGCCTCGTCCGCACGTGTAGACGCGACTTCCCGGCTTCAGCTTAATATAGGCTTAATATACACGAGTAAACTCCTCTGCAAACACATATAGCAATATGCAACGTGGGCCATAAGTTAGGTAGGGCGTAAAAAGCTTTCTGTTGAAATACCATAATGATCCGACAATTCGTTTAAGAATTATTAGGGAAAAAACAGTGTAACACAGCCAGTGCAAACTGTAATAGGTTAGGTAATGTTAGGTAAGATTAGGTTAGGTAAAGCTATGTTAGGTTAGAGTAGGGTAGGTAAGGTTAGGTTAGATTAGGTAAGGTAATGTTAGGTTAGGTAAGGCTCGGTTAGGTTACTTTAAGTTAGGGAGGGCTTGGTTAGGTTAGGCAGGGCTTGGTTAGGTTAGGCAAGCTAAGTGAGGTTAGCTAAGGCTAAGTTAGGTTAGTTAAGGCTAGGTTAGGTAAGGGTAAGCTAGGTTAGTTAAGGCTGGTTTAGGTTAGGGTAATTAGTAATGAGATCAGACCCTCAGAACAACTGTCACACCAGTCTTTTGCACCACCTGTACAATAATATTGTCACCCCAAATGCCTCTGGGGGGATAATTGTGCAGGTGATCCATATTTTTCCCTATGGAAATCTGCGCCTCATTTAATTACTTTCTAGTAGTGAACGTTTCTTCACATGAGAAGTTTATAACTCTTTGCTCGACCAAATTCCAGTCTTACGAATAAATACTTCGCATGCGTTCAAAGAAATTTTACCTACTGGGTTGTCTTCAAAACTCATCTACATGTGAAAAAAAAGTTCTCGTAAAATTTGATCGGGCTTTTGAATATTTCTTGAAAAAAATTGCCTCGCTTTCAAAATCTTAGGAACAATACGGCAGTATGTGAACGTAGCATCAAATTGGTTCCTCCCCTAAATGAATATCCACTGCACGCTACAATGGACGTCCAGCACTATACGTTTTTACACAGTATACACATTATTATTTCTAGCAAAAAAAAAAAATGCTAGCATCGACTTCAGCTTCTATAGATAATATGAGCGAAGAAAATTACCGTAGTGAAGGTTAAAATATAATAATAACCTACTGAGTTATCCTGGGTCAGCAGCGAATGGACAAAGCATTGTGGAACAAAGGACTGGGATGCTGGATATCCGTATGGCAGTGATCGTCACAGTGTCGCTTTATCATGCAAAGAGCGGTAGATAATACAGCGGTGTTTTTAAAGAAGATAGTCCGATGCTGAAGGGTGCAGTTCAAAGGCGTCCTGCTCTGCGGATGGATTACTGACTGAAGGAGTTCCCCCATGTTCTCCCACGCGACTTTTTGGCTTCTTAACCAAAAGCTCGAAACCTTCGCCTGTGCCCATATGCGTCTGTCAGAGCCAGTCTCATGTGACTGCCCACGCCCTATTCGATGATGAGCTAAACCCAGCATTTTCCCAAGAAAGTTGTAGCAAGGCTACGAAACACTCCTCCCCCCTCCCGCTGAGACGCTTCACAGTCCATTATTGAAAACTCACGGACTACTGCAAGCATGTAAGTTATCAGTGATTTGTTTTCTGCAGCGTTTCGTTGCGCTTGTCTTCATTTGAGTTAACTCGGTCTTTGACGCTAAGATGTCGCATTATAGTTTTGAACAACAATAATACTGATGATGATGATGCGCATAAAAACGTTATTGTCGTGAAGGAAACAACGGTTCGCATGGTTATATACAGCCTGCTATGGAACTCAGCTTCATCCGTACAGACCAGATGCGGAAACACAGACAGACGCACACGCTGTTCCCAATATAACCACAATTCCACTAACGCAACAGCTGTCAGCAATGATATGCAGATAAACTTCCGTAAGGGTGTCAAACTATTAGTGCGTCATAATAAATCCCCCACTTAGCTGCAGGATTCACACACTCTGTGCTTATGGTAATTTGTTTCGTCTATTGAAAATAGGAATATTTAATTTAACCTTCAATGGTGGCCGGGATCATTTGGTCAGGGCTGGGCGCGACGCTACAACCAGGGTTGGCAAACACCATTTTTTTTTGTTTCAACCAAAAACCATGGTTTCTTGGCTTAAACCAAAAATCCTGTTTTTTTTTTGGTTAAAATATAAAAACCGTGGCTTTTTGGTTTATTTGATTTTGTAGAATATTTTTTTGTTTTTCCAGAGTTCTAGGAATTTTATCCAGTATTTAAAGGGTTTTCTGCTGTGTAGACACATGTAGCTAGCTAATTATCAACAATCTTAGTCACTTCATTTCAACTTCCTATTGTAAAAGAATGATTATAGGTAAGAGGGGTTAAGAAAGGCAGTCAAAAGAGCACCTTTATTTGTTATGGCTAAATTTAATAAGTAAACTGTAGAATTGCTGCGATTTAAATTGCAGCATATAATCTTTTGAAAATCTTGAAAACACTTCAAATTACAAATACAACTTGACACAAATAGCCAGCTACTAGCTAAACGATAACAAAAGAAAGTGAAATAGCTATAAAATCCTTTGAAAAACTTAGAAACACTCCAAAATACAAAGACATCCCGATAGAAATAGCTAGCTGCCAGCTAAATGATAACAAATGAAAGTGAAATAGCTATAAAATCCTTTGAAAAACTTAGAAACACTCCAAAATACAAAGACATCCCGATAGAAATAGCTAGCTGCCAGCTAATTAAGAGCAGAGTAATGAACTGGAGAAAATGAAATAGGTATATGCCTACATCCTCCTCATGAGTTCATCAGCTATCTAATAGCAACAACTATATATTAGCAATGGACTGGTCGCTAGGGAACCGTATTCTAAGAATAAAAAGGAGAACCAGGCTACATATAAAAACAAACTTACTCTCTGGATCGCAAACGTTTCGGATCATATAATATGTCCATCATCAGTGCTGTAAAATAGAGAAAGAAATCATACATAAAATTGCTGAAGTAAATTAGGATGGAAAGTATTCAACACTGTAACACTCCATTATAAGACGTAAAAAAAAACAAAACATAGTAATATCAACCTAACTAAGAATATTCTAAACTACGTGCTAAAGAAAGAAGATATCAAGTAACACTAGCCTAACTAAGAACATTCACGGGAACTGCCGATTGATTATTGTTGAGGACCGGTTTTTCGGTGTGAATTAAAGTGGACTCTAGTAATCTAAGGCTGGGAGGTCCCGACGTGTTTATACCATCGGCTCTGGCACTTGACAGCGCTACAGCCAGATAAGCTCCGGCCGTCTTCAAATCGAAAACTTTCAGCCAAGATCGGTCTCCCATTTTGGCAAAAAAAAAAAAAGAAATTGGCATCGGTATGCAGCCTACCTCAAACCATGTATTAAGATAGCTTCGCTTGTGTAATTAAGAAGTTAAGATAGCTTCGAATCAGCTGGAATAGTACCTAACCTAACTTATAAGCACACATATTACTCTAGAATGTTGGGTCAAGTGCGCCACACGTTATACAGGTACCAATAATCCCTCATAGCTTACTCAGGTAACGTAACAGTCGCGGGGCACTTAAGAAAAGGCAATCTAAGATTCATAAACCGAATTTTTCTTTAATCTTGCTATAGCACCGAAGATCCGGAAAATAACTTTTTTCGGTACTATTTGAATGTTTTTGAAGAGAATGTTCACCTGGAGTAAATTTTTAACAACTGATCGTTAAGTTCAAATGACTACAAAGCTCAAAACGCACAGCTCCGAGATAAAGATAACAATTAAGACCAGTAAACGCTACCATTTTTATATCCCTGCTGCGGCAGATTATCCGATATTTAAAATAGATCTAGAAATTTCGAATGGTTGAAGCTCAAAGTTCAGACTAGGGCATACTAATCGAGAACGTATTTTTAAGATGGAAGAAAACACAACTTGCAATAATTCTACGTCCATGTAGTATCTGAAATGACGAAAATTACGAGACGCAACAGCACTTTGTCATTTTTGCACTAGCAGCAGCAGATCGTGATGAGGTTCAGAGGTACGGTCGTTACTGCCACTCTAATGAAGAATGAAACAGTACCAAGACCGAACACTTTATAAAGGAAGGCAAGCTGTATAAGATGGAAAGTGAAGCAAAATCTTCCCGTTCATCAGAACAAAATGAACAAATTGAGAATGCAAAATAAGAAATTCCTCGTATTTCATTAGTATCCCTAAATCAAAGTTCTTTCTAACTACCGTAATTAGAAAACGTTTCAGGCCTAACTACTTTGCTTGACGCACGGATGAAGCGACTACCGGGCAGAGAAAGTCTAGTCTCCAGCAATGCCCATTCATTGACTCGTGCCGGAACCACACCAAGCTCTTGCACGCTCAACATATGAATGGGTGTTCAGCTTGAATGTGGTTCAACGTAAGGACATTGCACGGGTATGTTAGCTACGGCCAGTGTCTATATGGAGGACGTGCGAGCTGAAAATCCGCTCATAAGTTCAACGAGCGATTGTACCTATACTGTGGCCCTGGCACAAGATTCTGGGTGTGACACTTAGAGATGTTCATTGCATTAGAACGTGCAGCATTCTGAGGTCTTACTCAGATAGTCCTAAGGAGGGGGAGCGGCGGAGGCACTGTAATCATAGACGAAGAGCGTATGTAATCGAAGTTCTGGGACGCAATTTACCTCACGGATAGAGATACAGTGCTGCTGATAATTACATATTATTTACTTCTCTCTGTGCGTTCCGTTGATAAACGTCTGTACTTTATTTCAGCCATGACTTTGAAATACATTGGGCATGTTTGCTTAAACTTTAGCCTTCAACACTTGGCTTGTTCGAAACTTCAGGCAGATTTGCTGACTTCGACAAGCTAATTGAGTTTCAGGCGTTGGCCCTCAATAAGTTGCCCTTGAGACTTTCAAAAACTCAATATTTCTAGGGAAATGGAGTATTCAGGCACTAACAGTTCAGTCGGCTCAACGTAATCGGGGTGCTGCTAACACTTGCAACAAGATTCAAAGTGACAAAGCCTAAGCTTCTGCCTGAAGTTTCGAACAAATCAAGCCTCGAAGGTTAAATTTCAGCGCTCAGTCGAACGTTCCATACCAGTTAAAGCCAACAGATGATTAGAATACTTTATCAGCCGACTGCTGAGGCAGAGATAGACGGTGTGCGAGGCGATGTTCAACAGTCGACATTCTGTCCGATTTCTGAGGTGCCCTTCTACCCGTCGCTCTGAGAATTCAGATTATGAAGCTGATTGCGGTATATTTTAGCGCTATCTCCTCCTCGCTCTGAGTATTCAGGTTACAATATTAAATATATCATTGAGGAATACACGGAATCAAAGTTACTGATGCTTAACCCTTTCACATCGAGTGAGGTCATAGCTGTATTAAACTTCGAGATATTCTGCACTAAGAAAGAATGAAAACAAAAATTCGAGTGAAACATCCGTAACTTAACTCAAAATTTACTAAAGCATTAAAACTAAAGGAAGCCTGAAAGTGTTATATCAAACACAACTGCAACAAATTTATATTATAATTTTGCTTGAGGCTCCATCCGTCCGGTGTCTGCACGCTACGCTTCTTGAGTATTAGCGGAAGCTTCAACTTGCAAGAAGCTCTGATTTTCGTTGGAAAGAAGTTCAACCATAGTTGTCTTCTTGCGCTCGCTCTTGGAAAAAAAAAAAAAAAATTCAGTTAGTTTTGATGCAAAGACATGAAGTCCATTTCACTCCTATCTTATCTACCGCCTTTGATTTCTTTCACAACATATTATGTTCGTTTTTTTTTGTAGCGCTCGGCATTGTTAGTAGGGCCAGCCAGACACGAAGGTAAGATACGCTACACGAGCATACAGAGGATAGTGTTGGACATACGGACTCTAAGGTATTCTTTCAAGCGAATGTGCTAGAACTCATGAAATACAATTAATTTTGAGTGAAGAAACTACCCGACTCTGTTTGTTGTAGCCTACAGCTATCTCATCAGAGAGACCAGGAAAATGATGGACAGCTCACCAAATCCACGGTTCCGTAGTCGAGAAAAAAAAAAGAAACGAACACGCTGACAAGAAAATTAAAACGAGTAAGATTTTGATGGACTAAATTATCAGTAAGCAGTGGAACCTAGAGCTTACAAAGGCATGCATAAAAATAACAGAACAATGCAGGGAGTACCGTTGTATGCAAGATTCACAGGAAAGAGAGGCTACAGTCCGCTACACGAGGTGTGTTGAGGTAGACGACCTTAGATTAGACGGGGTAGGGTAAATTACTGGAGCACTACTTATGTCAAACGAAAGTAGGTGAAAATATTATTTCACAATGAAATTTACACGGGTCTCGCTAGTTTGTAATCAAGTTGCAACTCACTGTTACGTCTAATGCCGGGGACACTTATGCATTTTTACACCTAACTACATATAGTCAAACCAGCGTACGGAGTCTGGTGGGCGTAGCTAAAAACGCAAAGCAGCTTGGCCAAATCTAACTTAAGCGCGTGGTATAACTTGTCTCAATCGATAAAATTATATTTATGATCAAATACTCAAAGTGCATTAGTCAATCTACAGTATAATAAAGGCCGATGTGTATTTATCTGTCTACTTTCTGTCTCACTTCAACAAAGTAGATAGGCGAAAATTCAGGTGCCGAAGACGGTATGTTGGATACGAGGGATGCACTTGGGCGCTCCAGCTGAGAGACCTGAGCTTGCCTGCATGACCGTGTCTGGACATATGTTCATTGTTCAAACGTGCTTTGAGTGATGGGCCCGCGCATATCTCAGTGTTGTTGGTTATTAAAAAAAGAGCTAATATTGAACTAATAATATCCTAAACGATTGATATGAGTAT
Source organism: Parhyale hawaiensis (assembly GCA_001587735.2). Lineage (NCBI taxonomy): Eukaryota > Metazoa > Arthropoda > Malacostraca > Amphipoda > Hyalidae > Parhyale > Parhyale hawaiensis. Next base: position 7,970,208 of record LQNS02278180.1, on the reverse strand, counting down.
AGACTGATAATTTTGCAGCAATTGTAGAGGAGTTATTGAATATCCTTAGTTTAAAATGAACGTATTTTAATAATGGGTTATAATTTATCTAATAGTAAAAACGTGTAAGACTGCCGTAAATTTTGACGGCACGGGTACACTAGTAGATTAGATTTGGCTTATACCGGAGCCACATGTGCATTTCTACGCCCAACTGGTTGCTAGGGTGAGCAGCTCGCGGGCCGTTTTGATACCTACTTAAAATTGGTAGCATAGATACTGTGGCATAAATGAGGTCCGAGTCTGGCATCCTCGCATAAAGTTGGCTGCGCAAATGCCTAGTGTATCTCCAACATTAGACAACCAGACTAGACGTCCTAATATGTAGACTCTTGAATGGCGAGCACAGTATTTTGCGGCATTTCAGGATGACGTCTTCGGTTCAAATATCGTCTCTGGCTTGGGCTTGAGAAGGAGAGTTGCCATCCGCAACAGGGAAATGAGCTCAATGGAGTTTAACGCAAGCGAGCCTCTGACGCTCAAGACATTTAATCAAACTATCGACTCATTTTTTCATGAAAACATCAACAACGAAAGCGCGGCAGAATCAGAATGAGACTCATTAGACAAGCGAAAACTTCGTGTTAACAACGAATGGTCAAACAGAAAAACGTAAGACCTTTCTGGGTTAGATGTTAAAATATATGAGCAGTTTCATCAAAATTAAACACTTGCAGAAGCCGTTTGTTTTTCTAGGTACTTACTCTCACTCAGATGCGTCATAAAATGATCTACACCATATGATAATAATATTATTTTAGTATGAATACATTTAAGATTAAAGGTAAAAGGACAAATTCATACGTTCACTATTTACATCACATAATTACCATTAATGATGCACAATAGCATCTGTTTGTTTATAAATAACCTTTTATATTTTTAAATAAATTTTCTTGATTGCGTAAGTCCCACGCTGACAAAAGTCAGCACGCCTCTACAATCATATAAGTGCAACACGAAGTGAAAGTATGCCACTTTATGCAATTGCGCGATAAAAGACGCCAAACTATTTCCTACCTCAAGCAGCAGCTACGTTACTCCAGATGAACCTACCTGTTACTACTGCTTTTTGCGGCGCCTAATCAACCTTTTGCGGCCCGTGCATCTTCTACTTACTGCCATATGCTGGTTTGAAAACGGCGCTAATTTTTGACGGGGGCTGTGAAAGCTGTAAGCCACGAAAGGGTCGAGCCGTGAATATTTTGTAACCTCTGATTTTATCCTCAATGAGGAGAGCATTATATTTCATTTCTTTTTCAGACATTCAAGCATCGGAGTGATTCATAACAGCCATATTACGTGCAGTATGCGTACTTCGTTTAAATGTCAAACAAAACAATAGGCGTTGGCGTTTATAAAGGAACAGAGAAAGAAATATTGGCAAACGCTAGAAGACAAGAACATTGGGACAAGCATAGAAATATCCCAATAGACCTGGGATACCTTTGCATCAATAGATGAACACAGACACTAATATCGAAAACTACCCAATTGGATGTATGACTCCTATGCATGAGTAAAAGGAGCAACCTTAGGAAGCAAAGCAAGCTTACGAGCGTTCTCTGCTCAAGATGATTTGCATGCAACGCTCCTGAGGGAATCAAGTTGTTATTCTCCGCGGCTGCAGAGATTGTTTCGTAAGGCCAAGTAATGGAACACCCTGAGATGGGCCTCGCTTGCGTCAACAAGACTTTGTATTTAAGTGCTTCACAAGCAAAAGAAGAAAAAGAAAAAAAAAGCCATACAGAGAGCGCAAGTTTCTATCCGTTGGGTAGTGAGTTCAGACGGTACTGTTCAATTAAAATATGACTTGCTAGTGAACGTCAGCAAGACGTATTGAAGGGCTCTAAATGTAAGAAAAATATACGCAGCTCAGAAAATAAACTTTCATCTGCTGACTAGTTGCAATACACTTTTAAATTACATATAACTTTGAGGTGAACATCAGTAAAAGTTTGTGTTTATTTCACTAATACAGGAGAATAGTCACCAAAAGTGCATTTTACTAAACCCATGAAAAGTTTATATCATAATTATAATTCATTTTAAGTGAAAAACGGGTTTCTAAGAGACGTCAAAAATAATTCGCATACAGTAGTTCGAGTGTAATGGAACATTAACCGAACAGCATCACATATTTGAAAATAGTCATTTGTAAAACCCCAAGAACTGTAGAATTCAAATCAAATATCTAACAAAGAGTGGACGGAAAATATCTGCAACAGTAAAGTCTACGAAACTGTTAGATATCAGAAGATAGAAAAGGAATTGCTGCAGCGGGATAAGAATTTAAATTAAAACGTTACACTATAGAACACTGGCTAACACACGTCATAATTATGTAATATGTACACAAACTTAAGTTTTTTAATGATTACAAAAATGTATTTATAAGTGCAACTTGGGAGGATTATAAGTTAAGACTGAACTTGCTTTAAACATGTTTACGAGAGGTTCCAACATCGCCAAATGTCGCCTTCCACCGAGTAGAATTTGAGGATTGACAATCCTCATTGTCAGTAGAACACGCAGACGGGTTCAATAGTTGATGCAGAGCCTTCTCAGTCGCCTTTTATTCGTCCCGATGATGGCGCCGTTGTTGACCTCCTGGCCAAGGCCAAACTCTTTTCTGCTCACTAAGATGGTAGCAGAACAGGGATGTTCAGTCACTACCCATGGATGTCACACTAAATCTGTTTTATTATTGATATAAATAATAAACCTACGCGATCGGGCCTCCAGGGACAGATAATGAAACTCAAATGGAGCTATATGCAATACCAGGAAGCTCGAAATGAGGCTAAAAAGGATCCATGATTAAGTCAGGGGTATTCCGATAAGTAATTGGGTGTGCGTTATTAGATTTTGAGCCATATTGTGAACTGAATACGGTTGACATACACCTCTTATTTAATAAAATACTTACACGCATAGCTTGCTCCTGAGCTCAGTGCAGCGTTAGGTCCTAGAGTTAGATCGAGATATTTTTCATAGTAGTCTTACTAGTAATATTACACCTTTTCATAATGGTACAATTTCACCATGTGTGGGCAATTAACCATCCAAGTACGACACTGCCACCTATTTTATCATCGGTGTAAGAGATATTAGCGACAGGCTAAGTGATTCACTCCGCTGAAATTGCTCTGCCAGTTCTACTTGGTACACTCACGCAAAACCGAACCTTGTTCGATCGGGTCAATCACATGAGCCGACTGTACACAAATCGGAATCGATCGGCTTAATGTTAAACTTCTGTTAATCACACGTGTTTCTGACAGTCGAAATCTGTAGTTTCATAGGCATGAAAGAATCCATTAGGGTTGTTTTTATGCCTTACTTGAGGCAGCGCGTTTCAGGCTTACTGTTATTTTATACCAGTGGTATGCTGTCTCCCATGAAAAAAAAAACACACTATGATAGTGGTGATTTCCAACCTAATATGAGTGATACAGGGGCCCAAGCCACGTATGGGGAACTTGTACCAATTGCTGCAATGTGCGCTGCTTAGAGTATGAGAAAGAATACAGATAAAATTAAATTTATGATTGCGAGTTGGTCTCCGTCATGTTCATTCCTAAATCCGCCTCCAAATATCAGTGGTACGCTGTTGCCGGGGCCCAGCTCTCGGGAAATACGCGATGTTCTCTTTGACGAGACGTTTACATTTTAGCCGTCTGGTGAAAAGGGCTTCCAGCAGGGTTGGGCTTTTGCACAAAGACCACGGCGCGCTTGCTGCTAGCAGAGTCGTCCGCACATGCTTCCGTGCTTTCATACCACTCCTATCGTAATACTGCGCCCTTGTATACATAGATTCTGACGCTACTGCTCACCTATAGGTTTGTCGTAAAGACCTGCCGATTCGACCAGTCAGTTGTGTGCCTAGCATAATTTGGTGAATTTATCCCAGAGGCTGAGCGTCGTATGCCTCTGTATGCTTAACTTAAACTCAAAAGTGAAGGACATCGGTTGCGTTCCTCTATCCCTCAAAAAAAAAAAAAAAAAAAAAAAAAATGGGGAAACACACGGTGTGGCTGGGTTCCATCACTTTACATTGGAGCCCTGTAATCATTATTAAAACTTCACGCTTGAGCTCCCACGGACAGGCAATAAAAACTAAATGAAGCACCTTGCAACACCGGAAAGCCCAAAACGCTGCTAAATGAAATCCAGTAAAACAACCATTAACAGCTGACTTAAATGCCTGCAGGCCAATACAACCAAAAGCCGATACCGGTAAAAAATTCCAAACCTTAGCCGACCAGGGCACCAAGCACCGACCGAACTGATTAATTCGAAATCCAACATCCTCCAACGTGAAAGAGTGCGCGCCGCGTGCAGCACGTGTCTCTCTCTTAAAGATCTAGAGGGCTAGGAGAGAAGAATACAACCAATGCCTCTCATTGTTGTACACGTTATAAAACATACAGAGTTCGCCTACCCTTCTCCAGTGGGACAAGTTCACCAGATTATTATCAGCGCACAGCCTGCTGGCTGCACTAACAAGTTCAACAGACGCAAGTGCGTGTCAGCAGCTAAAGCCCAGACCGTTGAGCAATACTCCAACACAGGCAGCAAAAAAGCATAAAAAACATCTGCGGACAACCTCAATGTCACCAAACACAGAATTGATCTTACGCATCGGTAAACTCGTCAGACAGTCGCTGTTTTATACTCCCATCTGTGTTAGAGTGGAGTTTATTCCCGGGATCTTTCTTCAGCCGTGCAGAAATGGAGACGTTCAAATAAGCAGAGAATATCTGTTTGAGTGGTTCTTTGTAGCAAAGTTTCGTGAGTCCTGGGGTGGCTTAATGTTCTATTTGGGTTTTCTAATCTCTCCATTAACATATGTGCGTGTGGTTTTAATAATTACAAGAGAAACACTCCGAGAGAGCATATTTCCGCCTGTGAACGCAATGTTAACGAAAAATTTAGATTGGCCTAATATCTAGGATTTCTTTTTGATCATCACAAAAATTGAGTCAGTTGTTCCACGTAAAATTGCTAGCAGTTCCTGTAAATTCGTTGAAGATCCGTACTTGAAATTTGACTTGTGTTCTGACAAACCAAAAGGCAAACGACAAATGGAAGTTTAATAATCACAAAAATTTAGTCAATTGTGCCTCTTACCTATCTTAATAGTTTCTGCAAATCTCATGAAGATCTTTTCACCAGTTTTTGGGTCATGTTGCTGACACACATACAGTTCAAATACAAACAGTAAATGAAGCATATAGTTAAATAGACAAACAGAGCAAGAGATCACGCGAAGAATTAGGTAACTAGCACCTCGTAACATTCCTTGCATATCCAGCAATTTTCATCAAAATCCGTTAATAACTTCCTGAGTAATGACGCAAAGAAAAAACAGGTAGACAAAAAAAAAAAAAAAAACAAGCTAGCGGTCGAATGGATCAGATCTTCCTAGCATTCCCCAATAATTCCACGAGGACATGCCCATAACTTTCTGAGTTATCTTCGTGACAGACAAATACACACAGAGACAAATAGAGAAACAGACACTGATAAAAACATAACCTTGGCGGAGGTATAATTCTAATGATAATACTCATCATTAACAATGGCAATTCTAGATATTTGCATATTCGTGACAGGGCCTCCATTACAAAGTATTCATGAAAATCTGTTCAAGCAAGAAATATTCGTTTTCTTCAACTTATACCTGCAAGTTTAGCTTTGGAAGTTGGTTAATTATGTCTGAACTAAATTTTCCACCAGCTTGTCGGCAAGGAAAACAGCGCAATCTGCAGCTGAATAAGATTTTAAATTCAGGAGAAGGCATTCAGCGTCACCTTTAAATACCTGCAAATGCAAAAACAGTTCTCAGAAACGCACTTTCAGATTCAACGAAGAAAGAAGTTAGATTGGCAGCATACTGAGCCGCGAGATCTCAAAGGCAAACTAAGATCCTGACGGGGCAATCGATTTAACTTTCAGTTTTTCCGAAAGCCTCAAATGAAGGTCATTAACTCGCAGTACGAAGACAGTAATGGACTCGCGGCTGCTTTAATAGGGAAGTCGTTAAAAACCTCGAGTGTCTTCGATGAGCTCGAAACCGACTTCAGGGAATTCGGAAAGCCAGCAATACTGCCGCACATTAGTAGTGAGTCACGTGAGAGTAATTAAACTGCACTTTTGCCTAACCAAATTTCACTTTTGCCGAACTAAACTTCATCTTTGCCACACCTTAAAGGTTTGGTTTGATATCCAGAGGATCTCATTAATTAAATATTTTTCTGCCAAACTTTATAATTAGTCCTGTGAATTATCCCAAGAACCGAAGCAAATTTATTATTTAGAAACAATATTACTTGTGGATGCTACCAAGAACAGAGGTTGAAATTATGCTTCCTTTCCGGCACACTTTTGATATTAGTAAATTAGTCCTATGGATGCTACCAACATCTAAAGTTGAGCTTAAATTTCTTAATTGCAACACTGAGGCAATTAGTAAAGTGGGTGTAACTAACATTGATCACGTGGTTGTGACCAGGCTTCCATTCGCCAACACTGAATCAACTATGGAAATTACCCAATTGCCGAACTAATTCTATTTCCGAACAGTTATATTTGATAGGTGAAAATAATAATCCCATCAAATAATAACTGTTTGTTCGGAAATAGAGTTAGTTCGGTAATTGGGTAAGTCCCCTACCTAGTCATGTGGATGTAACCAATAATTATTATGGTGTTGTAATTATACTTCTTTTTTGCCACACTTTAGGATTATTTTTGTGAACATAATCAACAATATAATAAACACCGTCGTGTGTTTATTTTTTTATAAATTTGTTTCGCGTCACGCTCTTAACGACATTGATAGGTGAATATAGGCCGGGTGGCAGATTTAGTAATTTAGTTGCGTTTCCATGGGGATCGATGACCAGGTTGCAGAAGATGGCAAAACTGAAATCATTATTCCTTTATCTGAATGCACTTCTTACTTGAACCAGGACTGACTTCGAAACAATGAAGATATTTTCAGTTTCTCTTCGAGCGGTCATGGAATCAGATTTTCATCACTTTCTCCATACCAGGGTTGGCTGGTTTAACCCAAATAAAGAAAACATGGTTTAATCCAATCAAAATAACCATGGTTTCTTAGGTTTTTATTTGATTTGTTTGGTTTTTATTCATAAATATTGCAGAATAAACAGTTTTACTTCTAGAAATTATTAAATTTTATTTTAAAAACTGAAAGGATGAGTAAATGTGTTTCTATTAAGGAATCCGTTTGACTGTTAGGACAGTTAGGGTCAACTATTGCTTATGTTAACTAAAAACCTATAAAACCTATTGAATTTTGTGTTATTTCATTTCAAAGATACATTTCTAATCATATTCTGGTATGCTAGCAGCAACCTACTGAAATTTAGAAGTAGTAGTTAAAGTTGCTATTAGATAGCTAGTGAGCTCATGAAATGGATGTATAGGCATATAGCCATTTCATTTTCTTTAGTTCAATACTCTGCTTTAATTAGCTAGTAGCTAGCCATTTCTATCGACTTTTCTTTGTATTTTGAAGTGTTTCTAAGTTTTTTAAAGAATTTTATAGCTATTCCACTTTCTTTAGTTAATTAATCTGTTTATAACTAGGTAGAGGCTAGCTAATTCTGTCAAATTATATATGTAATTTGAAGTGTTTTCTAGTTTTTGAAGGATTTTATATTGCAACAACTATAAATCATAGCTCCTCTGCAGTTTGGATATTAAATGTAGCCATAGCAAAGACAGGTACTCTGCTAACTGCTCTTTCCCAACCCCTTGCCTTAGTCATTCTTTTACAATGGGAAGTTGGATTGAAGCGACTAAGATTTTTATGATTAGATAACTACATACTTACAAAGCAGAAAACCCTTTAAATGTTTTATAAAATTCCGAGAACTAGAAAAAATATCCAAATGAACAAAAAAAAAAGTTTTTTTTTTAACCAAAAAACCATGGCTTTTGGTTTAAACAAAAAAAAAAAAAACATTGTTTTTGCCAACCCTGCTCCATAGATCGAAACGTATGTTTGTTCTCAGTTTACGACGTCAAATTCGGTAACTGATCCACAAACAACAGGCGAGGTGTCGGTTTTTCACGGGGCAGTAGGCCAAGGAGTTTTAATAAAAGCCTTCTTGCAGTAGACACAATTCTTTCAGCTTGCTGTCTTCCTTTACGTAGAACTTTCGATTCAAGGAAAAATGTAGATGTAGGGAAGGCTCATCTGTCGGTATCCAAGATACGCGACGGGGAATTAATTTAATTAAGTAATGCTTTGCTGCATGCTAATTCGACAGTTTTTTTGCACCTCTTCTAATGCTTAGGACACACTACGCATTTTACACAGACAACTTGATATGAGGATGCGAGACTCGGACGTCATTTATACTACGGTATCTATGCTACCGGTTTCAAGTATGTATCGAAACGGCACGCGAACACAGTTCACTTACTATAGAAGTTATATCAGACAATATACCCTGCACTTGCAGAACTGTGACGTCACACGAAAGTAAATCAGCCAGCAGCGTCACTCCTTTTGCGGTGGGGCATCCTGGGTAACTCCAAGACCGAGGCATCTTGGGTAATTTCCTCAATGGCGTCGTATGTGCGAGAGGTGAATATGTGTCGCGATTGTTTATTACATAAACGTTCGTAAAATTGTTCAATTGCAGTTTATTGTGCTTTTCATGCATGTATTATATTCGACTAAATAGCATGCTGCAATGCAAAGTATTCTTAGTGAATGAAAATCGTCTAATTTTGTCTTTTTATACCGATGCGAATCATTCTATTTCGCGCAAAGCATTCGCTTCAACTTATTTAAAAATTTTCGGATGATTTCCTCAGTTCTTTTTATGGCGCTAGAAATCAAGATGCAATACAACACATCATATCTATGGTCTATTATTTTCCTTTACTTATGTAATTAAGTGTATAGGTAGTTCCAATTTGAGGTAATAAATGATAAACAATTGGCAGGAAAGTCTTTCTGGTATACTGTAGTACAACGAGCCATCGCTCGCGGCCACATTTGTTTACTCAGAATAGTGACACGGCGGTCACTCATTGGCTGAAATTGACGTCAGTCTGGCGGTCGTTGATTGGCTGAAATTGGCCACCAGAGTGTTTACCTAGAGCTGACATAACTTCTATGGTAAGTGAACTGTGCACGCGCGCTGCACATCCGAGCAACCAGTTGGGAGTAGAACTGCATATAATTATGTCCCCGGCATTAGGTAAGGGACGATTGTGCTGCTATAGATGAATTGACAGAGAGAGAGAGCACTCATCTCTGGCGACAATTTTAGTTGACTTTTGCAGCCTATTCTCCAGGAGGATGTTAGTTACAGAATTATGTTAAATGCAGAAGGGTCTTACAAAAAATCTCGCTGTCATTTTTGACAGCGAGGGTATTCTAGTCTACATAGAAGCATGCAACGAGGATGTAACACAGTTTTTGAAACCGAGTAGCATTTTGCTATATGAAGAAACAACGCTTCAAAAAACAAAAGAGTATCGCTGACTACGTTAACTACCTCCGCTAAGGAGGTTATATTTTCGTTGGGTTTGTTTGTCTGTCTGTTATTCTGCCTGTCACCAAGATAACTCAAAAAGTTATTGACGGATTTGGACGAAACTTACATGGGTTGTTAGGTATATTAGAAGGAACAGATGATTAACTTTTAGTGAAGACCTGTACATCCGTTTGTTTGTTTGCCTGCCTATTTTTTGTTAGTGCCAAAACTTAAAAAGTAATGGACGGATTTTCATGACATTAACATGAGTTGTTTGGTTTATTACACAGAGTAAATGATCAAATTTTTGTGATGAAGTGTTTGTTAGTTCGTTTGTTTGTTGCTGTGTTTTATATTCGTTAGCGCACTAAATAAAACAAAAATATGGATGAATCTTTATGAAATTTCTTGAAATTGTTAGTAATGTTAAAGACGTAATTGACTAAATTTTGGTGATGGTCGGTTGTTCCGTTAGTGTGTTTGACTAATGGTTGGTTGGCATCTCTTGAGACTCGAAGAGGCGCCACGTTCTTAGAATTATCCATGTACAATACTCCACATTTACTTGAAGTCGAATCCTCTTGAAGTTCGTGAGAAGTTTCGATGTAAGCTCAAATGACAGCGCTAGGTCCACAGCTGATTTAAAGTCCAATGTATCCTTTTTAAGAAGTTCTCGCTGAAGATGGACATCTTTTACCCCTTCAACAAACTTATCCCTTAGCGCATCTTGCAAAAATGTCCCGTACTGACACGCTGATGTCAACTTCTTTAGGGCTGCTACATAATCAGCAATACTTTCCTCCGGGCCCTGTGTACGTCGCAGGAACCGAAACCGTTCCGTGATGATGCTCTTGGTTGGCGAGTAATGCTTAGTTAGAACGTCGATGATGTCGTTGAAGGTCTTGCTGGTCGGTTCGTTAGGTGAACTAAATCCCTCAGCACCGCATAAGTCTTCGCACCTATTAATGTCAGCAGCAGCGGAACCTTCTTTGGTGCAGCGATATCGTTGGGGTGGAGAAAATTTTCAGCCGCTCGACGTAAAGACTGAAATCCTCTTTTGTTGAGTCAAACTCAGGCACTGTTGCAAGATGCGGCATTATTACGTACCGAACTAGACTCTAAAATGAGTCAAACCTCCAAGTTATCACAACATCCTCGTCGCCACTTTTATATCTTTAGCGTGAGTTCAATTACGTAGGCGAGGATTAAAGAGCAGAGCGGTGGAACATATTTATTTGGAGGTCAAAAGACAAGTAACTTGTAACAAAGAGGCAATCCATAAAATTGGTTTCATATGCGTTCTTATTCTTTCTACGTAGAATCAAGTAAGATTAAAATATTTATTCGATACATGACAATTTTATGTTTGTTAGCGCACTAAATAAAAAATTATGGATGAATCTTATGAAATTTCCAGAAATTGTTGGTAATGTTGAAAGACATAATTGACTAAATTTTGGTCATGGTCTGTTGCTCCGTTAGTGTGTTTGACTTATGTTTGTTAAAATGTTTTTTAGCGCCATAACTCAAAAATAATGGATGGATCCTTGTGAATTTTCAGGAATACATAGTTAGTAATCTTAAAGGAAATAATCGATCAAATTTTGGTGATGATTGGTGAGTCCATTTGTGTGTTTGACCTATGTTTGCTAGGACAATAAGTCAAAAATTAAGAATGGATCCTTGTGAAACTTTCAGGAATTGTTAGAAATGATAAAAGACATAATTAAATTTTGGTGATGATCGGTTGGTCTGTTTGTGTGTTTGAGCTATGTTTGTTAAAATGTTTGCTAGGGCAATAACTAAGAATTATGGATGGATCCTTGTGAAATTTTCAGGAATTGTTAGTGATCATAAAAGATATAATTAAACTTAAATTTTGGTGATGATCGGTTGGTCCGTTTGTGTGTTTGAATTATGTTTCTTAAAATGTTTGTTAGCGCAATAACTCAAAAATTGTGGAGGGATCTTTGTGAAATTTTTAGGAATTGTTTGTGATGTTTAAAGACATAATTGATTAAATTTTGGTGATGGTCGGTTCGTTCGTTTGTGAGTTTGACTTATGTTTCCCAAAATGTTTGTTAGCAGCATAATTCAAAAGCTATGAATAGATCTCTAAGAAAATTACAGAAACCGTTAATACTATCAAACGGCACAAGTGATCAAATTTTGGTATTGATACAAAGAAAACCATGGTCTCAGAGCCGATTTGAATTTTTTGTTACCGCTACCTTGCAGGGCGGAGGTATGCACTCTCAGACTGTTCTAGTTACATTTAATCCCTAGCGATATATCACTTTCCCTACATTTTATAGATGCAAGGGAGATCAGCAAGAAATTATTGATGCGATTACAAAATACGGTGAAGAGGAGCAAAAATACCATTTGCTCAAACCAAAATGCTAGAATTAGGAGCGAAAACTACAGTTACACGCTTCAAACTTCGACGCTCAGGAGAGAAAAGAAATGCGATTATACAATTAAAAACGCAGTGATGAAGAATTCATATTACATTTACAAAAATCAAATGCCGTACAAAACTTGTACAGTTAAAGATACCACGATGATATTCACGGTCTCTACTAGTACTGCGGCAGAAAGGTCACATGAGCGACAAGATTATTTTGGGACTCTTTTTGCAACGGGATAAGCAAAGACTGAGTACGTAAATTTTAAGTGCAGCCAGAAACATTTTAATTTTTTTGTTGAAAAAGAAGCTCAAGACGCAATCTGGAGAAGATCCGGGCAGTCCCTAGGATATCCCTGGAGATCCATTACGGCTGGCGACGCCAGGAGGACCTCGGCCTCGTCACTAGAGCCCTCTGGTCAAGCGGGGCTCTAATGATAACACAAACTTCGCATGCTTTCATGAATACTAAAGAACAACTCAAGAGATCCAAGGCCCTTGCTATAAGGAGCTTCATAGGATAGTCTTGAGGCTTCAAATGAGCTTCAAGGTTATCGATATTAGACCATGAAGGGCTTCGGCGCCAGCGATATTTATTAATCCAGGACGGATGAGGTCGGTAGTCTCATTTGGTGGGATGGGAGCTATAAAATGGAGACCGAAGCTCCCGTGATAACGAAACCGATGAGCTCCGAGGCATCGCCGGGCATGCTCTGATATTCATGGGGGTAGGCCTAAATGCAATAGCTGTAGATTCATTAAGCAGGGCAGACGAGAATAGGCATTTGGTAATAAAATTCATATCGCCATTAAAAATGGACTGAAAAGAAAATGGTACAAGTTCCTTATTGCATACAAAATACAAGTAAATCGTCCAATCTCACCGCAACATGGTTCTGTGCATATACTGCGATGAAGAGTGATGAATGCTACGACTGCAAGACACTTCGAACCGTTTTTAGCGTCAAAATAGAAATAGTGACAACGTTACGGTTAGAGCGCTTAACATATAATGAATTTAACATCCTAGAGTAAAAAAAACATTCACAGTTGAAACTTTCAGCAGATAACCATGAAAACAAGTAGAAAAATATCGAAATTTCCATCCTTTCATGAGCGATATAATAAGAGTCACTGATGATTGCATGCATACATACGCAGAAATTAGTCTCATAAATTACCTTCGACTGGCACTTCAACAAATAGAAAATGAAAAATTTCTGATAACAGCAAAATGCGATAAAAAAAAAACTTCAAGTTTCTTGCTCTTAATACTTCGCACAATTCCAGGCTGCAAGACACAAAGAGCGACAAATGCTGTAGCGTTAAAATGAAAGGAATCATAAGGGAAGCCTTATAGTTCAGCCAGAAGCCAATTTTCTGACTCAGTGAAGCAAGACTCGTAGAGTTACTTCCCTAGCTGCCACGGAAGATCGCAGCAGGCGGTCTCTGTCAATATTTGTCTCCACCGAAATTGAATTCACTTTGCCAACTGTCAACGTCATCAAAAATTATTAGATTTCTTGAAAGGGGAAGCTCAATAATAGACTTTTATCTCATAATAAAAAGTGAAAGTTCTGGACGTTTTGGGAGGCTTGTCGGGCCCAGGTGAGAGATCGGCGCTATGGATTTGGGGAAATTCAAATAAGTTAATCTGACCGATACGTTTTCTTTTCTATTACGTTAGGCGCTGTCAGTAGGAACGCTAATAAACCGGAACGTCCGAACAGCATGTAACTACCTACATACTGCTTGTCAAATCAGGCAATACTAAGTTTCATTTCGTGACTAGTAGTCACTAAATGAAATTTAGCATTGCCGTAGTCACCGACTACCTTAACAAAGTCTTTGGCCACCCATAAATTGTTTTAGAATTCTGTTTGGGTAACTGCGCTAGTCTACATAAAAATATTTTTCTCTGCTTCGGTGAACTTATGCAGCAGCTGCTATGAATTCCCTGCAGAACATTACTCTAAGATCTAACAGTGAAACCTAGCAGCACCGGAGTTTCCTCGACACTCGTTCATTGCCAGTCATGTATGCATAGCATTACTGTATATCTAAAACGCTACTAAGTACTGCCAGTGGACGATCGGCAGGGAATAACACTGATGAAATATACAAGGAAAAGTCAGTTGATTACCCAGAAAAAATGACCTGACAAACAAAAACTGTCTTCAGTTTTGGTATCACAAAATGAAATTGATAAAAATACAGATGTCAGAATCCGAGACGAATGCCCGGTGGTCATTGCTTTCCCACTTAGATGCATGCAAAGTTTAGGTTTACCTGACCACGACATCAGTGAAATAAAGAGAGCAAGAAATATGGGTTACGTCGTCTGTCAAAAAAAAAAAAAAAAAAAAAAAGAAAGAAAAGAAAGAAAGAGACATATAGTCCACAGCAAAGCACAGCTTTTGCGAAAATGCTAAGAAGCACTGAACCATGAACAGACGTTAGTCGAGAGACGCGGACACACGGGTAGAACCTCCCCATTGTCGCTAAAACAGCCAAGCAATCGTTTCTCTTCGGCGGACTATGGCAAAATCACCGAGGATGTGAACGTCACTTATCAAAGAAAGAAAGATCAGTAGAACACCGGCTATCTGTGATAGCATAAAATGGAATAAAATGCGGGCACACAGATCGACCAGTACCTAAAGCACGAAAGAGAGTTAGCTGACGCTTGAGTTTCGCCTCCTCATAAATCACCGCCTGATCGCCAAAACTACCAGGGATTAAACAGCAAACATCCGAACAAGTTGCGCGCGCTGTAATTCAAGTGGTTTCAGTTCAAGCATTGCTAACTATTATCGTCAATCACGCCTCTCTTAAGTTAAATTGGAATTGTCAAACAGGATTTGCTGGGTCTTCAAGGTGAACCTGCGGCACCGACATCGACAAACTCCGAAACAATAGAGAGAATAGTTTGAGCTAAATGCTATGAGATTGGAGATTGCAGGCAAAACTCGCTTTGGGAATGAGGAATCTTCTATATACGAAAAGTTTCAGTGTCAGAAAGAGGAAGAAAATAAGGCATTTCCCATACACAAAAAAGTCTCATTTCGTAAAAAGGGAGTAGTTTTTGATAAATTTATCTAAGACTGGCACAAGTTTTCATCTCAAGACTGAGAAATCTGCCAGATACAAGTTCTTAATTTTACAGAGATTTAGTAACTTGTGCCAAGTTCACCCGAAGTTGCGAACAAAGGTTTAGTTCTAATCAATGCACACGGTCTGTTCTCCCCTGTACTTACACTACGAGTACTTATGGAACTTTCATATCAAAGTAGACTGAACAGAAGCTGTGAAGAACAAAACTGCAAAAGAACCATTAATTCTAATCATAGTGATCTGCCTCTGCTCCCCTGTAACTTACATTGTATACAGGTTTTTCATTTCTAAGTAGACTGAATAGTTGTCAAGAGGAGGGACACTGTAGTAGAAGAACCTTTCATTCTAATCAGTTCAAGCCCTCGAGCCCCTGTAATTACAACCGTTCTAAGACGTGACTCCTGCAGCAATCTGGTGACAACAAGCTATGCAGAGGAACACTGCGGGGAAAGCCTTTAATTCTAATCAGCTTACTTTAGTCATGCCCCTTTAATTGCAATAGTTATCAGCCCAGTCACCTTGCTCCACAGTCAATTTCAAAGCAAGAACGCCACGAAGAGCAATCGCAACTTTGCCACTTGCAGAACATTGCAAGAAAGTGTCCAGCCGATCGAGCTGGTATAAAAAGAAACTGCCAGCTTCAGTGACAAGTGGACTCTGCGTCAGCTGTAAAATCGTGCTATATCCCAAATAATGGAAGAAATAAAACTTTGTATAATGGAAGAACTTGGACTCGATCCAAACTGAGAACCAAACTTATAGTAGCGACAATTCTTAGGAGGGAAGGTTTCCGAGAGCCTTCTTGTACGGCAGAGGCGCCGGTAAAGTTAAAACAAGAAATGCGTCTTTGACGTCGCTCAAAAATCGTAAAATGCACAGTCATAGATGAAAGAAAAAATGGTAGTCAAAGAAAAGCCCAACTTAACCCTTTAATATGCAAATTAAATACTAAGTTGTGTAAAAATAGCACAACTTTAGGAGAGACACCGGGTGTCATTTTGGTCGCCAAAGAGTGTAATATGTATTATTGACATACAGTACGCAGGGTAAGTACGAATGCATTTATTTACACAAGGTAATGTTGCTGTGCATACGATAATATTGTCAACTGTCAAGAGTGATTTGTTATTAACTGGCTATAGTAAATGCAAAATAAGGCTATATTTGGCACAACGATTAGGTGTCCTACAGAAATTAGCGTTATAAATCATCTTCGCAGCTGTTTCGTAGAACACGTGCGAACCGTTTGGTACTAAATGAATAAAAATACAAAAGGTGAATAGATCCCAATTACAAGCAACTGCTGTATACGAATCTAAATATAAATGAACTCTGAAACAAAAACTTCCACTACTTCAAAGCGGACAGTTGGAATAGGCTCCCTCCGAAGTTTTCTTGCAGAGACAGCAAGCGAGTTCAAAAATTATCTTTATAAACACTGGGAGCAGCACCCTCCAGAGCTATGAACTCCTCCTCCAAGACTCACCAACTTTTAACGGCCAAATTTTGAAAAGCCACCTTACTCCAATAGTTTTCATGCAACTAACTAAACGTCGCGCTGTTGCAACCAGTGTGCTGCAACAAACCATGCTTGCCCAATTACCTGCTTGACATAGTATTTTTTTTCTTTTTTCCGTAGATATCTAAATACTTTTGACGCAAGAGCAATAGCTTATAGGTGGCCGGAACGTGAGTCACGGCGGCTCCCTGGGAATGGGCATGTTGGTCCGTCTACTACCAGTAATCTCATATAATCTAAGCACATGAATATTAGAAATAACACGGGTTGATAGAATGAGCAGCGCCCACATTTAGTTTGTTTATGCTGTCGGCAGGCTGCGGTGCAGTTAGATCGATGCAAGTAATTGAGTCTAACGATTTACTGATATTTTTGTGAATAGAAAAGAGCAAACCGATCGATGTGGCAATGTGTTCATTAAATAATTCATATCAGAGTGCACTCACTGGCATATTCTTTTTATTAGATGAAGAAACAGTGCAGAGGTCAAAACCTTAGAGAACATTATTGAACAACCAATGTGTATTAACTGTTAAATGACAGACCTTACCTCTAATTGAACAGCTAGCATATAAGTACCAACTCTATAACGATGAAAGTTCATCACTTTTTGAGCAGCCACTGTGTACTAACAGTAGAACGACATAAGTTCACAATTTCTTGTACAATCAGTATATACTATTTCTATAACAACAGACGTTCATCACTTCACCCTTACATATTAGCATCCGTTCAGAAACAGAATAATTTTGTTGTACCTCAACAATTTTAGGGTGAAACAAATTGCATAGAACAATTGTTAACATCTACAAAATTTTTGAGCATTGTATGCAACTTGCAACTTGAAGATGATTCTTGAAGGAAGCAATTATTATCATCATAATTTTCCTCCATATAAAATAAACAATAATAATTTTTTTTCGTAGCAATTTTCTCCTTGCTCAACAACAATGCAACCATTGAAACTTAAAACACTATTTTTTTTGCTTTGAGAATTTGGCACCACCACAATATGTCTCAATACTTCCTGTACTTACCTGGCACTACTAAACAATAAAAGCCCAGTTTTCGATCACGTTAGCAGCCCTTACTCTTCGGTAAATTAACGCATCCACACCAGTCAAATATTCCTCCCACAGCGTAATTTTCGTACATGGTCTGCAAAATTCGCAGCAGCGAAAGTCCGGGTTCAGCTATAACTTGAGTCCGGGAGCTACGACGCCCTCATGAATCTCGAACAGAATTACGAGAGGTGTCGGGTGCGCAGCACGGCTACTGCGTCATTACAGCTTTTGCGCCCAAAATTACTTCACAAATTATAGCAGACTAGTCACAACTTCTACAATTACAATCAAATAAATACAAAGAACAAGGGTAATACACTGACTGGTAATATGCATCATGCTCCTTTCTGTACATCAAATAATCACGAAAATACTGTGCTAGTAAACGAACTGCAAGAACAATATAGCATGACAAATACCAGTATGTGTGGCTTTAACAGTAGCGGGTGCGGCACGCTGACTTTTCCTTTACAGATCTTCGATAGCGACAACGTTCAAGAACATTGCTCCGAGCTGTAGACTTTACGGAAATAATTTGTTTGTATCGACTAGGGTAAACCTACTCACATTGCGACTGGCGTGTTAATAAACGTAAAATAATTCTGATAGAGCGTATTTACTTTATTCTGGAGTTCTTTTTCTGACCGACTCGGATGCTGAAAAGTATGAAGCAGTGCCACTAAACGCGCCCGAACGTTTTGGACATTCAATACAAAGAAGCAAAAGTTTTTGAAAGCTGTTTGGGTTCTAATACACTCCAGAATCAATGAGTAATCCAAAGCGTCACTACTGACACTTACTAAAAGCCACCTGAAGTGTGGGTTAATATTTAAGCAACTCTTTCAGCCGACATACATGCAGTGGTATCTGAAAAGAAGCAACAAGAGGCTCAATTACTTTGTGCAACATGCGGGAAAAAAAAACTATTGTGTGAACTCGGCCATGGCTTCGTTCGCATTAAACAAAGCATGCATCAGACACATAGTGCACAATAAAGACCAACATGAAGATTCGACAGCCAGCGTTTAGGAACATCAGTACCTGAAGCTTTCGGTTTGGGAAACAACTTGATCTAATAATAGGCACCTGGAAGCGGGCGAGCAGAAAGCGGATATTGGAGAGCATGGCGGAGTCATTGGATTTCTCCGAGGCATTTACGGCACGGAAACAAACCCCGTCTGAAGTAGCGACGGCATCTCTCGGCCCTAACGAGCAGGGCACGTCGCGCCCTGTCCAAAAAACAATGGCACTAAGGGAAAGAGTTCGGCAGCAGCCGAAAACTTTACTAGTTGCAACGTATTTCTTTATGGGTGCGTCTAACTACATGTAGAACGAGTTTGACTGCAGCTGTAACTCTAAACGAGTGACAGTTTTTTATAAAGGGTGCGTCTGGCTGGATAGTGGAGCAGAGATAGAAGTGGTATAGCAGTAACTGAAGAGTTACCCATACTGACAAATCTTTATTCGGGAAAGAATTCGAAAGCGTCTAAAATATTATTGAGCATCATGCATTTGTTTAAAAGTGCTTTTTGTTGTTTGAAGGGCAAGGAAGAGATTTGAATAGTTTCTGAATTTTGCTAGAATTCTGACGTATTTCAGTAGAGGTGTGATTTAATGTAGCTAGCTATAGAGGGAAGAGCTTGAAAGTAATTGTAGTATACGACCAAAAACACAAAGTTAACGTCATAACTATTGGCCTAGTGTTGAGTAGCAACAGTTTTGTTCATATTAAGTCCACCACTGAGGCATAGTTCACTGCCAGAAAAAGCAAAATCCACTACCATTTTGAAACATCCAGGACAGAAATTCGTTAGATCCGACCTTCAAATAAGCGTTGAGAGTTAGCTACACTCGGGCCATTTTAAGGACGCTTTCTATGTACTCGAAGCTTGTTTCTATTGAAAGCCGATTATCGATTTAAAAAAAACACCTTTTAAGCAACTGCTTGTTGCCAATCAAGACATTGTAGCCAGCAGTAAACGTTTTTTTTAGCGGTAACTTGCCTAGCATAATATTTTCTTCGGAAGCAGTAATGAAAATTTCTCTTCCGGCTAGGAACGAGCTATGAAAGAAAAACAAAAATATTGGGTCCCATATTTCTTGAACTACAGAAGGTAATATCCCAATCGGAGATATAAAGACTGAAAAAAACGCACTACTAGAAGGGAAATGATCAAAGCTAGTATATAGCGCCGAGGGATGGCCGCTACCGATTCTTTTTCAGTGACTGGTTTGGAAAAAGTTCAACTTACTTTGTAGGGCACGACAATGTTTGTTCCAAACGCATATTGAAGGGTTACAGTGACAGCCTCAAAGACTTGGCAAGTAAGTTCATGATTACGCAACTTATACACAATGACCAACATGAACTACGTAGATAGAAGGGAACATGATATCGTCCTCGGAAGTTAGGAAAATATGAGGTGAAATACGAACTCGATAAGCACCATACGCAATAACATTTTCTGATTTTCTGCGTGTACATAAATTTCCCTTCAATCAAATTTCGGTCAGTATATGCAGTCAGTCAAAGAGACATAGAGTCAATACCATTCATAAGTGTAAACTGGAAAGTATTTAGCTACGCATTTGCGAAAAAAAAACTTTTCTGAGAGTACGTATGTGTTTCTTCCTGTTTTCGATGAATATCAGCTGTTATACCAATGGTAAATAGAATGAAATGTTAGACGGTTAAAGATGTGCAAACTTCAATTATACAGAAGCTGCTGTTTTTCCATGAAAAACCAGTATTTTTCCGGGTACATCTGTTTTCCGAAGGTTGTCGATAAAATATCAGTTGGTCAAATTATCAAATGCAGTAAGAACTGAAATATGGGTTAAGTGCAGAACATGGCGCATAGGTAAAATTACCGGTCTTTTTGCAGCTTCATCTATTTCTCTCTGTTTCAATTAAACACGCAGAACCTTTAAAATTATAAAATGGCTCATATGGAAACCCCTAAATTTTCTTATATTAAGAACGAAGGACGCATCAAAAATACGAATTACTATAGTTGCAGGTAGAAGCAGAAGAAAATGAAGATATGATATGGAAAGAAATTCGAATAAATGTACATATCAAGGTAAAAAAAATAGATACTTATAATTATCGTCACCATTTGATATACTGTGCATAGACATTCATTATTACCTTTTTGTAGGCTTTTCTTCAATTTTTTTCTTACCAGATCTGTTGCTATATTTCTGCTTTATACCGGCTATTGTACTATTTTTTCCAGCAAGGGTTCCAAACGTATACAAGTAGAGACCGTCTAATGTTAAAGCGTCCGTCAACTCTGTGAAAATGACAAGTTTGTCATGCCTTTCTTCGATTAAGCTTTGGTTGGTAGCGTTTAAAATAGGCAATAATACCGTTGAACACGAAAAATATAAGCAAGCACAAGAGTACCAGCTCCATACAGCTCAAAGTGGTTTGGGATTAAGGCATCAACTGCCAGTGCTTCTGCAGAGTATGAAGTGGTCGAGACGCTGCTGCGGCATATTTTGTCCAACGTAAGCTGCCCTGCAACGCAAAAACTTCCCACTTTGGATTCGCTGGGGAAGAAGAGCAAAATAACAAGACCATTGAGCATGATTTGCCCCTTGCAATCAAGGGTAATGGGACGCAAGCGGCACCCAAAAGGCAAAGAAGATCGTTCATGCCTTGGGGAAAAAAACCTGTGTTCGTGGTAAGGCTTCACGGTTAAAATAAGATGAGCAGACGGTGGCGGGGATTGCAACCTGTAGCGTTGAAGTCAATAACTAGAAATTAAAAAGCTAAGTAACGGAGATGAGTACGATAATTGTATAACTATTTTGAAATTTTGGCTTCCAGCCTTACGTTGGATAGAAGAAAGCTGTATTGAAACTCACGTACGGTTGTGCACGTACAAGTTTTTTAAGTTTTGTCTGGACGCCTATAGAAGCTGATTAACAAATGATGGCCGCCTTTCCTTCAAGATTTGGTGAGAAGTGTATGTCACATCATTAGTAAGAGTTTGAATGTTGAATAATAAATGCTTTCGAAGTTATGCAATAAGCATGCAATTTACATATTCAAACTGGGTAGCGGGAGTAATTACTTGCTGCAAGTGATGAAATTAGCAAAGCTGTAAGGTTTCCAAGAAAAAATCTGCCGATACGATAATGGTAGCTGTACCTGAAAATTTCATATTCACACGCTAACAAGTATATATTGACATTGGCTACTTTTCAAGGCTATTGTAAAAGCAATGCCAAAATAATGGGCCGATATTTATCAGTGCATTTAGATACAAGCTAGGAAAGACCGGGACGTAATATACCTCACAGCTACTACATGTAAGTTGATTTTCAGAACCCATACATGCTTGGCTTGTGAGATCCCAAGTAGCATGCAACGAGCTCTCTCATTGGTCGGACGCACAGGGGCTTGCGCATAACGTTTCACAGTTACAATTACACGCGTGGAGTTCATGGATCAAGTTTTTTTCCACGGGACTAAAAGATGTAGTAAGTTGCAGGATACCTAGTCCTGCAATGTTGTAACGTTTGTCAGTCTGGGCCCTGGTGCAAGGCATAGTTGGGAACTTGCAGCCCTAAGGTCATGTGATGATAAATAATCAAGCACGATAACTGATAACCAGACGGCGATAGTAAAGTTCAGGAACCTTACAGCACGATAACAATGCTTGCAATAATAGCCAGAGTTCTTTTTCTCCAGGTGGATGAGACGTTCGATTGGCCGCAAAAAGAAACGGCAATTAACGAAACGAACAGCACGCGCGCAGTGCAAAATGCTTTATATCCGAGATGAATTAGGAAGTTGCAACAGTAAAATCTTTACACAGAGACACATCTAGATATAACGTCAAACACATTTGGTTGTGACCACCAAAACATACAAACAGTACGTGCGTGGATAGTACTCCGTGCTAAATATAGCGCACGTAACTAGATCCCTTAAAGCCCTAGAAATATACACTAGAGACTCTGTGTGCAGACTTACATATCGTTGTCCCAAGCGAAAGCGGTTGCTGTATTGACGACAGTTCTTTGTTTACTCAGGACGCCGAAAGTCACCTTATATGCTGAGGTTACTATGCTGCACCAAAACATGGCTGACTGGAGTTGTATCTAATTTATACCCAGGTGAGACAGCAGTTATATGTATTGCTTTAATAAACATGCAGATATGAGCCCACAGATGTTCGACTGTCGGTTCAGTCTGCTGCTTCGGGAGTGATGGAAATAACATTCGAGGAAGAAAGACTTAAATAAATATAAAAAAATGAATGTACGAGTAATATATTTGATACGAGTCTGCCCAATGCACCTGTTGGACCAGATAAAAGGAGTAAAAATTCAAATCAAGTACAGCATCCAACTGTGCATAGGATGTGTTGAAACAAAGAAATTGCAAAAAATTGGTGTGTATTAAAGTTCATAGTTAGAAATAAAATATTGGACAACCATCGCAAAATGAACAACATAGCAAATTTTTCATATCAACAGGATTACCTGTGGTAATTGCGGCAATATATTATAAATTTATTTTTCAACGGGTACAGCACCAAGCAAATTCAATATGGCATCACAAGATGACGCGTAGCAACCAAATTAATATTTCATGCAAGTATTCAGTGTGTAAATTACTCAGTATAGTCTATTATATGTTGAAAACTACTAGCATTAGCTCATCTGGGTTACGGGATGGAAATCTGCAGCAGGTGATAATCTAGGATATCTACAGCAGGTGAAGCAATCGAAAAACGTCTAGGGCAACTAAAAATTACCGGTATTATTTGCTGGGTGCGACTACTCTACAATAGTCGAAGTACTAAAAAAAAAGTCTAAGGCATCAACAAGGTTATGCATTACTGAATGGAACAACCTATAATCCTGCGCAACACTCAGCAAACGTCGATGACATCAACAGGATTACAAGCAAATACTAGGCTAAAGTACAACAGCATGCAAAGAATACACCACTCAGGATGTCTATGACAGCAACAGGTTGGCATGCAGGATCTGGTCTCAATTGCGACCATCTGTATAGGATTAACTACTCAGGATACCTGTGTGACACGACCACCTTTACATACCCAACTGAGAGTACTTAGTAGTTATTACTACTGTTATTATTGCCCTTAATACGGAGCATTTTCTGAGCTGAAATACTTCATCAGCAAGTCTATGAAATCAATAAGTAACCATGCAACCGAAGAGTTGATCCATATAGACAGCCATTTGCAACATGTAAACCACTAAGCAAAGCTGCAACATCGGTGGGTTTACATGCCACTGACAATCCAGGGTCTGATGAACAATAGCGTTCAATATCCTCGTGAGCGGTCTACAATTAAGTGGGCAGATAATCAATACCGTAACGATGATGAATAGGATCGTAAGCTATTGCATTGTTAGATGCCGTAATGAGATATTATTTAATGCGTTGGAAAACAAAGCACTGCGACTGTAGAGAATACAAATAGAAATGTTGACAGAAAAATGAAGCAAAGTAAAGGTTTGTTCTCAATTTGTAGGACATAATCTCGACTTATTGTCGAAGTGAAAGAAAGGAAGACAATAACAGCCGTGTCACCAGCAGCACATTATGTAGCAAGTCATTATGATTCAAGTCACAGAACTATAACAGTTAAGAAGAGCTTCGTCTGTCCCTCCATCTACATGTCAATCGCACTAGATACATGAAAGGCGTTCAGTGTAACAGAGAAACTGAAAAAACAAAAGAATATATGCACTGATGCAACAAAATATTTAGTGAACTATTATTGCAACACCCGATCATAAGTATTCGAATTACAAAAACTCGATGAACATCAAGTTGGCGCGTTTTATATACACAGTTTATGGCACCTTGTAACAATAGTAAAATACTTGTTAGAGCAATCAAAAGGTGCAGTTCAATAAATTTAAACAAGCAATATAACACAAACATTTATTCAGCGCTTGCGATAAGAATAATATACGTATAAATCTAAATAAATTCAACATATTCGACTATTATATTTGTAGCTGTAAGATTAAATGAGTTCCACATATTCGACAAGCATATTAGTAAAATAAATCTAATTTCACGCATTTGATCATACGCGTAAACGGCAATAGCTACCGCATAATATTTTATAAATCACAAGTAATCTATCGAATTAACTATCGGGTTACAGATGTCAGTGTTAACAAATACAACGAGAACAGCACTTTATTGATAAGGATGATACATAGATATATGCAAAATAACACAAATATAATGCATTCAGCTACCAAATTATCGTTAAAATTGAACAAATTAGATCAATAAGTACAAGGTTTGCGTAAGTACACTTATCAAACGCGGTGGATTAGCACAATATCTGCAATAAATATATATATACACCAAATGCATGATAAACACAACGTTTTTTTAAGCATGTACGACACAAAAAACTAATTCGATCAGTACAATCTGTGCAAAATTACAGGAATTTAATAACTATAACACAGTATGTGCATAACTAAACAAACATAACTCAACGAGATTTGAATTTAAAGCATTCGCTTCATGAAAAGTGGAACGTTGTCTCCTTCTGGTGACATACTAGTAACGACCAAAAGAACAAGAGGAAAAGATGGACCGTGTGTTTTGGTGAGAGAATTTCTTGGAAGTAAGAACCGTAAGCGAGGGATCTATCTCATCTACGAAGGAGAATTGAATAGATCCAGGAGAGATGGGCGAGGATTCGAAGAAGTGCTGTATTGTCCAGCAGGACCAGAGTTGTGCTGAAGAGCAATCGTACATTCGCTCGAGCGCTGCGCAATAATTTTGGATGTTTTTGGAAGTTTTATTTCAAGACACCAAACGTTGATGCGTCAGAGACTCAAGTGTATAAAAGAAAAGAAGAAGTCCTTCAAACCGCAAGAGAAGACTGCAGGAAATGTTTGGAAATGCAATTAACGGTGTCTTAATATGGGAGAGTACCATCACCGTGTTTCATCTCTGGATCAAATTATTAAAGGATAAAGAACGTATTCGTTAATGCCGTACTTTACTTAAGAAGTTCAGTTGACCGTTAGTTTCAAGTTCAGATTTAAACTTCATGTTACCATTGCATTTATCAAAACGGATACTCAAGCAGCTTAGCTTACAGTCGAAGTTGAGACTAACAGCTAGCTAACTAAATGTCTTATGCCGAGGCCACATATGTAATCTCGCGAACAACTGCAATCAAGGACGGGCAGCTCACTCGTCCTACTGAAATAAATTTAAACTTAGTAGCATAGATACGTTAGCATGAGTGACATGTAACCTACTCATCCTCGCATTGCGTTATTCCTGTGAATAAATAGTGTGGCCCGGGCCACAGATGTCGGCGTTAACAAATGCAACGGGAACACCATTTCATTTCTATGGATGATGCATAAATATGTAAAAATGTATGCAATCCGGTCGGACAGGTATCGTGAAAGTGTATAGCTGTTTGAAAATCTAACGGGCTTTGCATTATGCATCAGTGCACCACTTGTTAGGTTTCATGATGAATTAGATGAAAAATATTCTCAGCCTTAATGCGCTGACAAAACTGTACTGTCGCTTCATCAGGTTATACTTGCCACGATTCGATTTGCATATTGTGCTCTAAAGGAAGTGGTGACATACCTCTAGGCGTTCAATTCCATATACACTCTATGCTTTGCTTCATACCGTGTGAGTACAGAATAGCAGACAGTGAATAAAAGGACGGTAAACAAAATGCACCCATTTATTCCAACCATACGGAAAGGATAAGGAAAAAACAGCAGTGCGCTAGCATGCTTGCGTCACTGAAAAAAAAAAACATTGCTAATTCCAGTTCGACGAACGTAATGCACTTCACACAAATCCTCGTGTACAAGTACTTCACCAGAGACTGTTGAAGGGTCAAGCACACAGTATATGAATTTTAATTTTAAAATATAGTTTTGATTGAACTTAAGTTGAGAATGAAATGGGAGGACGTTGAAATGGAACCTCTGACACCAATGAACAGCATGAGAATATCTATGGGAATATGTAAGAATAGGACTCCTTCCCAAAGTACAAAAGGAAACTATCCCAGGTGAAAAAGAGCTAATGACTGGCTTTGATACAGCAATGACCGCAGGCGAGATGATGATTAAAAGTAGCCACGCTAAGCAACGCACGAACAGGCATATCAGACTAAACCGGTTCAAAGGCGGAACTTCAAATGCATATAATATGGGCTAAACGTTGCTTTTGATGTGGCGGAAACAGAGAGTGAGGCTAAAGAGAGGTACGCTGTTGTGATACGTAGCTGGCCTCCGGCTCTCCTGCTCGTCACGGAGCGTAAAGTCACTTCCGTACAAGATGGACTGTGTGAATAACGCCACCTGGACTTGGTCCGAAGAATATCGCATGTAACACAGGTTAGAGGTGACGTTGCAAGAACAAAAAGGCTGAACGTTGGTTTTAATACAGCACAGCATCATACCAAAACTCATCCATATGCAAAGGTACAGTCGCAAAAAGATGAAACTTTGGCTCTTGTGCAGCAAATATCGAGAGGTGAGACCAAAGAATATATCAAACCAAAACCCACCCAAAAGCAAAAGTGCAGACGTAAAAGGATGAAACTCAGGCTTTGATGCAGCAACGATCAAGAGTGAGACTGAATGATACTGAGAATCAAACCCAACTATATCAGCGGCGAATCTGCAGGCGTGAAAGGGTTAAGCGTTGGCTCTGATGTAGCAAGGATTGAGCGTGAGATGAGAGGAAGATCAAAGGTGGACACTGTGACCAATGGTGAGCATGGGCGGCAGTTTACAGAACAATGGACTGGCCGACATTCCTAAGCGTCCTCGCATACATTGTCTTGTGTGTAATCCTTCCCAAAGGTTGCATTGTGTTCTTCGGTTACAACGCAAGCTATAGATCTTTATGACCGCAAACTTGAGGTGAAACAAAAAATCAAGTGATTTGATTTTTCTGGTTTATCCGTTAGGAGTAGAGCGTGCGTCGAAAAATCATATTTGAAAACAGGCCAAAACGTTTACAAGATATTTTATGTCGCGTAGTCTAAGAGGCATCGTTTAACTATCAATATGTTAAGGAAACTTCATCACTGCCTCAGAAATAAATGTTCTTTCTTCCATATCATTTATGGCTATTATTCTTACCATCAATACCACCAGCATTGCAACATTCAATACTATTGCCTTTATTACTCGTACACTGTTTCCACTCTCAATACTAGTACAACTAGAGCCCTCTGAGAGCGCATACCTCCGCCAAACAAGACAAAGGTAACAAAAATTTAAATTGGCGCTGAATCCATGATTTTCTTTGTATCAAGTCCAAAATCTGGTCGTTTGTGCCTTTTGATAGTATTAACACCCTATGCAATTTTCTGGAAGATCCGCTCATAACATTCTTAGTTATGCAGCTAACAAACATTGTGACAAACATAAGTCAAACATACAAATGAACCAACCGATCTGCACCAAATTTAATCATTTATGTCTTCTTACATTACTAACAACTCCTGTAAATTTCATAAAGATCCATTAAGAACTTTTTGAGTTATTACGCTAACAAGCAGAAAATCAAACAAAACAAGAAACACACGAAAGAAACAAACAGATCATCAGAAAAATTTGGTCATTTACTCTTCGTTATAAACCTAACAACTCATATAAATTTCATGAAAATCCATCCATAACTTTTTGAGTTATGGCATTGACAAAAATGAGGCAGACAGATAAACAAACAAACAAATGGATCTTCACCAAAAGTTAATCATCTGTTCCTTCTAACATATTAAACAATCCCTGTAATTTTATCCAAATCCGTTCATAACTTTTTGAGCTATCTTGATGACAGACAAAAAGATCACAGCACAGACAAACACATCCAACGAAAACATAACCTCCTTGGCGGAGGTAATTAACATTATCCACAGTATTGGAAAAACGCAATTAATTTAAATGAATTAATTCATATGAGCATGTAGTAAAAATAACACACAGTAACCATAGACATAATAGTAACTCTGTGTAAGGACGGGCACGGTCAGTAGCATGACTCTTCTAACATAGGTATAAAGTAACATCATTATCGGCAAATATTACATAATTATAATGCATTTTTATACAATGATAGGTCGAAACAGTGATAATATCTCTACTGTATTAACGCAAGCGTAACAACATCGCCGCACACGAATGATACAAGCATAACATTCTATGGTACAGGAAACTCTTAGTCAGTAATATGGCATGAGAGTCAGTAATATAGCATGAGAGTCAGTAATATGGCAGGAGAGTCAGTAATATAACAGGGGAGTCAATATGAAGTATATTAGCGCAGACATTAAGTTACAAAATCAGCGAGAAGCGCCTGAGGAACCTCTGAAGTTCGCGCATCCAAGGCTGCAGGATTATACAGGAAAACACGCGAGGTTCTGACGAGAATTTGGCTGGATATAAGGTGATCTGGGTCTTAATTCATTCTGCAGCCTTGCCGAGCACCCTGGCCTTAGGAAGTTGCCCTGTCTAATAACAGCTCTCGTTCCCCTTTTTTGGAGCCGTTGAAGAGTTAATAATTCCGGAGAGAAAAGGGGAGGGGGACTACAAAGAAAGGCCTGATTAAATCCAAGCCCTCGTCTAAGAGATGGACTGGAGAGCAGAATAAACCGAAGAGCGATGCGCTGGAGGTGCGCCGCAGCACCATGTCAAGTGGCTCAGATGAGACGCACGAGTTCGTAAATTAGCAATGAACTATGTAAAAGACTTGAAATGCCTTTAAATGAAACGCTCGTATTCATAATTCAGAAACTTCAAACGCAAAAAGTGAACTAATGCAGGCGCACGACATGATGCACTGAAATGCATTGAAGATTTTCGTGCATCTACAGGGAAAGGACATAATAATAGCGAATGCTACGTTGGTATCTGTACGATCTCTCATTAAAACCGCACGTCCCGAAACGTCATATTTTTACTTAAGGATTAGTCGACGTTATATTTAATAATTGGATTTATAGCAATGCGATTTTTATCTCTAATCCCTCGGTATGACATTTCCAGAAAATAACCACATAAAACTATTACTGTTACCTCGAGGGTCTTCGGAAGAAGTCCAGGTGACATTCACGTCGCCCCACGTGTGTGGAGTCACTCTGCTGGGTGTCTTCTGTGGTGCCGAAGTTTGCAACCAAAGAGAGAGCCAGCAGCGAATTATCTCCACAGTGCACGTAACCGCTGACCGCTGGTCTATCTGGTATTCTTCTTAANGCCTTTGATAAGAAGCTAACCTTTAGGCGACAGGTGTCACGTGCTTCCAGTAAGATTAGGCTCCTACGTAAGGTGAATACTGCGTTTTGTGACAGTGAGGTTGACCGCTGTTGCATTTATGCAACCTATGTTTTAATATTGCTCATCGGTGTGAGCTTCAGCTGCTGAGTCACTTATGCTTGTTGGACCGTTTTGTGAGTTCGGCCACCAGGCTGTGCGCGGATAATAATCTGGTGAACCTATCCCACGGGAGAGGAGTGGCCAAACTCTTATGATTTATAAGGTGTACCATAGACCACACCATACATTGATTGGACACTGAAATCGGGCATTTCGCA
Organism: Parhyale hawaiensis; assembly: GCA_001587735.2. NCBI lineage: Eukaryota > Metazoa > Arthropoda > Malacostraca > Amphipoda > Hyalidae > Parhyale > Parhyale hawaiensis. The sequence continues at coordinate 7,939,927 of LQNS02278180.1, read as the reverse complement.
ATTGGGCCTGGAGGCCGATTTCCGTAGGAGTTAATAAAATGAGTTCTGATAATCACAGAACCCTCAAACAAAGATGAATTTCTCCGTCGTATCATAAGGAATGCATTGCAGAGCAGGGAATCTAAATTTACAATCAATCAAGAGTCGCACACTCTTAACGGCAATAGCCTCCGAGGCTTCCCTTATCTGTCTTCTTCTCTCTTCCGCTCCAACTATGTACGCTGTCTGACATCTGCGCCCTGCTCAGCTTAAAAATAAAAAATAGGGCAAGTGGTCAGTCAACTCAACATCTACGACTCCCGATCTAAGTATGCCTTTAAAATCATTATTGAAGCAGATCTGATCAAGTAAGGAATATCGAGTCAACGGATTATTTGGAGCATATCTTGTAGGTATGTCAATGATCGTAAATTAGGCTTTATTATTAAGAATACGAATAAAATTACTAATAGTTGAAGATTTCGAGGGTTAAATACATTGAGGTTAAAATCACCACAGCGTATGGATGGAAGATTGCTCGGCAGTCCCGGCAAGTACTGGTCTTTCAGATAATCATTAAACCCTTGAGCTGCATACATATGTGCCCTATACAATCTCAGCAGTGTAAAACTTACATGTTTACCTGAAATCAATAAGAGTGAGAACCTCAACTGAATCATTTACCAGGCAAAGATAGTCGAGGGTGGAATATAACTCGGACTCGGAGAAAACTTGTTCTGTTGAAGAACCCAAAATAGAGAAAATAATTCGCTGCAAAGAAATCATCGTGGCATTTACGCGCGTGTTGATCGCCGAAGAATATCTTATCATATGTCCCGATTCATGTAGTCAAAATATGACGACCAGCGTAAACTAAAGGCAGCTGAAGTCTGAATGAAGAAACTTTCATGACAGAGTACGCATCACGATGGAAGAGATTGTTTAGAGAAGCTGTATGCATTTGCATCGAGTGGACTTCAACGTATAGTCAGAAAAAGATTGGACCGGATCGATATCATCAGATATACTGCTCCAGTGCCACCATCAGCAACGTACCTTACCTTGAGAGCCTTCGGAAGAAGTCCAGGTGACGTTGCTCACGTCACCCAACGTGTGTGGAGTCACTCTGCTGGGTGTCTTCTGTGGTGCCACAGTTTGCGACCAAAGAGAGAGCCAGCAGCGAATTATCTCCAAAGTGCACGTAACCGCTGACCGCTGGTCTATCTGGTATTCTTCTTAAATGTGAATCCAGCAAATTTTTGAACTCTACAGTTTTGATATCAGTGGCGTTTCGAATATGCCGAGGTATTTTGTTAAACAATCTTGCTCCCTGTATAGTGAAGCTGTTAGAATGTTTTGTGGCCACAGCTTTTCCACCATCTCTGCTTGGGATGCGAATATCACAAGTCCTTCCAGTTCTTTCCGAGAGTCTGGCGACAATCCGCTCATTCACATTCACAGTGATACGCTCCAGAATTTTCCAAAGATATATGATTGTAAATCGTTCGAATCTGCGCTGTACTGTGGCAAGACAAAAGGAAGTAATTGCTGATAAACAGTCGAGGTCTACACGTTGGCATAAAAGAGGAAGTAAAACAATGATGAAAAAAGAACCATAGAAAAAAAGAAACACAGACATCACATGTCAACATAACCTGATCCCCATTCCATTGTGCAAGCAGGAATGGTTACACAGCCATTCTCCCGGCAAAGCTTCCAGCTTCTTTTTTGGACTTTGTGCCTCGGAGCTCTCTTCAGAATTAAGGAATACTTGACTAGGAATTGTTTCATTAATAAAGAGCTGTCATGAGAAAAATACCAGTCTGACAGACATAATTAAAGATATGAGTTGCGTTGTTAACCTTCGACAAGGTCTTTTCCTTTAGCTGACTAAAATTTTGAAGTTTAAGTGAGAGAGACGACTTAAGTAAAGTATCATCAAGTGCATCTACGATAGTGTCTACTTTCATATCGGGAATAATAAGATGTACATTTGTGTAAGCGTATATAACATACTGTATATATAATTTATCAAGCCATGGAGTGGTAGTAAAAGTCACGAGATGAAATTTTTTTTGTTTAGATTTTATTTGGTGTTGCAACATAAAAAGAGTGGGTAGAGTTTCTGTCGACGCAGAGACTATGATGGGCCTGTAGCTACATACGCAATGTCTCTCTCAGATTTCACTGCCTTACTAGTACCTGCTGCCTATGGGTGTACATAGAACACTGGTGCTACTGACTGTAATGCTTTCTTTTCATTAATAAAATTCCATTTAAACTGCACACAGTACACTACATTACACTACACTATACAGTACACACATTGCACAAGCACCTGTCATGAGAGCGGTGTAGTGCATTGTAGGTACAAGCTACACCAACAAAAGCTCCCCCCATTCTCTTTATATAGAAGCAATAGACGAAATCTAAACATGAGAATTTCCTGTTAACACTTTTACTGATGATGGCTTGATACGATATTTTTGTTGCAACTGTTCACTGTAAGCTATGACTCTTGGTAGAATTGTAAATAGGAGCGAGTCAATTGCAAAATAAGTTCTCACGGTATTAGTTTCAGATTGAAATAAGAACCGATGAGAAAACCTAGTGACGATAATAAATGCAATAATATCATGCACACAAACTGAATACTAACGTATGGAACATAATATCGATGTAGGTAGAGCACCGGGACTATTTCTTCCAAGATATAAGAAAGAGTTCAGCGAAGTCGCAACGAGCCAAACTGAAGATCTTAACAAAGCAGTTCCTTCACCATTAGGCCTGTGACCCTCAATTGCAGGTAAACAAAGAAGTTGCATCCGCGCAAAGTTGTTGAGGAAAAAGTTTGCAGTAAGAAAATGCATTTAGGAGGAACAAAGTTTCGATTAAACGCGCGATATCAGACACCGTATTCGGGTAAAAAATAATTCGCCAGAGGGAACTGAAACAGGAAGCGAATGAAGTGAACTCTAAAATTGTAAATAGTTTAAGATAGCAGGATAAATTTTCTTCAAAGAAAATCTAATATCGTATTCAATAAATTATTACACCAAACCCTAATTTTGCGAAAAGCTGATAAATATCATAAAGTTGTCGCATAGAAATCGTCGCTTCAATAAAACACTCGTTTCAATGCTGATAGCACACTATAAGGTTTTTATTCACTTTTGGCAAACGTGAATAATATACACCATTGTTTAACACATCGTATATCATATATTTTACTTTTGTTAACAGTTCATTCTATTCTCACGGACACGTGCATATTCTTTCGCTTTTACCAGCTGATATTAGCCAGGTTCCCGAGAATTGTGCATTATAGTTATTACTTTTACCGACAGGTCATCGATCCTGTTTCTCGTCAATTGTGCTTAATTTCATACCTTTGCAATCAGATCATCCTGTTATGTTGGATGGTGTACCATTTTTTTACTAATGTCAAAAGCTCATTTTGTTTATAGAGGAATATCACAATATTTTTCTTTCTTACCAACAGATCATAACCTTTTTGGTTGAATCGTTAGTCGTATATTCAACTTTTACCAACAGTTCATCTGTTCCTGGCGGAATCGCACATTATTTTTTACATTCATTTGCAGAACATCCGTTGCCACAAAATCGTATATCCTATTTAACTTTTACAAAAAGATCCCATCTCTGACAGAATCGTACAGCATTTCTTACTTTCATCAAAGGCCGTTCCAGCGAAGCCTTCTACAGCGAAGGTTCCAGGATAGCAACTCTGAGGCCCAGCCGGAGAAGAATGGGACTCTCTTTTGTATTCCCTAAGGCAGGTCTCTTGCTTGAGCGTGAGGCGATAATTCGAATAAGGTACTGAAAAGGATCAACATAAAAAACTCGACCTGCAACGGCAATTCCATTCGCCAGAGACTTGCGGAAAATATCAATGAGATGGATACACAATGAACACAAAAACATCGTGAAAGAAAACAGTTTTCTTACAGACCGAGGACTTCAAGATGCCGATATGCAACACATTGAAACAAATACTGGTCAGTTCAGCTCTAAGTTATGCGTATCATATGTAGTTAGTTTTAAATGTAAAACAGGTTTTAAAAAGTTGTCTATGCAAAGGCACAGCGAGCATTCAACACAAGCAGATGCAAAATGTAAACAGGAATTGCATAAGCAGGACACTGCCAGTATTAGAATAGAAAAAACATGTGATGTTATAAGAATGGTATTTTGGCATAGTTTCAGCTGATTCTTGGTAATGCTGTAATGCTTAGCTCGTTTTAATTAGGATGCAGAAAAAATTTCTTCGCCCGAAAACGAATTTCTTCCGACGGTTTCATCTCCCGAGTTTTATACCCGTCATTAATTTAAGAAGGAGAAAAATTGGCAGGTAGCGAGTGCCATTCTGAAGCCGTTGCAATTCTGCCTTGGGAACGAAAGGAAGAAAATATGAAGCACTACAATGAGGACGTTTTAAAGGGATGATGTTTACGGAAGGAAAATTTCACTTGGCAGGCGATATGAAACAATTACTGGCTGCGCTTTGTAAGAGCATCCTTTTGAGAGACCCAGCTTTGGTACGGAAGGAAAAAGGCAATAGCAGCTTGTTACAATTTCCAGGGCTTTGAAGTATTTCGAGTAGTTTAAACAAATGTCATTTGAAAATTTTTGGATTCTCCAAGTCCAGTGAATATCACAATATTGTAGCATTACGAAACTTTCTTGGATTTTAAATATCAGAATAAAAAAAATTCTTCAGAAATTTCATGCTGGCACATTGCAGCCAGTATTAATACAATGGGGTCTTGGAAATTTTCAGGCCCTCATAAATATTGTGAGGCTTTCGAGATACAAATCCATACACGAATAGCTCAAGATGCATCTTACGACGCAGTCGCAGCATACGGAAGTCTAAAGGAATGGAAGAACGAAGTCTAAACCATTCAGTCCACCATACACGCACGTAACTCAGGGACGCTTGTATTGTGATACGGCTGATCCTTCGGTCGTATCTTAAGGCAGTAATTCACAGGGGGATTGAACAAGCTACAACGTAAATATACGAAAGCTTGCCGGGTGTCTCAACAGCAGACATTCCTGGTATTCTTATGCCAGCTGGAAGAGTTCTATCATAGCTAGACGAGTGCTAGGTAGGTACGGACATTTCTACTATCTATTAATAGGGGACAGTGCTAATGCAAGGCAAAGATTATATTTGAAAGTTAAGGAACTGCAGGAGGATCCAAAAGTTATTATTTTTATTCGTAACGAGTTCAATCATATTTCTGAGGTAGTTCTGAAATAACTTACGGAAATGGATAAAAGAAATAGGTTCATGAAATAGGATGAAGTAGAAATAAAATCAATGATCATATCACGAAGGCACGATTAAGTGTGCTGCGTATGATAAAAACAAGTAAAAAAAACAGACATATAATAAACGAATATAGAGAAAAACCAAAAACTCTAAATTACGTAAAAGACATCAATTGAAACGAATGATGGACAATAAGTATCAGATAGCCTATACCTAGAGTAAAATATAAACATCGATGATAGCAAAACTTAAGCATAGATAATTTGAACATACAGTGGGTAACGATAGCAAATGAAATGGCACAGCTGGAGTAAACTTTTCATAGGTATCATCACCAAAAGAAGTAGAGGCGAGCAAAAATGCAACAGTTGAAACTAATAAAAAATAGAGGGCTAATTCTTCAACTTCACTATTCATCACACGAATTACTTCAATTCCTTCAGTTGCATTTACAAGGTTGCCTCACTTGTGAAATTAGTCTTTTAATTTATAAATCATCAGGCAGCAACAAAATCGCCATTTTAACCGCTTCGTTATGGAAACAAACTCTGCTCATGGAAGAATACACGTTAACTGAAAATACTTTTTATTAGTTATGGTAACTCATCATCGTTTTAACATAAAGAAATAAACTAAAGCTCTTAAACCTATAGGAATGGTTCTCGAAAAACTGCTAAACTGCTCTGGTTTTGAAAATCGAAAGGGGGATGCTGGTATTTACAGCTACCGTGAGTACCAAAACGCTTAAGAAGAGAAAATCCGCTGGCAAGAGAGCAACGATAGGTACGCACGGTTTGCACGCTGTGGAGGTCGGCAGGCCAGCATTGATGAACCTCTTCACGGGTCAGCGGAGCGACGATGAACGGCAAGCCGACTTGCGGTGCAATTTCTGCGGCCGAATGGTTCCTGCTGTCAGGGGGCAGTACGAAATCCTAACCCGCACTTCCATGGTGAATGATTCCAAGAGTGAGAAGGTATCTATGATTTTCAAATCGCACGAGTCAAACGCTGAATGGCTTTTACAGGCAAAGGGGACGCACGAAATTGCTAACCACTATTTCCATGGTGAATGTTTAACACATTGAGCGAGTATCCATGAATCTCAAATCGCATATATTAACAACTGAATGCTTCCTACAGTCAGAAGAGATCATTGAGATTTTACTGCACACGTCAAATACTGAATGGTTGCATCAGTCAAATACAAGGCGAGAGTTCACAGGATGCAAAATGATTTGTAGCCTTGCATTAGACACAAGTAGCCCACTACAGTGTTAACATAGGAAGCTGACATATAATTATTAGTTTTCTTTTAAACAGGAAGCACATTTTCCCTCAGGAAACAATAAATTCACGGTTTGGATTACATCGAATGCAGGCAGCTAGAAGACCATGGGAATTTTTTTACGCATGGAAAAGTACTTATTCTTTGGTGACAGGAAATCCAATACAACATACAGTAAGATTTGGGAGGAAGTAGATAACCTATGCAGTTTTTTCCAAAATGGAGGGCTTTGAGCTCGCAGTTTGTACACAGGAAGTCAAATACGAGATCGTCTAGGTACGTCTCGCCTCTGGCTGAGGAAAAATGCAGGAACAGAAGTGGTACTTTCAATTGATCAAAAATACTGTTAGTAAACTTTAGAGCGATATAGCTAATGTGTAATTTGCCCCAAGATAATTCTGATCAATATGTAATGTGAGGAAACAAAGTTAGCCAAAACAACATGTGCTGCAGCCAAGTACGCCTTAACATCTCCTATTTCTGAAAGCTGTAACGTCATACAGAATATAACGGTATGTTGTTTAATTGATTCTTTGTGGTTAAGTATAGATATTGATAGTGTTAAACAAAATTCTGAGGTCTCTAAACAGCTTGCTAACGGGCAATGGATCCCTGCAGGAACACAATGAGATTTAGATGTTCATGGGCAGCCAAAGGAAGAGAATACAACAAAGAATATTCTTAAAAAGCTCGAAACGTACTTTGAATTATAGAGTCGCTCTTGCTCTGATGTAAATAAATCAACATAAAAATTATGAAGCGAGAACCGACGCGAGAATTTTCGATTTTTGGGTAATCTAAGGCGGATATAACAACTTCAAGTTTTGTATGCTAACAATAATCGAACTTAACGCAAAATAACCAAGAAACACAGAACGAGACACCGCATTTGTTCATCCAAAACGGTGAATAATTCTCGTTTTGTCGGAAAACCGCGATCCAATAAAATGGAAAATGTTACAACGAAATTGGATCCGCTGCATTGGATAAAATAGACAGCAGCGTAATGGGTACAGCATAGACCGTAACAGTACTTGACTCTTAGGTCCAAGGTGGCCTCTGACGCTGGCGGCCAAAATGGGAAAAATGGGATTTTCTCAAGAGCTATTATGAACATGTCCAGACACGGTCATGCAGGCAAGCAACCAAGTGCGTCCCTGCCGTGTCCAGGATACCTTCTCCGCAAGAAAAATGTTGGGTACCTTGGAATTTTTTTCTTCAGCATTATATAGGGGGAAAAGAACAGCTCTTGAGAAACTCCCATTTTTCCGTTGCCGACTTTTGGCCGCCAGCGTCAGTCCTAAGAGTCAAGTACTGTTGCGGTCTATGGGAACAGAGAAAGTAAAAGGGATAGTAAATATAAACAGATCAACCAATATAAATACACAGAAGTGTATTTCACTATGGAACTACGATCTTGGCTGGTGCAATGTTTAATCAATATCCCGACATGCGAGCAGTTTGCCACGTACACTTGGATAATATTTGGCGGAACTCTGTCAATACGTACACCTCGGTAAGAATTTATAATGTTCTGTCAATAAACACTGTCATGGACTTATAGGCAAATATCGTATTTCTCCAACATTTGCTGCTTGCGCCAAATTTAAGTAATTTCAAACCAACATTCGGGTAATATTTTGATCTTCATTCAAATTCTAAGTCTTGGTTTGCTAAAATTAAAGTAATACTCAGCCGTTTTCAACTAAATATTCAAGCAGGATTTAGACAAATTTTCGCTCATTCATGCACAATTCAATTCAACAGATTCATACCTAACGCAGCCAATATGTAAGTGGGATCTACGATTAATTCTTTCCCTACTCAGAGTACGGCATCAGTCTTCTTAATACCACCAAAACTCTCGCAGAAATGAAGCAATATGTTGGTCGACTCAGAAAGTGTTCAAGCAGAAGTTATCTAATTTCCATCTAATTCAGCAAATGCGCAGGAGAATTTAAAGATTGCTCTTCCAAAATTCAGGCAGAATTCGCGCAACATTGCGCCTAATTCAGCCAATGTTCGCGCGGAATTTGCAATTCCACGGAAGCTCTCCTCATTTTGTCCCATCTAAGCAAACCAGCTGTGATGGTCAAGCTTTGGTGATCAAGGGCGTAATCAGCATCGCAGATGAAGCTCTGCACACCAAAAGAGCGCCACTGTTAGGAAACTTTCATCACCCCCCCCAAAAAAAAAATGGCGGAAAACTAGCATGTAGTGGCATACCTTTGTGCATTGGACAGATTTGTATGTGTGTTGTAACTGTACACAGAAGCGTATACGCAAAAATACAAACATAGAGGATCTAACAAGTAATTAAAAACCGGAGTAGAATGCTCCCAGAAACACATTATTTCAGTGTATGGCACAGAGCTATTTTTTTCGCTCGAAAAAGATTCAATATATAGGACCGCAAACATAAAAGCATTTAATCGCCGTAAGAAATTTCATCCATAGCAGCAAATTTTCAAATCATGCACCCAAAATAAAAATGAAAGAAACCCATTTTAACTGAAATAAAGGACAATAAATGAAGTTCTATGTTTTCAGGTTTTTTGAAAAAAGTCTTCCCGATTTATAAATTAATTCGGTATTCGTTGAATGCATTTAAAAGCACCAAAAAATATTGAAAAGTCTGAAAAGAAAAGCTACAGCTGAAGTCAAGACACGGTAGTAATACTCCAACAAAGGCAGCAATAAGGCACAAAAGCAGCTACGGACTGTACATCCTTGACACCGAACACATGCAGTATTTAACTTTACGCAGGAGCCCAATCTTACTACGACTAAAAAGAAGCGCGTGGCACGGGACGCCCAATACGCACCTCAAACATGGAAGACGTCACCGAGAATCTCCAAAAAGCTAAACCCCTGAAGCATAGTGCTATTTACTTTCAGAGGCCGATGATAGGGTAAAAGTGTCCGAGACCGATTGACAACTATATATAGACTTAGTATCTATATTGTAAAGAAAGTCTGTGAACTTTATTTGTTTATTATTTACTTGTGCGTGTCTTGTTTGTTTGCACACAGTTTCTTTGTTTTAAGATAGGAAGAAATTCAAACGTCAATGGCGGAGGTACGCCTCTGGGAAGTTTTAGAGTGCGCAATGCAATGTATGTAGTCGTTCAGGAGTCAGATCGAGACATATTTATGAAGTGCCGTAACCTGGATACCGACCGCTTCATGCGATGAGTGCACGAAAGAACTGAAATTTCATTTACGTGGCCAGTATCAGTAGCTTTGCTTGCTTATTTATTTACAAGTGTCTTGCAAGGAGGTTCTAATAGAGAGGAGTGCACCCTATCTATTTATCCTACGGGAGCGTTGCGAGTAAACTTTTCCCTTAAACTGGCTGAGTGGCTTATCCAATCGGAGAGCGGCATTGC
>LQNS02278180.1:7914352-7929806 GCA_001587735.2 Parhyale hawaiensis | reverse complement strand
CTGACCACTGCCACTTCAGCCAGTTTAAGATCTACAAACGCCAGCTTCAGTCACGTGACAAAGCCATGTGTTTACTCGCCCAGGGAAGGCTTGCGCGTACTCCTCCCATTGAAGCTCCTTGGTGTCTTGCTTGCACACAGGTTCTTCGTTTTCAGATAGAAAGAAATTCGAGGGTTGAACAAATAATTCGATAGTATCCGTGATACGGAAGTTGAACTTGAGCTCAGCTGCATGAATGTGTGCATTAAATTTAAAGGTAATACGGGATATACAACTGAATAACGTCGCATATATAATGCCCCTTGCTCAAAAAGCAGGTTGTTGAAAATTCGTTCAAAAAGCAAAGAAGCGTGTGATAGTGACACGTACGGGCAGGAGTGAATGGTCAAACAGCGTGTGGTGTATGACCAGCTGAATAACATTGTTTTTTTTTTTTCGAAAGCTAAGTAGATAGTGATGGTGAGGCCGTAACGGGTCACGGGCCGTCAAGTATAAGAATAAAGTTTGCTGGCGGTTACTTGCTTGGCTGTTTTTCTCACTGTCCTGATCTGTATTTATCAATATGCAGATATAAGAAACTTCATCCACTGAGCGGCAAACGGGATATTGCTTCACCATTATTACTATTGTTTTTTAAATCTAAGTATTGAATATATCTGGAGTATCGTACCTACATATGGGGTAGCATATACACTAGGCTGTACTTCAATTCTATTCTGAATAGTTTTTTATTCTGCTGTTCCGAGCTTACGATAGCCAAACCGAGTAGAAAATCAGCGACAGAAAAGGGAAATATGGTCCTGGAAACATCGAGGAAGAAGAGTGCAGGAAATACAGATTTCGCTAAAGTCATCATTATCTACCGTCATTCAATGAAGGCGCGGGTTACTACACAAATAATATAGACTAGCTTGGCCCTGTTGATATTCCACGATATAAAAGCTTTTTTCTTCAGTAATATCTCAGACCCGCATATTCCTATTTTCCCCCATCTCATACTGAAGGAACATGAGGAAACTCTAAGAACAAAAGCATTACTCCTCAATTATCATGACCTCAGACCTGTATCATCAAATGCATACGATGCTGAAAACAAGAATGATCCAGGCCAGGCTGCGAATTTGCTACCCAAGACCTGCGAGCACTAGCAGCTTAAATTTGAACTTGACTCCTTCTCAATTGATCCCTTCCCAAGTCGTATCAATGATACTTCGAGCAGACCCTACTATGCATTCATCTATAACACTGACGAAGGCGTCATGGTCCCACCAAGGAGCTTCAATGGGGCCTCCTTGGGTCGCACTAACCACTGTCCATTTACTACAGATAGTTATGTCAGATCTAAACGAACAGCCGGTTGGCCAACTTCAGCCAATCAGTGACCACCGTGACTGACGTTAATTTCAGCCAATAAGCGACCGCCATGACTCGGAAGTCACTATTCTGAGTAAAAGAAAAAGGCCGCGAGGCATGGTTCGTCTTTTATTTTTTCGACAATGACTTTCCCGCGAATTATTGATCATTTATTTCCTCAAATTGGAACTACTCATACCAACACTTAATTTCATAAATAAGGAAAATAACAGACCGCAGATATATGTGATGTATTGTATTGCATCTTGATTTCCAGTGCCATAAAATGAACAGAGGAAATCGTCAAGAAAATGTTTATCTAAGTAAAATCGAATGCTTTAACGAGTTAGAATGCTTCGTTCGCATAGGTTAAAAAAGATAAAATTAGACGAGTTTCATTTTCATTCTCCAAGAAAACTATGCACTACAACAAGTTATAAAGTAGAATGTTCTACATACATGAAAAGCACAATAAACTGTTATTGAAACATTTTACAGACGTTTATATAATAAACAATCGGGACGTACACTTCGTCTTTCGCACATACGACGCCATTGAGGAATTACCCAAGTTGCCTGCTTTTTGGATTCCCAAGATGCTTTGCTGCAAAAAGAGTGACGCTAGTGGCTTTGCGTCACTATTCTGAAGTTATGTGCACTCACTGATATCTGACATTCTTCAGTAAATGAACAGTGCTAACTAACTAACGGAGGGACAAGCAGAATCATCATAATAGATTTTCAGCACAGCGATAAAATTTTAGGCGCAACCACTGCGAGAAAGTATACGAAAAATCGGCATTAAGACTCAGGGCAGCACCAGCCAAGGCATCGATTAGACACGCCGAGGTAATAGCCGTGGCATGGGAGGAGGCTCACGGTCCTCACCAGCGCAACAAAATTCCGGCAGTAAAGACTTGCAAATTAGCGAGTGCTGCTGCCGCTGCAACAAGCCCGGGCTCGGACGTGAACGAGCTCCAGCTAACAAGCTTGTGTGATTTAATTTAGTGCCGTGGAATGCATAATTTCAGCATTGCTAATCCACGCAACGAAGGCCAGATGGAATGTAAGTGGTGCGAACCTTTAGAAGCTGGGCATTTAACTCGGAGCTTAAGCAATGAAGTTACGTCTAACTAAATGGATATTTTAATGCATTCTGCTGACATAAGCTTACACGGTAAAATAACGAGATGAATATCAGATGATAAGGTCATGAACACTTCGAGAGATGTTGCAATTTTAGAATTTAGATATTTTTTGAAATACACAGTTTATTACCTTTCATGACAGTTATAGTACAAGAACAGTAATAACTTGAGGACTCTGAGAGCGCATACCTCGGTCATGCAAATCTAGGGTAATGAAAAATTTAACTTGGTTTCGGAAACTATGATTTCCTTTGTACAATGACCAAATTCCAATCATTTGTGCCTTCTGAGAGTAATAACAACTTCTGTAATTTTTTTGACGATCCATTCAAAAATTTTTGAGTTATGCTGCTAACAAACATTAGTCAAACACACAAACCAAACACCGATCATCACCAAAATGTAATCGTTTACCGGCATGTCTTTCAACATTACTAACAATTCCTGCAAATTTCATAAAGCTCCGTTCATAACTTTTTGAGTTATTTTGCTAGCAAGCTTAACATCAAGCACAGCAACAAACAAATGAACGAACAGATCATCACAAGAATTTGGTCATTTACTTTTCGTGATATACATAAAAACTCATATAAATTTAATAAAAATCCGTCAATAACTTTTCGAGTTATGGTGCAAGATAAAAATGGGCAGACAAACAAACGGATAAGCGGATCTTAACCAAAAATCAATCATATGTTCTTCCTCAAATATTTAATAATCCCTGTATATTTTGTAAGAATCCGTCCATAATGTTTTTAGTTATCTTGGTGACAGACAGAGAGTAAAAGAAGCAGACAGCTAAAGAGGCAAACGCGATGAAAACATAACCTCCTTGGAGGAGGTAGTAATTACAATAATAGTATCATGAATTGACATGTCGCAGAAATGTTGAGCATATTGCACTGGAGCACATAGCAGTCTCAGCTGCCCAAACCCTGAGACTGCCGCATGCTCCAACATCTCATCGAAATAACAATGTATGTACCTAACAAAATTTACAGCCGCCGCGCAAAAGTTGCATAATGGTTTTAGCTTCTGCAGGGGCATTGATTTTTGATAGGTATGACATTAGTATTACTATTATTATTTGACTATTATTATTACGAATGTCAACACGAAACGTGCAAGCGTACCACGAAAGCAGAGCTATAGGAGACGCTCCACGGTAAAAACACCGCAGTGAAGGTGGGTGCTAAGCGCACACTAGCAGGCAAAAGTTGATAGACTTTTCCAGGTGCAGGAAGTCGGTGGGTGCAGGTAAAGTCAATTATTGACCGCAAACTCCAAGCGGGAAATCCACATGCACTGGTTCGTGCTGTAGATAGACGCTTTCGATGATCTGGCTCCAGAGGCGTGCCCGGCTCTAGTCATCCGCAGAGTGTCAGTGCTATGGCGTCAGAGACAGAAGGTTCCTGCAACAACTGCAACCCTTCACGATCATTCCTATTTCTGGTTAGAGTCAGAACCCCCGCAGTAGCGTCTGAACGCCGAAATACTGACAAAGGAAGCCAAGCACGGCAAGGATCTCCCTGTCTGGCAAAAATGCTCGATCCTAGGTACTAGTGTGTATGAGCTACGCTGGCGCTCCAACGTTCTGTCACTGTGGGCAGAGAATGTTGCTGTCGAAGGCTTGTTGCTTCAGTTCATCACGAATGACGTGGTGTTCCAGCAGCAGACGAGCTGAACGACGAAGGGGTCAACACTGTAGAAAGACGACAGGCTTGGAAGAAGTTGTAACGAGTTTTTCACCTTTTATAACAAACACTAAATTCGAGTCATAAGTAACAGGAACATCAGGTTGGGCTTCCACTGCCTTCTGGCACACCACGTTGGGACGTTCATTACACTATACTGGGACAAAGGACAAAACATTTGCTGCCCCACTGGAACACAGGCTGGACATTCACTGGCTCTGCCTGAATCGCATATAAGGCTGGACAATGAGGACATTCACTGCCCGCATCAAATATGAGGCTGGACATTCACTGCCTGAGTCGAATATAAGGCTAGATATTCACTGCATGAATCGAATATAAGGCTGGACATTCACTGCCTGAATCGAATATAAGGCTGGATATTCACTACCTGAATCGAATATAAGGCAGGGCATTCGTTGCTTGAAAGGAAGACAAGGCTGGACATTCACTGCCTGAATCGAATATAAGGCTAGATATTCACTGCCTGAATCGAATATAAGGCTGGACATTCACTGCCTGAATCGAATATAAGGTTTGATATTCACTGCCTGAATCGAATATAAGGCTGGGCATTCGTTGCTTGAAAGGAACCCATGGCTGGCGGTCACGGTTCGACTGGAACACAAAGATGAGCGAAAGAAAAGAATGAGAAACCTGAGCTACGCTCGGCTTTCCTCGAGGCAAAGAGACAAACAAGAATCAAGGAGGAAGAACTCTGGTCGATATGCAAAACCAACGGAGCTGGTGAAACGATAACGGTCAGATTTTGTTAGGACTGGCTGCCTTGTGGCACTTATTTCAAAGATTATTACATTTATTCGTATAAAGATGCAAATAAAAGTGTTTTCTCATTTGCGCCTTCGTGATGCTTTCATCGGCTGACTTGTCTTTCTTTCCCTGTCAGAAGCTGCAACAGTTAACTTGGGTCCCTTAAAGGACATCAGTCAGGGTAGTTACCTTAACGTTTGGCCACAGCGTCAACTTGGGGTAGATGGTTTTATCCATAACAATAAAACAAAACATTTCTGTTATTTTAGAGCCATGACTACGATAGCCATTTCGGTACGATATGACACTGGGACTTGGTGGGCCACTCATGGCTCTGGCCGTAGTTTCTAAGTACACCAGCACCGACTTGGTACATACCTGACTTCTGGTGTTTGAGTGACAATTTTCGTTAAATTCATCTGAGGCAGCAGAGCAGCTTAATAAAAATAAATCAGTCAATTCTAACTTATACTCACGGTAGCAGCGCGCTAACATTTGCAGCATGCACTCCTTGTATTGCAGGTTCGAGGCCAACCCAGGCACGTGAGCTCTTTGCTGAACTAGGTAGTGGCGGGCGCGTGCAGAGCGCCGTGGGGGTACTTGCCTCATCAGAGATGAGGGGGTGGGGTGGTTGCGAGTCATTCGAGGCATCGAGCCTTCCGTCAAATTGGCGCCACAGTTCTTGGTGACCCGTGGTGGGCTGCAGCCACAATTTACTCCTCTGGGGCCAGTGGGCCTATATCCGCAGCAATAACCAGTGCGTGTGGGTTTCCCAGTTAAGAGTTAGGTCAAGTTGACTTTACCTTTACTTTATAATTCAGGACACAGTTCAAAATTTGAAGCCTTTGATTGGGTTGCGTTATCTGTCTGTACGTCAAACTTAGGCAACGAATTTTAGGAATGCAAATTCATTTGAAAGTAATCTCTTTACTTTCTCTTGACACTTGCGCAAAAAAGTATATGCTACTCTCTTATAGGAAATATTTACAGAATTAGGAGCGGCTAAAATTTTTCCACTTAGCTACTATAAAATCGCGCTGAATTCGCTCACTGTTAACGAGATAACGATTAACTTCAACCTATCCTGAACGTCAGTCTAGAGTTTTCAGTTTGCTACTTGGATAGAACGGTCAGTACTGACGGTCCGCCTAAATTAACCAAGAAGTCTTACAGTAGATTATCGATGAGAGGGGGTGCATCAAACACACCTCAACCTCTTACAGTACGTTGAAATTACCGTCAGAAATATGGTACCCACATGGTAAAACATCAAGGCGGCAAGCGATACTCATTCTTTTCCAAAATATAAAATCTGAATTCCACACGAGAGGCATCTGTTTATGTTAAGGCTTATCTTCCCACACATAGGGCGTCAGGACGGTAATAAAATCATCGCCGAACAAGAAGAAGTTAGCGACTGGAGTTGCCCAAGGCAGCCAACATAAAAACCACGAAGTACCTTTGAAACTTCAGGGAATAAAAAACCTAGAGCGTAGCAAAAACGTGTTCTTTTAGCATATGGTAAGTGCCAATTTGTTAAAAATCTTTAAGGGGTGCAAAACGACTTTCTTTGTGGTTGAACTGAACGTAAACAGATAATGCAGGACATCAAGAAACGTCAAGTTTATTAAAAACTATTTTCAAATTTTGCGACTGAAAGGATGCTCACAGTTATATCGAAATCGATAACTCGCTTGTCAATTGTTAAAACTTCATTAGGATTAATCGCAATAGTCAGAATCACATCGACTTTGGGAACAGAATGTCACACATTCTTACTGAGTGAAGCCTTTGCAGTTAACTCTTAAGCTTTTAACGCACATTATCTCCTCATAGGTCGGTATCAACTGTTTCTTTCCTTGCAATAAGCATATGTTGCACTTCATATAGTGTTATTCCTGGCAGAGACGCAAATTAATTCATGAAAGAAAGGGTCAATAGCATTATTTCCGAGACAAATAAAGTTGACCTTGTGCTTTGCTGACCATCACGCAAGAAGTGCCACCATTGACGACAACGTTTTCTTGGAATATTACCGTAACCCTCACTGAAGCTGAAGAAAAGAATAAAAGTTCAACAAACGCAATTTTGGACTCACGGGAACAGAGGAAATTTGACAAAATAAGCAACTTCTGCGGGGTACCATCGCATCGAAAAGTAACGCGTAGCAAGTTAAAGATTGAGGGGAAGTTTCTTGTCTGCACCCACGCGCGACGGCACTAAAGTGACAAAAAAAAAAGCTGGAGTCGCCTACGGCACCCAACATTAAAGTCATAAAGTAGCCGCACAACGCTGGGTGATAAGCCAGTCAAGGGTCACTGCAATGTGTGAAGAAGCAAAGTCACGCATCTGCCGCTATAAGCCTATAATAATTTGCGCAGTGGATGAACGTCAACGCAGGGTGACAAAATCACGGCTACAAGGCAAGGACGTTTGGGCCCAGCTAACTACGTCGTTGCAGAAGCTGTGGTGACCGTAGATTCAAGTTAAAGTGAAGATACTTCACTGAATCATAGGCATCTTGAAAAAAAGAGAAAAAGTATTTAAAATGTCGTAAAAAGAAATTAAAACTGTAGATCGTAAAGACATGGAACAGAATACAATAGGAGAAAATGTATAATACGATGCGTCGTACATCATACATTTTAAACAGTAGAAAACAAGAAAGGATAGCAATTGTTTCACAGACCTATCTAGAGGGTCTTTGGAAGAAGTTCAGGTGACGCTCCTCACGTCACCTCCCGTGTGTGGAGTCAAGCTGCTGGGTGTCTTCTGTGGGACCCCAGTTAGCGACCAAAGGGAGAGCAAGCAGAAAATTATTTCCACAGTCCACGTAGCCGCTGACCGCTGGTCTATCTGGAATTCTTCTTAAATAAAAATCCAACACATTCTTGAACTCCATAACTTTGATATCAGCGGCATTTCGAATATGCCGAGGTATTTTGTTAAACAATCTTGCTACCCTCACGGTGAAGCTATTAGAATATTTTGTGGCCACGGCTTTTCCACGATCTCTGCTAAGAATGCGTACATCACAAGTCCTTCCAGTTCTTTCTAAGTGTCTGGCGATAATCCGCTCATTCACATTCACAGTGATACGTTCCAGCATTTTCCAAACATATACGATTGTAAATTACTCGAATCTTCATTGTATTGAATACAATTGGAGACTGCTAAGTCGTTCGTGGTAATCGTACTCTTGCATGCCTCGAATTTTGGCCGTGAGCAATCTTTGAACAGCTTCAAGTTGTTCTAGCTTCTTTCTTGTACTCGACATCCAAAGTGGAGAACAGTATTCTATTCTCGGAAGAATCAATTGTTTCCATAGTGTGAGCATTACATCTACTTTGCGTGACGAGAAAGTTCGTAAAACCCACGTATACACTCCATTTTTTCCCCACAGCGATAACTCTAGCAATATGTTCCTCGAAGGTAGCATCGTCTTACATTCTCACTCCGAGGTCTCTTAAAACTGTCTTTCTTTCAATTTCATGCCCATCGCTGGTGGTATATAGTGTGGATGCAAAGAGTGTTTGATAAATTCATATTTTTTAGCAGCTCAAATTTTGTTTCAATAAAGGTCATATTTTTTTACCCACCATTGACAGATGCTTTCCAAATCACGCTGCACAGACAGCACGTCTTCTATAGATTGTACAGCAGCTAGTATTCGTGTATCGTCAGTAAATAACGAAGGGACTGCACAGTTACATCCATATCCCATGTCATTGATCATGGTAAGGAAGAGTACAGGCCCAACCACGGTGCCTTGTGGTACTCCACAGAGTACCGGCTGTCTTGATGACACTTTGTTGTTGACGATTACAGTTTGAGTTCTATTTGACAGGAATCCTTCAAGCCACCGAAGACATTTTCTACGGAAAACCATGCGAGAAAGTTTTAACATTAGTAATCCGTGGTCAACCTTGTCAGTAATATAATACAAGCATTTTTAGTAACTCAAAAAAAAAAAAAAATTTGATTATCAGTATAATATTAATTAGCTAAGACTACCAGAGTGCATGTGTGGGACCTGAAAACACGCCAGGGGACTTGCATGACGCAATGCATCTGACCCTCGCTCGAAGACCATATACCTAATTAAGTACAATACACTTGACAACTAAATTCAAATATCCACATAACAATTTACAGGAACAACCGCACGACCCAACCTTGAACGGAACGTACAACAGACACTCCAACCTGAGCAAGTCCTGTAGCATCTCCTCAGCAAGGTCATTCCGGGATCGTTAACATGGATGGCGCGCCTCGTTCATTGGCAATTTTAGGGAGCCATTTTAAAATCGCGCCCAAAAAGCCTTAAGTGATATTTGCGAGAAGAAACGACCGAAATTTCTGGAACTCCTTAAGAGCGCGCACCTGTCGCTGTGTTCCGTCTCGAGTGTCTCTTTAGGGCGATTACAGAGACTTACGGGCGAGACTTCGCTTTCAAAGAAGTCTTTCTCTCTCTCTTGAGACTTCACAAGCGACCAAGTGCGAAGTGAGAAGCATACCTAAAATGCAAAGTAATCAGGGAGCCGATGGCACTGCATTGCATTAAAGTTCGTGAGAAGGAATTTACTTACGTGTTTTCCCATCACTATCGTGGGAGATACTGTGGATGTATTAAAGCTTGGGAGATGGAGTTGAGGTGTTTTCTCTCACTTCTACCATTGGAGATACTGCAGATGTATGAAAGCTCGGGAGATAGAATTTACATGTTTTTCCATCGTTATCGTTGGATATATAGACGTAGGGAAGTTGGGGAGATGGATTTCTACCCATCTACATCATTAGATGTCGCAGTTAGAGAAGAGTTCAGGAGATGGAATTTTCCCATTGTCTGTCATAGAAGATATTGCGGATGCAGCAAAATTCGGGCGGTTGATCTAGTTTACATCCTATGCCTTTGATATCACTGCGGGCATTGAACTGATGGCGAATTATGCCGGAGGCACACTACACATTCGCACGAATAACGTGGTGTGAGAATGCGTAGCTCGCACGCCGTTCTTTCTATAGTTCTACGCTACCGATTTTAAATGAGTTTCAAAACGACGTGTGAGTTGTGCATCCTTGTTTCAAGTTGGTGAACGACGGTATATGTAGCCCCGGCATAAAATGTAGCAAAGACAGGGCCCGATTAACTGTGCTATGAATACTACACTAGTGTACTTGGTAAAAATCATTGATGAGTAACACTGAATATCGAAATCACACGTTATCTGCTTACTGCAACAAAGACAAGTGGTCTTTACACAGAAACTAATGACCAGCAGGGAGGTGTCTTTTTATAAACAGAAAATAACTATCTGGAAAGCTCAATAAGGGAATACTTCTCTGGAGGAACACCAATTTACTCCAATATCTGTAATATGACTTTCTTCACGTCTGCAGCAGCAATCTGTCTTCTCATCAGCGTAGGGGAATTGCAGGGGAAACCCCCTCAGGTATCCCTGTTATTGCTAAAGCAGCTATCTTTCAACCTTGCCGAACAATTACTTACAATGCAATAGGAAACCACTCAGCACACTACACCAAAAACAACATTGCGTGGGATGCCTTTTCTACGTCCCCAGCAGCAATCTGTTCTCTCATTAGTAGAGACAACTGCGAGGGAAAACCACTCAGGAGCAACACTAAATACAGACATCACGTGTAGCACGAGAAAGGGAAAAAGTAAGGGACGCTTTGGGCAAGCTTCCAGGAACGATTCTGATCATTAGTCTCTGAAGTGTTTTCTGACTTGCCGTCGCCATCTCGCCGAGGATCCATCATTAATAAAGCCAATGATCCCTTGATGTATTTCTGAGTACTTCCGTGGATACACAGCCTCTAGGAAATGGATTGAGACACGTTATAAATGCAATAAATGAGAAGCAAATATAGAGTTGTCGAGAAGAATACAATACTCGTAATAATAATAACTAGGACGACTGAATTGTTCCAGAATTCGACAGTATCTACTGACTAACACAAACGCAAGTTGGATTTATTATTTGAAAGAGATCTGGCCAAATATAGAGGGTAACCTAACGGTGCATATTAATTACTGCTTACAGGTGAACTGTGCAAGTAATGAGCCTTCTTCACTTAATCCTTTATGTACGTCCGTAATTATCTCGTAGGTTCAGTGTGACTGCATTTTTTTTAAATCGGCTACAAAAGCACGTCATACCAAGGATGCGATTGCGTCGGATGCTGTAGTGTCTTACTGCGCAAATCTCTTCACACAGGAAAACGTTACTCTGAACGGGACACTGCCGCTGTCCGTGGACTTCATCCATCACAATATTTTGAAATGAAACGACCCTAACGCATAACGAATTCATAGCACTAGAGCGTAGTGTTTCCTCACAACACGAACTTAATATGGAAGTCAGAGGTCACCACGAAACCGCAACTTCTGAGACACGGTCTCATCCTCGTGAACTAGAAATTTTATAGACTGACATCGCAGTGCTAACAGGTTAGATTTTATAACAGTAAACAATACTAATGCACTCTGGATTCGATTTTCAGCACAGTCTTATGAGCCTTTCCGACAGACGTGTGCTTCCTGGGGGATGTACGCATGCAAGTTACGAAACTCTTGGCCTTAAAGGGGTAAATTTTGCTGTTGAGCAGCTGGCTCAGAACATCGGAGTCGTCTCACGGGAGCCAAGTACTCAAAAGTCGCTCCAGAGAGCAACAAACTGACGTGTTAGAGCGTCATGAAAACCTAAAAACTCTGGCGCACGAACAGCCCGGCAATTAGCTAAAGTAGAGAGCATTTGTAAGCATCGCATGTTCTTCTTCACAAGGAAATGCTCGTGGGAAACGCAAACGATCAACTAGCAGACCGTTTCCTGGAAGCGACAAGCACAAATTTTGGAATTGTTCGCGGAAACTGGAAGAGAGGCCACAGGAGTCGGTCATTATTGCCTAACCTATGGAACAAGGAGGAGCTTTCTAGACACTTGGAATTGAATAGGAAGGGAGCTATTCGGTCTACCTAGATATTTAATCGAAGAAAGTGAATTGAACTCGGAATCTCGCACACGTGCACTTACGTGTACAATGAACGAATGGTATACAGTATATGCAGTGCATAACTACAAAGTTATCTGTGATGAAGATACAAGAATCGCTCGTCACTTTGTAATATGTAGCTAAATTAAAAATTAAAATTCGATTAGCAAAAAAAATTAATGATATTGAGATTACATGCCAAAAAAAAAAAAAAACAAGAGTCAGCTATCATTTTCAAATATGCATAGTTCATTGAGCATACAATATAAGACGCTAGCTAGAAATAAGATAAATACGTAGTTTAGCTAGTACGTTAACACTTTCAAATTTAAAGATTCAGTCAGATAAGAAATGAATTTGGAAACATGGTATACACGTGGCTGCATAAGTAACGAAAAGTTAGTTTTGGCCAGTCATAGTCATCTAATATAAATAATGTAAAGAAACGCCCCACAGATCGATGGATACCGATTTCGGGAGAGAACTTGTGAGTAAAACTGCAACACAGACAGTAAATGTATGCATTCATGCTCAACAATAGGTATAGAAAATGATCTTAACACGTCTACTGCCGGTAAGAACTCTAAATCTAGGCTGAAGTCTATTGCAGCCATTAATTAGGCGGTGCGGTACTAGTACTGAAGCGTTACATTAGTAACAGTTGCAACTAATGTAATGCTTCAGCATTCAGTTGGTTGTGAACAAGCTCTTCAGAATGTACTTCCTTGTGATTTTATTGAAATACTAACGAAAAAAAACATTTAATCAGATAAAATAGTTGTCAGTAATTTTTTTTTTCAACTCTGCTAGCAAACACGGGCATTGGTATAAGACTAAAGAGTCTGTGACTAAAAAACTGAAGACTAAGATATTATAGAAATCACAGCATTCTCATCATCGTTCACATAGTATATAGTATATATTTAATATATATATATAGTATATTATAAAAATAGTGAGTAATTGTGCATGTTATAAAATGCCATCTCTATGATAATGAGAGTAAATATAGAAGAGTTGATGATCCATACTATATTAGTGCTACCACCAGGTATACCTGCATAGCCAATACCATAACGGTACCAATATTAATGCATCAACATTCAACAGTACATTTAACATTACGGAGCAGTAGTGTCATTATACTGTTATTTTAACGTCCACTAACTCATAAAAATTGACTATTTTTTGCACCTAAGGCACATAGTTATCTTGTAATGAATGATAGTATAATGATAATAATCCGCATACGACGATCGATACTACACAATATTAAGTAAACCATTAACGCTCATTCTTCCAATTACGGGACACTATTAACAGCCCTATTCTTTCGAGCTATTAAGGCTCACATTGTGCATAATGAATTGATACAAATACCAATGCGTTGAGTTTCTGCATCAATTACGTCTCCACAGCGGCAAATGATTACATCAAAGGCAACATCTCGTTAACATAACGACCATTAAAAACGGCATAAATTAATTTGCAGTTCATTATAGACCTGCTCTGGACAAACAGAACTGTAGTAGTGAGATGTGGGCTAAACTGGCCAGCGATAATTCTACTTAAAACAATAGTATTACTTACAGTGGAACTAAATAATAGCTAAGTTTAAGCCTCCTTAGATGCATAAATGATTACAATATTAACACTATTGATGCCAAATATCATTACAATAATGAAGACATTAACGATTATAATAATAATGATACTACTACTAACAATAATCAAAATAATAATTATGATATCATTATTAATATAATTAATATAGATTTACAATCTCGTTTACGGTGGCTACATCTAGCTAAGTTTTTCTTACCTTCATTACAGAATTCTGATAGTGAAAAGAATAGGAGAAGTCAGTCCGTACTACCGACAGCCAATTTCACAATCCACTGTCGTTCTTAATTCCCTTCGACACTCGATTCCTTAGTGGTTAATGAATGAAAGCACTGAATGTGATTAATATTAAGGCTCTAGTTTAAACACTGTAGCAGCGAGCAGAACAGCGCTATGTTGGAAGTAATACGAGTCATATTCGGCATTCCTGCGCCAAGGTTTTCAATTCCCGGTAAACTCACCAGGCACGGTCAGCCCTTGTCTCAATGTTAGCTTTGTGCGCCACTACTGGCCGGAAAAAAGCGCGAAGCATCAGTAACCCCATAGGGTGCAGCTGAAGGAAAAACAATCAGCCACGCCACATTGTGAAGAAACAAAAAAAAAAAAAAAAAAGAAAAAGACAGAAGAAAGAACAACTCGTACGGAGGGTCCTTCCGTGATCCTACACCTGGGAACATATATCATGAGTCACGTGAAAGGGGTCACTTACAACGATTCGGCGGTCTACTTCACGGATCAGAGGGGTAAGCATAGAGAACAAACCTAACCTTAGAAACTACACTTTTCAGTAGAAACGTACAGTGTCCAGCAGCAACATCCCCTGCAGAAGAGCCTCTCAAGAAGCCCTAGGGCATAGGCTCAAGAAAAATTTAATTATCCGCGGCCAACACTGTCAGATTCGAACTCAAGACGGTCACACGTGGTGTAGTCGCCCTGACCAGTCAGTCACCAAAAGAACAAAGCAGAATTTAAAAAAAGAAGCGGAAGGTACAAAGAGTGCGCTGATAAAAACGGCGAACTCACATTGGCTTAATGCGCAGGAGTATAGCAAGTCGGGCAAGAGGACGAAGAAAAAACATGAACAAGCGTATAAGAGGGGAAGGACAAAGTGTGTACGAAAGAATATATCCCCAATGCAGAGCTACGGCTAAGGTAGCTAAATTCTATAGCCAGAGACAAAGAGGACACGGGCGCACCCACTACCTGTCCCCCATTCACTTTCAATGGCGGTGTAAAAAATGCGATACAAACAACTGCTATACTCTTCCGAATTGCTGCCACAAAACACTAATTTTTTTGGTCGAACGTATTCGCAGTACTCAAACCAGCTTGTAAGTGTAATTCACTTCATGTCCTACGTCACTTGTTCAGAGATTGATGAACAAGGCATATTCCTGTATAGTAAGGCTGAGGAAGGGCGAGGGCAGCCTGAGAAGGATTGAATTCATGAGCCCTCGCGAGATGGAGCATGACACTCACTGAGAGAGCAGGGGTGTCCTCCGGCTGCGGCCTTCCACTGGAGTCCATTTCTTCTGCAGTGTGAGGCTGAGATCAAGGAGGTAAAAAAAAAAGCAGGGGACAAACAGCCTCGGCGACGAAGCTCAAATTTCCGGTAAGGCTGAAGCATGGCGGACTGACTAGATATATACATTGCAATACTGTATTGAAGTTTTTG
Organism: Parhyale hawaiensis; assembly: GCA_001587735.2. Classification (NCBI taxonomy): domain Eukaryota; kingdom Metazoa; phylum Arthropoda; class Malacostraca; order Amphipoda; family Hyalidae; genus Parhyale; species Parhyale hawaiensis. The sequence goes on along the minus strand of LQNS02278180.1, from coordinate 7,914,528 downwards.
ACAGCTTTCTGGGCATTACAATGCAATAAATACACATATATATGTACATTGGTATATCTGGGCAGCAGATCATTATCTATACAAGTTTCATTGAAACGAAGATGACTTCTAACCTTACAGAGCTTTACAGCTTCCCTTTCCACTTCACGAAACCTAGATTTGAGTTCTGCAGTACA
>LQNS02278180.1:7895649-7914295 GCA_001587735.2 Parhyale hawaiensis | reverse complement strand
GAGCTTTACAGCTTCCCTTTCCACTTCACGAAACCTAGATTTGAGTTCTGCAGTACAAATACGTAGAATAATTAAAGACAGCCATTTCATTAAAATAACGGTGGGTGTCATTGTTTAAATGCGCAACATTTCGAACTGGACTCGTTCATAGTCATGCAAGGACTATATATATTATAGCGTGCGCGTGAGTAGGTCAGAATCGACGCCCAACATGTAAGTGCGAGGAATCGCTAGAAGGCTGTAGCTTTGTGGCTGGATAGAACAGCAACAGGAGAATATAAAGTTTGCGAGCCTATCGGGCGAAAATACACTTATTAGCTTCCTTGTGCCAATAATCACAGCAAGACTGCAATTAGCGTACATTTTATATCGATTGCAGAATAAATTTTTCCGGTGATCACACGAGTCACCATACATCAGCCATACCAGAAAATATAGCTGGCTCGCCAGGCGAACCACGACAGTGTCCCTTCCTCCTATCAAAACCTCTTGACTGAGACCACGGATCCCTCGCCAAACTACGTATATTTTGTTTGATAAAAGCTGGGATTCACGGGATTCAAGATTTATACTGACGGTATGAGCAGCAGCCTAGGGTATTGAACTCATGACGCTGCACAATGTATGTTCGAATGCTGACGGAGGCAGGCGACTTTTAGAGGTCATGGCGCGCTGACTCAGCGGTTATGGGTATGCGCAGCTGCCGTGGTGGCACTCACCTTCCCCAGAAATGGGGAGGGTAGGGGCACGGATCGTTGTGCTATAGTTTTTGACGAATTTTGTCGACTGCAGCCGTACACTCATCTGAGGCCATGCAGTTGGCCTAAATCAGGAGCACAAACCAGTGCGTGTGGGTTTCGAATAGGGGTGCGGTCAAGATGACTGTATGCTTTTTATCTTTATGTATTAGAATAGAGGTGTTTGTCTTACTAGTTACTACTAATGCCACCTCTTCCTATTTAGAGTAAAACCATAACTTAATTGAACCATATTTTCTTTACCTTCTCTTTGCATAAGATCTCCAGTGCCTCCACCTAGTCATTTCGACTCACTCTGACATGTTATTTGCTATTCATAAGAGAAACTTCAGTGAAGCTTTGTACATAAGATACAGAAAAAATCAAAGACTACTTTCTTAGCCTATGTAACATTCAAAATTGGCTCCAGATATTCCTTGGACATTTTTACACATGAACAGTAACGCAAAATGTTCAGCGAGAGCTGTAGGAAAACGTACGCGATAAGAAACAGACGGCGCCTGATCGGTCGAATCCAATTCCAATTTATCTTCTCGGGCAACACTGTTATCAGATAATGGCAGCTAAACAATGATCTCTTTTTAGAACACGGTCATATCTTCAATTGTGACACACTTGCTTACTTTGTTTGTCATCGGACGAGCACGCGTAAGTTGTATACGTATATGATATATACAGGGTGCATTTTGTCCGGACAAATTTCTACTACAGATAGAACAACTGGAAATGAATTGATTTTCAGGACAGATAAAATGCCCAAAACTCCTTAGTTTCCGAGTTATAATGATTTAAAAATTTTGACAACTACTAAACCACTACTGCAAATTGTTCCTAGACAAACTATTCGATCCTGGTATTAGCAAACCCTCTGTCCCTAAATTAAACTTCTTCCATTCGCTTCCGTACTACAACAAAGCCTCTGTTCGTGCAGCAAACACATTGAAAACGGTTCTCTCTGAAGTTAACCCACATATAAACTTTAAATTTTCATACAAAAGCACATTTACCATAGTGTCCTACTTTAAATTTGAAGACAAACCACCCACATCGCTTTTATTAAGTGTTATCTGCAGTTTCAGATGCAGAGGATGCAATGCCTCGTACATTGGCAGCACTGGACATTTCAAAGCCCGCATTGACCAACACTTAGGCGTATCCAGCCAAACCGGTCCACCACTTGCAAAACCCTAACATTGAGCTCCGTGCCTGCATGCTGAGCAAAACGACCATCCCATCAGCAAAAATGACTTCTGAATCATTGACTCTTCTAATCCAATCGAACTCACAACATTAGAATCCCTTTATATCCACAGAACAAGAACTAGCCTCAACATTATGACCTCAGCTGTACCTCTTCACACTAGCCACGACAAACTAGCTCCACATCTGCCGACTGTACAGGAGCTGACACCGGCCCCTTCGCACAGCTCTGTTCATTCGCTTTTTAGATAATAGCCCACAACTGACACTTTTTCCTCCGGCTGTGCTTGCCCGTTTTCCTCCGCTTCCCTTACCGTCCGACGCTTATATAAGGACTCCCATAGCGCACTATGGTCATTTGCCTTCTAGGTCCCACCCTGTTAACACATGTCCAAACTTGGTTCATCTAATATAAAATTCTTTTAGGCATCTTTTGTAGGTTTTATTTACAATTTCTGATGATGGAAAAAATTCCCGAAACGGTAAATTTTAGTTTACCGTCGACTTTCTATTCATTATTTCTAATTTGGCCAGTTCAGCACGTTTCCGACCCTACCAAAGCAATTTACATTATTTTTACAAATAAAAACTGCAACTATTTTATGATTAGGAAAAATATCTGCAGTTTCAAACTAGGCATTTAACGTAATCACACTACTGTATGGCGGGCACTACGTCGTCAGAGTTTACATCCGTGTCGTTAAAAAATAAAATACAGAATAAATGCAAGGGTTGCTGCCACCAGACTTTGGACCTCGTGTAGAATTTTTAGAGTGGTTCATGCAGCAGCGAACAAGGGATTCCATTTTCTCCAAGCTTATTCTGTCCACAGATAAACCGTATTTTACTCGCGATGGTGGTTTAACATTCACAATATAATAATAATCATTGGGCTCAAGCTTAATATTCCTCATGTCATTCGCCCAAATTATCATCAACATCGATTCACTCTAAACGCGTGGGCAGAAATGTGGTCGGAAAACTTACTGAAATATCAAATTTAGCGCTAACGTTGGTGCGCATGCTGTACCGTACTTAAAGCTTAAGTTTCTTTAGGTCATTATACTTGAAAACTAAGGAGTTTTGGGCATTTTATTATTCCTGATAATCAATCTATTTTTAGTTTTTTATCTATGGTTGAAATTTGTCCGCAGAAAAAAACACCCTGTACATCCCAGCCTGCAGAAAGCGTTCGTAACCTAACGTAAATGCTGCATTTTTTACTATGCTTCAAAAACTAGGGTATTGAATCTGGCACACATATTCAACAACATCAACGAGAAAAGGTACACACAGTTTGAAATTCGTATACGAAGTAATGAAGAATTGACGAATAATAAGGAATCAAGAGTAGGTATTTACAATTATTAGTTTCATACCTAACAATCAAGTGTATTCGCTTCCCAAAACACTTGTTACAAATTCTAACTAGGATCATGCAAATGTCATGGGGAATTTGGGTTCATTGAGTTCTAGTAACTATGAGGGTAATTTTGAAGGGTTGGTCTTTACCTCATTCAACATTCACTCGCTACTTCAGCCACGTGCTCTCGGTCATTATGTTGGAAACACCATTTTCGTCGAAGTACAAATTTTGAGGATCCTTCTGTTTTTTTTTTCCTCGATATTGTTCCTATAATTTTCTTTTCCATTGTTGCTTCTTCACAGCGAGCGTCCATATATGTAGATACCAGAAGCAGAAAGTAACATCCAATATTTTTGGATCTCCCACAATATTTTACAGTAGAAATTATGTATCTCGGGAAGTTAGTTTCCTCACGATTCTTCCAAACACACTTCACATTATTGTGGAAGAACAACTTCATCTCCGGATCATCTAACACACAACATAGCTTCAAAATTTGTTTTGATAACCACAATTACCTTGGTCAACCTTAGTCGAGTCGAACTTTTAAAGAAACATTCTTCAGCAATGGTCTAACTCTTAGCGTGGTTGAAGCCAGTGTAGTTTGTGCAAAAATACGGGACACTGTACTCATACTAACGCCGACGCCTCTTTCCACAAAATGCTTTTCAAATCATTCCTTGTTCTCCAAGGGTAAACTTTAGCAGCTTTGAAGACTAGTAGAGTTTTTTTTTTTTTTTTTTTTTTTTGAGGACGAGCTCGTCTCGGGAGTTTTGCTGGAGAACCAAGTGTGAATTTTAAATTATCGTATGAATCTTCAATTTTGATATTTTCTGTAGTTAGATAATGTTCTTCACGCTTACTAACAATACGAATTTTTTTCATCAGAAAACAATTCTTTAGACTTCGGTATGATAACAGACTGCGTAATGACCAACTAATTCAATGTTCTTCCAAAGATTACTCCAAAAGAATATTCCAGAATATTTTCGAATGTCTTGGAGTCTTAACCCCCGCTTGCATAATAAATTTACTATTTAATGGTCCCGTGCGGACACCTAGGCAGCAGACGTTTTTCCTTTCATCTTAGACAAAAATAAATACACTATTGGATTAGTGATGTTTTTTCTACAAGAAAATACTGGGGTACCTGCAAAAAAGAACATAAAAAAAGGAATAGCCATTCACAACCGAAAATCAAAAAATCACTTTTATAAATCATTCTTTTTTCATAAAAACCTTTATATCTTCTTTTCTAAGTATCGTAGAGAAAAAATAAAGACACCGTTGGCTTTCTGATGTTTTTTTTCCTATAAAGCAACACTCAAAATAGCCCAAAAACCTTATAATAAAAAATGGCCAGTTTTACAAAAAAATAAAATTCAACTTCAAATATCTGCTGATTTCCTCATAATATCCTAACCAAAATATTGAAAATTCAGAAAAAAACTAAACGTACCTCATAAAACTGTTATATTTTATCTACAAAACTACCAGAAACCATTAAATTAACATTTGAAATGAAGTCACACTGAACTGTTAAATAGTACCTACGAAAAGTGATTTTGCAACGACTCTCCTATGCAAGCTCCGTCTGCCAAAATCCTGGCTGCTGAAGCAGCCTAGGTGTCGCGGAGGATTAACAGTTGTGCAGAATATTCGAAAATATGTCTGGAAGTATTAAATACATCGTAATATAAGAACCGAAAATATAATTATTGATGCAATAATTAAGCATGTACTTTAATGGGAATATATACGTACAGTATGTATCAACAGTTACTGTCTAATATGTACAGCCTGTGAAAAAAATACTGTTTCAAGTATATAGAGACCAAACATTGAGCCGTAATACACTGAAGCGTGTAGTGATACTATTCACCATCGTTTTCTGTCTCTAATTCAACCCAAATGATGACCTGAGCTTTGCGCATTTCCATCATGTCTACTTGTGTACTGAATAAAGTTGATTGATATGCTTATATTGGCAAAAAAACGCTCTCCTGCAAAAAGCAAAAACAACAACTTACGAAACACCCCTCTCTTTCGACAATATAAATAAACTACGTGAGAAATTTGTCGCACAGCTCTGAACCATAAGCCCTTAGCTTTACGATTTTTATTGTAAAAAAAGCTTTACGATTTTTATTGTAAAAAAAGCTTAGTGAATTTTCGCAGTCGCTCGCCGCTGTATAATTCAACGGACAGTGTCAGCATATCAAGCCCGTCACAGGTGTTTTTCTTCTTCGAGAAGCAGTCTCGGCTGAGGGTATGTGCTCCTGTCAAGCTAAGGAAAGGCGCTCGTGTTCACTTCACCAAAGTAAACAACATCTTTTTAATGAAGTCAACACAGACCGCCACGACATCTTCAGCCAAAATGCTGAAAGGCGACCGACGAAAGTTTCTTGAACTCACCAGGGATCTTCTATAAGCAAGCAGGAATGCGCGATGAGTTAACCACCAGGGAAAATAAAGACGCATTGCCAATATAATCTAATTTGTGAAATTATAACTGATGCGTCTGCAGCAACAGACGACATGGGTTGACCGCAAGGGAATACAGTCACTTTGGGACCATAATTCATGATAATTATAATGATATGATAATTGTAATGATATGATGGACGCGTTGGCAGGAATATGTCATGAGCGCACCATAAGAAAAAGCCACATTGTTAAAATGATTCATGAAGTAGAACTGCACTTATTACTTCTATATAAATCTTTATATGCAGACAGCAATGTGAATATATATGCTAACCGTTTGAATAAACATCCGCACTAAGTAAGAAAAAAGTGAAGAATACTATTAAACAATTAACAAACAGAAGGATAGGATGAAGCATCACCACACTGCCCAAAGTAAAGAGGCACGAAAAAGGCGCGTTTTCACAAACGTAGCATAATAATACACGCAAACGCAAAATAAACATAAAAAGCGAATGAAACATTGCAAGACTTCTTCAAAGAAACGGCGCAGATGCGAAAAATCACAAATGCAAAGCAGTGCAGCAGAAAGAAAACAACAAAAAAATCGCAAGACTGTCAAACCTAAAACGCCGCAGACGCGAAGACCGAAAATAAAAACGAGCTTAGTATAGGAAGAAAACGAAACGTCACCTGACTGTTCAATATAAACGAGGCATGAGAAAAGCACAAACGAGGGAAGGTGTCGACATGAGCGACGGCAGAACGTTGGAAAAAAAAATGTAACGAGAAGCAATGTTGCAGGTGAGAGGTGCGATGCTCCGTCGTTGGCATCAAGTCAAACCATGGCTCTCTCCCTTACACCTCACAACAGACGGGATCATAAAGAAGCTCTGACGAGGTCTCTTTAGTGTGGACGCATAAAAATGATTGCTCGGTGCATTGGTGTGTTCTCTTGCATTTCGGTCATCCGAGAGAGATGGCACAAAAAAAAGATAAGTGGGAAAAAATATGGGAAACAGTAGGGTTTTGCAGCGGTATGTGAGGCAGATGGTGGCACTTAAAACAAACAGTTGAGAAAAAAGAAAGCTGAAATTGGGTGAACGAGTGTCGTTACTGAAGAGTAATATCAAGAAATAGGAGAAATTACAAAGCGAGTTGATACAAGGGAGGGGGGGCACTTCCTCAGAGCACCATGATGATCGAAATATGAAGATCAGTAAAGGAAAAAGACGGAAAGTGAAGAAGTCGGAGATAGAGCTGAAATAACTCTTTTTATTCTTTTTTTTTGCCGTTATGTCATGACGGCGAATGTCACCAAGATCACATCAACAGCTGCCTTTCATACTGTCGAAGCAGCGCCACGCACGCGCTTTCACGACATCGTTAGCAGTTGGCAAAATGACGAGAAATCACAACTTCAATAAAATCCGAGCCTTTGCCGAACGAATTAAGTAATTTGGAGTAACAAAAAACTTGTCTGCAAAATATATAAATAAATCCATAAAACTCCAGTAGCTGATGGAGGTGCCATGTTTTAGCGATTGCTGTTAAAAGACGAAGTAAGTGCTTCAATTTTTACGGATGAATAACAATAAAAAGCAAAAAGATAAAAAATATCACGGGAGGCAAAAGTAAACGCTTACGTAATGGAAGCAAGAGTCGGTAGCTAGTTTAAATGTACTTCACCAAAAGTATTCTTTTTTTAATGGTTATCTAATTAAGATTGGTACAATTATTTAAACGTTGTAATGTATGATTATTAACCAATACCTTTTTAAGGAAAATGACACAACCTTTTCAGTGTAGTTGCTCATTCAGATGCAAATCATCCAGAGCCGAAAAAGACAACCTCCATATTCAGGTATCAAATTATGCACATTTCTTATTCTTCTAATGCACAATAGTTTCAAAACATGAATTAAAGTAGCCGCAGCATATCAACTCTCCGACAAATATCTGAGAGGAAACGTACCCAGAGCAGACATCGGTGGTGCCTCGCGGAGACAAAACCCAATCGGAAATTTATAGGCGTTTATCCGACGTTATCCGATACTGCCCACTACCCGACAAACAATTAGGTTCATGGCAAAAGCAAAAACAGCAATTCAGCTTCTGGACGGTGGCGCGGCGGCCCCAAATGTTGCTAGAGTATTTACTCGAAGGCAGAAGACAAATGCCTTTGAATTTTCGATTGGGATTGGGTAATTTTCGCACTGTCGCCCAAACAGCGCAGCTTTCGCTTCACCTCGTCATGCTATCAATATAGCGGTACAGTATTTCTGGCATTTGCTAACGAAACTTTAAAGAAAAGACAAATCCCAAAAGGCAGGTTTACTCTTCGCTAGAGTGAAAACTGCCAACAAAGATTTTATTCTAATATTCCAAACATTTTGCTCGTAACAAAAAATGGAGCTAAATCAGCTAAATTTCAGCTATCGTTGATATTAAAAACTGTAAAAAAAAAGTTATGGCGCAGAATGTGCCAGACGTTGACAAATTAACAGTATAAATATCAGTTACGAGAGCTCTTTCTATTATTCGGGTGACACGGAGACTCATTGCGCGACTAAATGAATTATTATTCGAGTTAGACAGCGAGAGAGGAAGACTCATTTATAAAATAAATTGCCCATAACAATTTTATTTATAAATATGCACAAGCAACTGTTCCAGTGGAAGTAAAGCGTTTTAACTCTGTCATTTGCATCACATAGACACGCACCATACTGTCGAAGCTCTAGGTGGATTTGATTTCGAGTATTCGGGGTGTGTATGAAAAGTTTTAAACATCAGAAAAACCAAAAAGGATAAGGGATTTTTGATGATTTATTATTTCAGCTTTTTTAAAATATCAAAATTGCCAGTGATACTTACAAAAGATTGCACTTTTAAAAATTCATAGGTTTGACCACGCATCAAGGATTCTTATAAAGCGATGTTTAAAACTTTTCATACGCCCCTCGTACGACAAATAATTTGCAGTTTTATCAGGTAGATTTGTAGCAAAAAGCTAAGTGCTTGTCAGCATCGTACACGTCGACATCAAGCACGATATAAACAACTGCCGAGTCAAATTTAGCTAAATCGACAGTGATATCCATTTTGGTAGGACTCTACATTCTCTGACTTCGTTTACATTTGTTTTGGGAATTTGATATATTCGTATCAATGGAAATACTAATTTCTGCTCACTACAGGAGAAATGCATGTAACAGTGCAGTTATCAACACACTAGAATGAAATGCATTGTGTACCCAAAATTTTGGTTAGCGGGTATGATACTTTCTACAGCTGCATATCTTTGCCATGCCTAAGAAAGACAATAGATTATTATTAGGTCAGAGTGTTTTTGTTAAGTTTCCGAAAATGAATGCATCTGTTTCGAGGCCGCTTCAGGCTGCACAAGATGGAAAATGGCTGTGTTCCGGAAAGGTAAACTTGGCCTGGCCGACCATTTTCGATATTTTGTTTGGCGAACAGATTGAGGCCATGGCGGCTGCAATAAATGTATGAAATTCTCGGCTGCATGCATGGAGAATGGACTGTTGTCAGGGCAATCTTTCAACGTCAGTTTTGACGCTTAGGTGCGCTAATTAAAAAATGGAATAAACAATAGCCGCAGTACAGCACGATATCCACTATACTAATATAATAATTACAATAATATACACTTTGTTCGTGGGTTGCTTGGTTAATTGGTCGGTCACTCTATCCTGACCTAAAGGATTTGGATAGTGGAAAATCTATGTACTGAATAACGAGGAGGATAGGTTTCCCGAAATACGCTCGAGATATCTACTGCATTTTCTGAAGCTCGTGTTCTTAATTCTCCTGAGCACATGCTAGCGGTCCCTAGAGTCAACTTAACTAATCAGAGAACGTAGTCGAGACCGAGAGTTTAGCATGGCGTCCATTGATATCGTGCTTTAATTTTTAAAATATATATATTTTTTTGTGTTTAAACTGTTCAAAATTAAGAGCAATAGTTGCAAATTTACCATTAGCACTGCTACTGTAAGGTTTAAAAATTGCAGTAGCGGTTGAGATTTTCAATTTTTTTTATAGTTAAATTTTACTGAAGCAGAAGTTGTGCCGCGGCACCGTAAACAGAAGAAGGGTTGAGTTGGCTCTAGGCTGCCAGCGCCGACGAATGTCGTAAATGGGGAGTCGGCTTCAGAGAAGTAATTATACTTAGTTTGACGTCCTCCTGTTGAGTGTGGTAGATTAGATGCTCGATATTAGATAATTTTCCGTTCTCTTCGTGTCTTATCTATTTCGGATATGATTTCCTTGGCTTAATTTTTTCGTGGCAGAAGCTAAAATATTTTCGATTCTTTGGCAGAAGCAAGAATATTTCCCATTCTGACAACACCCAAACTGTGATTTTAATGGGATTACTAATGGTATCCTGGATATTGTAGGAACTGAGCATTTTAGTAAATTCTTTCGGTAGAACTATGTTTTCCTGGTGCTACTTGAAATCTTAATAATTTAAAATACAGAATTTGCGATTGTTTTTGCAGGAGGGAAACATTGCTCCATCGAACTCATAATGGCATAGCTTTCGTTGATTTTATAGAAGCTCAGACACACAGGTATAAGGCGTATTTTGGAACAGAACCCGTACCACACATGCAAGAACAATAAAAAAAGGATATGAGGTTCGCAAAATCATTGCCGTCATTTTCGACGGAAGACTATGCCGGTAGTACAAAAGCACTGTGAGGTAGCCGCAACAAGTTCTGTACCCAATTGCCACCTCACCGTCAGCTAACACGATTTAGTAAATAGCTACCTACTGAAAGGCAACAATAGTAAGGTCTACGTTACTGCCAGTTGTACGTCAGCCCAGCACATGTGCAATCCTGAAAAAGGAGTACATATGTGGCCTACAGTACAGTGGTATCGTGTACAGCACATGAAACGAAGTGCACTACACAGGTGGGGATATCACCTGCAGCTCATCTATTCCTTACTTCTGAGTAAGAAACAGTATATATAATCCCGGGTTTCTACGAACCCCAATATATACCTGTGATACCTGTGATGATGCTTCGGACGAGGTCCAGGCGACGTTACACACGCGGCCCATCTTGTGCAGAAGTGATGCTACAGTCCGTGACCAGCGGGGTGGTAAACAGCGAGATATCCCAATTGCCCAATATAGTCACATAACCCTTTAATGTGACTGTCGAAAATTCGTTTCTTTTTTTTATGTTTCCTCAGATATCTGAATGATTTTTATATAATCACACTAGCTCATAGTGGGCCGGAGCGTGCGACCTGGCTGCTCGGAATGAATGAGCCTGGTGGTCCGTCTACTGCCTGCTGCCTAATCTCATCTCATCGAGTAGCCGTTACTATTCCTTATATTCGTTTCAAGTGCAACCTCCAAGTACGTAAATGACCTTATATTTACAGTAACCTGATGATCGAATTCAACACAGCTAACAACATGTTCTCCTCCCCGTAAAGGGTATGGATACCATGAATAAGAACCTCTGTATTGAATATGGTTGAGCAAATTATTCAACGAAACATAATAGCGAGTGGCAATGCTGGAGCAAACAACATGCCAAATATAAAATATTTACAGAATGAAGTGCATAAAATAAAAAATCGACGAAGTAGAAATAATGAACAAAATTACAAATAGTTTTAAAAGTTAATTTTACTGGAAAACGTGACAATTATTAACTCTTTCATATAGTACATGATCATCTATACCCACTTGTTAATCAACTATACCATTAAACAAGGAGACCTCAAGGTTGTCTAGGTTTTAAAAACACTTTCTTTTGCGCCAGCTTTCCTTCCTTCTTTTTTTTTACTTGTATTGTTTGTAATTTTTCTGTTCTTCCACTTCTTTCCCAACTTTCTGTACTCAACTACTCATGCTTGGTACTCCCCCGCGCATAATACCATCGGTACCATGGTACCATTTACCTGGCCATACTGAATGTCTCTTTATTTTACCTTTGGGAAATAATGACGCAGCAGCTACGGTAGTGTAAGCTAAAAGGTGTGGTATTCAAAAAACAGTAAAATGAAGTCCACTGGGTATTTACTAACTCATCAGTAGCCCTCGCACTCATGAAGTAACAGAAAAAAGGCTATAACAAAACCCGTATACTTCGCTTTGTCTTCTTCTCAATCGCAATTGCAATGGCTTACACATATTTTTCCAAGAAGGTTCGAAGTACGATATACCTCTTAGGTTGTAGACAGCGAAAATTGCTGGAGCATACGATGGTTTACCGAAAGTTTTTGTTAATGGCGGCAAACGGAAAGTAGCAGGAAGGAGCAAAAAGCCTTGATTTATGCTATGGTGCATGGTGGCCGATATTTGTTTCGGATTTTGGTCAATGTAAAAGTGTAAGTAGAATTAAATATCGAAATTTGACCTTTTCATATTCATAACTACTAATCAGCTACTGACATATCAAATGTGAGATGAAACGAGGTAACGCAGGGATCAATTTCTCCTATTAGTGCTTCTTTACCGTTATTGCAGGAGAAGTTTTCAGCCAATAGAACATCTGTATAGACACAATGGTGTCTTCTCTTCACGCAGCTCGCATCACATGCATTTAGTTGGAATAAGAAATGGAGAAATGAAGCGTAAGGCATTTTGTGCGTCTATAGAAGTAACAACAATACGTTGATGCGATTTCACAAAATTGGGTACAAACATAATCCAACCGTTACCCTAAGAAAAGCAATCATTCGCTTTGCTGTCTGGTCGACAATAAAGAGTGAAGTGGATCTGCACCATGGCGAGACAAAAGCACAAAATATACTTGTAAAATAAAAATAAAATTAAAAAAATGTCTAGGGAAACTTCAAAGTTGATTCATTTTCAAATTATTTTTTTTCTAATGTAAAATAGTCTGAACTATAAATATATTTAACTAGAGCACTCCGAGAGCGCATACCTCCGCCAAGCAAGGCAACGGTAACAAAAAATTCAAATTGGTTCTGGAACCATGATTTTTTGTATCAACACCAAAGTCCAATGAGGTACATAAAAACGAATACTAAAGAATAAAATCTCATAATGAACGTTTCGACCTCTCAAATTCAGGTCATCTTTAGCAATAAAATATTTAGAACATATACAAGCGTCTACTATTAACAGGTATGTAAGTACAATCTAAAGGTAATGAAGACAGAAAATTATAAAAATAGAAACAAAGAAACTAAGCGTTGCAAAGTGCAAGGGGAAAACACTGGTTTGGTCATTGAGGCTTGGTTTCAATCTAAATATATGCTAAGACTCTAAAATTCGCACATCTAGGTAACAAGGCCCTTGAGATAGAATACGAAAATTATCACTCCTAACTAAAACATCACACTTCTTACAATGCTTGAGTACAGCAGAATGGGGAGGGTGGCAAAGTAAATAAGGGCTCCGGTACGACAACTTCGACCCGTGTGTTCTGCGAACCTGTTTTTTAAGACACGTCTAGTAGACCCGACGTACTTGGCATCACACTGTGAGCAAATAAATTCGTATACTACACAGGACTGCATACCCACCGGAACCGCATGTTTGTACCGGAACATACTTGATATGGTGGACGAGTTTTTAGTATAATACGGAAATTTAAATTAGAAAAGTACGTTTGTAGCAACATTCTCAATTCAGAAGCAAGTCGCGCGAGTGGTCACAGATACCATACAGCAAATTGGCTAGGAGATTTTGTCTATTCACGTTATTCACCTGATCTTGCGCTATCCCATTACCACCTCTTCCACTCTCTAGATAATCATCTTCGTGGTAAATCTTTCACCAATGAAGCAGACTTGCGCCAAACCCTCACGGACTTCTTTGCGTCCAAACCCGCGAGTTTTACCTTTAGGAGATTGAAAAGCTAGAGACACGTTGGCACGAGGTGCTGGATGCCGATGGCGATTACTTCGAACACTAAATATAAGTTACACATACCGTGAAGCACTTTTTTCCATTAAAACGGATAGAACTTTTTGGGTAACCTTATACACATCATAGAAGTTGTATTGCATAAGGAAACGTAAAAGAACACAGAATACATATTATTTCAATTACATCGGGCTAACAAACCCCTGACAGGTATAGTCTAAGATAACAAAAATCCAACTGCAAAAAAGAAAGAAAGCAAGCGTGTAAAAAGAGTAAGCGGAAAAAGAAACAATAAAGAACGATTTTCAATCATATGGGGTGAATAAAGGAATAGAAATGTATTGGCAATTTTCTATATATATATGCATAATTGTGAAGTAGTGGTTAAAGCGGCGGTGTGGTAAGCTGTAGGTCCCAATTCGAGTCCTTGACTCGACTCTGTATATTTTATACTTAACCTCTTAAGGCAAATCCGCTTAGATCTAGAGTCAATTTGTGGCAAAAGAAAGCCTTTTACGGGCGACTCTTCAGCGTTGGAACTGAGAGAAAGTTAGAACCAGCCAGCTACGGATTTACCCTTGAGTGTAACCCTCCAATCTCCAGATAAGTACCCTTATATGCTGCAAACAAAATTCACAGGGACAATTGCATGGGACCAGACAGCTCTTCAGTTTCTGAACAATGCAACAAACGATACCGAGCGGAGTCGAGCTGAAGAAGCACCAATTAAATAGAAAAATAATACCAAAGGACAGGACAGCTCTGGATTTTTTTCGAAAATGCAACAAACAATATTAAAAAAAATTATACAGTCTATTGTCAACGTAGACCCATTTCAACTTTTTTTCAACGTTGTTCAAATTGGTTGTATTTTTTATTTACTTAGCAGAAAATTCAGTTTGGTGTAGATACATTCAACAACATATTTCAAGAATCTATGTTGGACGTAATATTCGCTACACGACATATGGCAACACAAAACCTGAGAGAAGTGCAAAATTTTAGGCAATCAGCCACGATCGAGATATACTGAGTGAACTGTTGTTAGATTCATGCCACTGAAGCAAGTAATCGGCAGATTTAGCAGACCATGAGAGCGAAGACACGCGCTTCAAGATATAGAAGCCAATTTTTCAAGGTAGAGTTGTCAAAGAGAAAATATCAAGCTTACGAGACACCTATATGTAGACTTGGGGCCACGGTTCTACATGTTGGTTTTAGGATGTTTGTTTCTACTCTTGCTGTAATATGCTTTGTACCTCGTTCCAATGAACTTGAAGCAACAAAAGGCGAAGGCCATATAATTTATACAATTGTAAGGTGTGCATTTAGTAGGTCATGACTTCGTAAACATGCACGTATTACACCGCATTTCATCACACTTCTTGGAAGTATCTTGAGAGAATTAGCTTTTGTTCAACTTAGGCAAAAGTGGAACTGAGCAGACTATGACGGCCAAGCGACGTTCGATACACTATACAGTCAGTTTCAGCCAAGTGTGAAATAAACCCAGACAGCAAGAATCATAATTCTAGTATTTTAACATATAATATAACATTCATGAGTGAGCCAGTCTACGGCTTCCTGGGAGTGTGATGTCGAGTCAGTTTCGTTCCATATACGTGACATAGCATCGAACAGCACAGTCAATAATAAGAAGCAAGAACGACTAACATGCAGGAGGTATCTCCATCATATCCTTTAATATAAGGTCAGCCTATAAACTGATTCATTCGGCTCTGTATGAGGCACTGAGCAGCAGACCTGACTAACGACCTCACGGCCATTTGCTGTTTAGAAAATATTACCCCTCCCAATCGCGTGTTGGTGCACATATTTTTAAAAACTCTTTAAAAAATTGCATTAAAAGCGTTTTCCGTTACAGAGCTATTACACGTTGAAAGTTACGATACATTTGCGTTTCTTCATTAGTGGCGCATAACCAAGACTGATTCTCAGCGCCTCATACGTCATGAAACTCCCGGCTCGAAAGCTGGTTTGAATGCCGCGTAAGACTGCTAAGAGCAGCACGGTTATTAAATCCTAACATGGATTTTGATTACAGTAGCTTTACCTAACTTGGCTTTTATACGCACTGATTCATCTGAAGTCGGCCACACTTAATAAATCCTTCGGTTGCAAATCACTTTGACCCCTACGTGATACTGCCGCTAACGAGAAGCACAGTTAACCAATTCTGATAACAGACTCATTAATTTCCCAATTCAACAAGATTCGAATTCAGTCTAGTAAACCCTGGTGTAGTTCAGAGTCCTGCTCTGTGGAAAGTCAGTTTTCTTCGATTAATGACTTAAAGCTCGCCACACACACACACAAAACTCCTGTGAATGTAACCAAATAGTTCAACTCAACACATTTGGTTGATCGGACCACCGATAAAAGTTCTTCGCACTAAACATAGCATACATAACTAAATCTCGCAGAACTGCAAGCATAACAGGCTCGGATTCGCATTTTTACTAGCGAGTTCTCTGTACAAACGGTTTTTCTTCGGTCCTTACAGCCAAATGTGTCTGGTTGAACCATGAAGTCACTTTAACTCAATATTTGAGTAAAAATGAGTTTACTGGGAGTATCCAAGTGTAAACTTTAATAAGTCTCCTCTCATAATTTTGTTTCAAATTATTTTGTCTGCCAAAGTTGGCCAGAGTATGAACGGATTCATTTAACGTAGGCCACAAGTGAGTTTTGTCCCACGTGGCAATTGGCACCGAGAAGGACGGTTGTCAAATCCTGACACGGATTCTGCTCAAGGTATCTTTTACCTATCTTGGTCAGGATATGAATTGATTCATTCGACGTTGGCCGGCGAGTCAGTTTGACCCCCGCGTGACATTGCACGGAGCAGCAGCGGCGGCAGCAGCGGCAGCAGTACAGCCATCAAACCCTGGCAACAAGGATCAATAGGCCCCAGTAATCAGAGGTGCAGCGCTTTTTGTCGCGCGTTCTGTGACACGCCCACTGCCGTTCAATTTATGCGACCAGCTGCTGAACGTTTTTCTTTTATGAGAGACAGCACCGAGGGTTGCAGACTGGGGAAAAAAACCTTAGAGTGTGCAGCTGATAAAAAGTCATGATTTATGACACTAACTGCTCGTCTCTACGCCAGGGAACGCGCCGAGCAAATGCACCATTGCAATCAAAGTCTACAGCAAAGAGGCTTAAAAACGTATGAAATTTGTGTGCTAATAGCTCGAAAGTTAAGTGAGCTTATACGAACGTAAAGGATTTTTATTAGTAATAATAATATTATTATTATTATTGTACACGGCCGTCAAAAGTGACGGTGGGAAAATTGGAAAATTTGCGATGATCCTTCACCAATGATCATAATTTCGTTACTAAATTGCTTATGTATGATGCACTGCTACTACTAACTTGGAGCCTAAATATTACAGAAATCATCAACTTTTCTTTCGGTAATAAGCTGATGAGCAATTCTTTACTTGTTTTTTTAGTCTGGACTTTAGCATCACTCCCAATAAAGATTGAGCTCGCTGTTCAAGACATTCGTTGATATCAGATACGAGGGAGTTTTTTCAGCTAAAATGAACTGCTGTTTTTTTGACGCATAAATTAGAACAAATTATTTGCTGGCAAGAAATCCTTGTGTTCTTGCCTACTGGAGAATATCTTTCCACTTGCACCGTTGATCATTTGAGCCTGAGCGTGAACTCGGAGCAGCTGAAGTTTGGATGTGGGAAAACTCAGAAGAGAGTACAAATTACGATGTATGTGAGTGCCAAGAGAAGCTGTGACGTGTGTGTTTTCATTGAGTGGATTTCAACGTTTGCAAAGCAAGACGTACATCTAAATTTAATACTACCATACATTTGCTATCATATGCAACTTTGTCTATTTTCCATCTAGAGGTTCTCAAGAAAGCGTAACAGGATGGCCAGAGTCTCCGATACCTGGCATAATTTTCGCCTGTTTTCGTGAGGCATTACGGAAAATGGACAAACAAACAAGAAACAAGGAAATAAATAAACACATAGATACACATCGGCCCTTATTATACTGATGATTATTATTATAGTATCGTCAAGGTACTAAAGTTGTGTGAATACATCGAATCGAAAAACTCTAGGGCTTTCAGCATCATTCGCTTATAAGTTCAAAACAACATAACTGGGAGTATAAGAATTCCTATTACAGTATCGTTGAGATGTAAAAGGTGCATAATCCTGATGGAAAAGCATCATAAGTCTTGTAACGGCTTTTAGGTAAACTGAACTAATATGATATTAAATTTTCAAACATTATGGCCTCACCGTGGTATGAAAGACACGAAATAGAACAAAAGCCCATTTTCGCATAGTTCATATATAAGTTCAGTAACCTGTAGCTACTGCAGTTTTCATAATTACCATTTTCCCGATTTATGAAACGTTTCATCCAAGGCTCAGATAACAATGAAAGATGCAAGGCAATTTCAACCATATTTCAACCATATATAACTACTAGCAACAGCTAACAACAAAACCACTATATTATAAAAAATCGCAGTTTGCTGCTTGATCCTTCGATTGGTTGATACGTTGCTTGGTCATTCCAAGGAGCTTCAATAGAGGAGGAGGGAGCCCTGTGGCCCATTCACAGATTCGCCAGCGTGTCAACCAACTGTGAGACGCGTTCATGGATCTCATTGGTGGAAATTATGGTTGAGCAGTGAGTTTCACGGGAGAACAGCAGACAAACCGACTTACTGATATGCGATTGGGGTATACGTGACTAGCTGCAGCCGCCATAAAAGACTTTACTGATATGCGATTGGTGCACAGGCCGACTGGCTGCAGCCATTAGAGACTCTTGACCTTCGCGGAATGTCGGTCGGTCCTTTTTCCGTCACGATGTTATGCAATTGGAAAGTCAGCATTTGGAATAGACTACTTTCCGATGTTGTTTCTGCGGAGTCGGTCAACTCGTTTAAAAATCGTCTTGACATACACTGGGAGAGATATCCTCCTCAGCTAAGAACTCCTCCTC
>LQNS02278180.1:7861882-7887049 GCA_001587735.2 Parhyale hawaiensis | reverse complement strand
ATTCACGCGATCAAAAGCAGTACTAAAGTCAAGCTGTACCAACCTTGCCTCATGACCCCCATCAAGAGCCAACTGTAACACATAAGAAATGTGAAGCAGAGCATCACAGGTTCCCAAGTCCTTACGAAAACCATACTGTGTTGGGGGTAGGACACCCTGCTTTTTCAGAAAGCAACCCAATCTCGACGCAACCAACCTCTCATAAACCAACCTCTCATGATTATATAACGCTTTGATGGAAATCGATGAGTTAAAATTTAACCAAGTAGCAGAAAATGACCCAAGTGGGAATCCTTAACCTCATAATATTGAATACACTTCATACTCAACCAACGTTAAAATAAAAAAAAATAAGATTTTTATAGCTTCTCTTGTAGCGCTCGCATGGAGTTAAATTTTATATTACTTTCTCGATACATCGAAACTATAATTTTCTTGTTCTCAGTGCACGAGGTACAAATTCAGAAGATGATCACAGAAACATAGGTTAAGAGATTTTTCAGGGTGGAGTATACGCAGCAGCTATCTTTTCCAGCTCGATTTCTTTCTCTGAGGAAGCAGTTATCGCTTAAGTTAAAAAATTTCGATGAACTGAATTTGCATCATGCTGTAAAGAGGGTACGTGGCGGGGAAGTTAATTAAATTCAGTTATGCTTTACTGCTTGTTAAGATGAAGCGATTTTTTTCACGTTTCATATAAAAGAAGGAAGGAGTGGCCTGCTCGGATGAACTGAACCAGAGACCACTCATCTCCTACGACAATTTTATTGCCCTTCGTGTGTATGCTACACAAGCATTTCAGTATAAGGAAAGAGTGATCAATGAAGGGTCATCACAAATTCATCGTTGTCATATTTTTGACGGCGCAAGCACTCTAGCAGCATCTTATAAATAAATAGACAATAGTTTTATTTTTATATCATGTTATAATATTTTATTATCACTCGCGAACGAAGGCAGAGCGGTGATACTGTTTTCGTTGGAGATTTAGGTATATTTATCCCACGGACTATCTACTGTATTTATCTAACGCTAAAAAATGGTAAGACTGTGAGCTGCCTTCCTGGATATTTCCAGGTGCGAGTGGTACTATTGATCTGTGAGTGGGACATATATATACATATATGTCTGGTAGAAGGAGTTGAGGTATGTTCATAATTTTTTGCAGGGAATCTGGTGGGTTGTCCTCGATGTGACCCTTACCAAAATACTAAGATTAGCTCGCCATCAAAAATGACGACGAAGAAATTTGCTCCCATCGCAGGGTATGGTCTTATATCTTGAGACGTTCTAGTTTAACCTTAGATCATAGCACCGTATTGATAATTTTATTGATATTGCGAAACATTACTGTGCTGATGATTGAGCTGGCCTCCTCAACTTTTGTGACTTAACTGTGATTTGATTTACTCTTTTTTTGGCTTCTATAGATATTCTTCGTATATGATCAAGGATCAACGCCTATAACTCGATTTATCAACGGATCGAAGCCGGCGCACCTGCCTGAAGTGCCGGACACGTTAAGCCTGGAAGTTTCAATTCAATTGTAATTGGAAATCGGAATGCATCCCTAATCTTTTATATCGATATCACAGCTACAAGAATTGAACTTCGATAAAGCTGTAGGAGCTTGCGCTCCAATACAAACAAGTCGTTATGGACCGTAGGGAAAGAAAGCGAGTATGTACAGGCGGCAGTATAGTGCAAGTTCCCCCCCCCCCCCAGCGGATAATGTCTGTTCCGGCTCAGTGTCTGTTAAGTTTTCACATTAAGTAAAACACCGCAAAATATGCGCATATATATGTAGCTAATGAAGGGTTTAGATGTAAGAGGGTTCGTTAAGTGTAATTGTCTTGCATAAGGTGTATTTCACGGTATAATAGGCTATCAAGTGTAATTAGCCTACAGTCCAATGAATACGTACGCGTAAGGTTAGGTTAGGCCAGGTCTGGTTCTGCTAACATCCTAAAAGCTGAAAAACACTACTATTTATACTAAAAACCGTAATAAACGATTTAAAATTGACGCTAAGTAAGGCCAATCAAAGATTGACGCTAAGTAAAAAAAACACTTATAAAAAAAAAAAAAATTCTGCACTAAATATTCAAAACCAATAAAAACACTAAAAACACACATAAATACACTTAGGAACGCTAGCAGAACAAGTCCTAGATCGCCTAACCTTACACAGGCCAGCAGATTTGGAGGGGCTCTCTATACAAGGGGCGGTCGGTCGGAGATAGGGACGGATCAAGCCAAAAACGGCCCGTTTTGAGCGTTTTACTATCGAGAAAGTGGATATTTTAACCCGTACATTTTAGTTCTTTAGATGTAATAGTCAAACTAGAGCTAAAGGCAGATGATGACATTTAACGTAGCTTTTAGGAATAATCGCTAACATTTAAACCCTCAGATCGCTATATATATATGCATATTTTGCGGTGTTTCCCCTGAAGACGGGCTACGTTTAGTAGTTCGAAAGCCCGGGGTATATTAAACATAAAACCCAGAAGACTTTTGAAAACTACCTTAGCATATGTATATATATATATATATATACCTATATTATATAATTATATTCGAAAGTGACAGAACAAACACAATATATCTCATATCACATGACTTACAAGAATATATAAACCAGACTAAGGCATGGTAGGTACATACTGATAATATAAGTAAAAACAATAAAGACAACACCGAAATGCACCATCAGCATTGACGATATGCACCACAATATAAAAACCGCAATGACAATAATAATATTTGTGGCTAAAGTATCAGCTTCTCGCAGATCTTAGTCTTGAGTAACTTGTGGAGAACACACAATCCGCATAATATGCGTAATGAGGGAGAAAGATTTTTTATTATAAAACTCAATAGAAATAAATGAGTTGAAAGAGGCCGAGAACTACCAACAATAAAATTGTGCAACATAATCTACGATCTGTCCAATTAAAGCGTTCAAAAGAAGTTTAATCATTCGTTATGGCGGATAAAAGGGAAGCGAAGAGACGCGGCCGATGCAAAGTGCAGACATAGAAAGAAAAATGAAGCAAGATATGAATAAAAAAGAAGTACCACCTACATAAGAAGTGAAAGAATTGAACGAGGAGTTTGTGAAGAAAGCTACATAAATCCTCTGCGAAGTAAACACTGGTCATGGAGATGCTTCTTAGCGAATGTATGAATTATTGTACGAGTAAACGTTTTATAAAAAAAAAAAAAAATCATCGCCGCACAATTCGTTCTCACGACAGAAATTGAGATGCAGTATATGAAAAGCGAATTCGATCCTTAAGAAGTACAATTAAAAGCTTATCTTATCAGAAAGCCGGGCCTCAAACATTCGCAAGGTCCAGCATCGATTTAAAATACATAAATAAATAAAATACAAAAATAGCCTGTTGTGTTGAGCTACAAGTGAACCAATCTTTTCAGAATGGAGTCCAAGATCTATTATAATCTTGCACGTGATTTAAAAGTATCTCTTCCACGTCCTCTTTGCACTTTGCAGATCTTGAGCACGCTTCCGTTGTTCCGAGTGTATACAAATCCCCTAATCCCATCCTATAGATTATTCCATCGTTTGTTAGGGGGCACTACCGCCCAGTTTGAGAACCACTGATTTACACTGACAATGAGTGCAACTTACCTGCATATCCAGGAATGACGTCGACGCGACGGTAACACCAGAGGAATCTGAAGAAAGGACGGTAAAGCTTCTCTTGTTGTAACCAGCAGCGCATCCTTGCTACCCCCCAGTCCATCTTTGGACATCTGTGACGCTGATTGGGTGAAGGCAGGGAGACTGCTGAAGGGTGGCTTCGAATTTACCGACGTCAAAGCGACCGTTTGGGAGTCGTAGTCTTCGGGGACACTAAGGCTAATGGCAGGAGTGGTGACGTTCGAGAACTCGCAGTCTTCCGATAGCTGTATTGTTATTTCCGGACCCTCGATTTTGTTGCGAGAAGAACTGTTGGTGACGAGCTGGCAGCTCCCATGAACCACCCCACGATGACTGGTGGGGCTTCTTACATCAGCCTTCCGGTGATCAGTTTCGCTAGCGCTGCAGTGCTCGCCTCCATCGACTGAAATATAGACGGTGGCTTCTTTTCGTCCACCGGTTTCGGCGGACGCCAATTTTTCTCTGAGCCCAAGTTCGCCCTGGCGACTGGAAAAATGTTGCGTTACGCCTTCCTTCCTGATCCTTGGCGAGGTTTCTTTTTTCTGAGAGATTCGGGGCGAAAGTTCTTTGGCCACAGCAACCCGTCTGTTCTGATGTTTTTCAACGGCCGGATCGTCTTCCGAAGCCTCTTCATCTACGTCTTCCGCGTTGACGGTTACATTCATTTGCGACATCTCTGTCTTCGCGCCGACTGACCGACCTCTTCCAAGCGCTAGGGCTGTGCAGCACCGTGGTTATGTGCCTGGCATATATTGCACTACTACTGCCAATCGTTAGGTACTTCAATGACTTCACAAGGAAGATACACCTGTTCACCATATATGTGTACGAAATTATTGTTTTTGTCAGCTCTAACTTTTACGTCAAATAATACACAAAGATGACACTCGCGTTCACTATGCACTGGGCATACAATCTATTTTTTTAATGTAACTGTTCAAGTTAAAAAACACGCAAGGCGATGAACATGATTATTGTATACTCGGCATGCAACTAGCACTTTTCATGAACAAAGCATACGTTAAGCAGTAGACAAAGATTACGCACATATCTCATGAAATACACTAAGAAATTTGCACTTGATTTGCATAGAATACAACTTGTGTCTTGGGGTTACGGCCACCACACCAATGATGAAAGTTGCCTCATGTATTTCACAGCAATGAATTTCAATAATGATTTTGAAAACACTATTTTCATCAGATTCACAGTGAATTGCAATTCGAGAACAAATTTTAATTTTTAACACATAACAAAGCGACACGAAAAGCACACAAAAAATTTACACCTGTAAAATATATTCTTATGCTTTATTAAGAAACAAGTGATGAAATTGCAAATGAACTGTCAAGACTCTTTCATCCCAAAGCTAACTATACGCAACTTATCAGTATAATATAATTAAAATTACTACTAGTGCATCTGGCCATTAAAACCGACGGAGATGAATTTTGTGGCAGTACTTTTTCACTGACCATACTTTCTTTACTAATTTGCCAATAAAGGATAGCCTACGTTACAACTGCAGGCCACCTTCAATGACATAGGAGACGAACGATCTCGGTTTCAATTCAGCTGAGCTGTACACCCCTTTCTCCTCGGCGACATACAGAAAAACTAATTCCTTTCTTAGTAGAAATACTGCCGCTGTTCATCACTGAGATGCAACGATATTATTTCAGTCGAAAGTTTTTGTCCCTGTGAAAAGATATTTCGTCCAAGGAGTAAATAACCGGGAGGAAAATAATTACTACAGCGAAATACTCGTGTTCTTCGCTCTACTTCGAAAGTTTACTGCATTCTGAAGAATATACTGTACTTCGTGACATTGATAATCTATTCAATCTACTCAATGTGCACTCAGAACGATTTGACGTGGGAGGACGGTAAACATCAGGATCCGTGAGAGCACCACAAGACACGGAGCTAGACGTGTAATAAATTTTGAGGCTTCCGTACTTTTCCCCATGATCTACAACCTGGTTTGATTTTTACCAATACGTTTTTTTAACAGGCAGTGACATGCAAGATGGCCTCAATTTCCAATCTGGATTAAGTATCACTTGTTTTCCTAATGCGTGACAGAAAATGGAGAGAAAAACGAACAAATCGACAAATAAACAGACAAATACTGGTTGATCATTATTATATAGTGCTTAATTATCATCAACATCTTTAGGGACACAGTATGGAGGTCTTCACGAGTTAAGGAAAGATAAGATTTTGAAAGACGACGCCACAATATCACCCATTACAATAAAGCCTAGCCTACAGCGAAATTTATGTGCCCTGTAGAATGCAGTGCCGCGTCTACCATGCATATTCTATAAAAAGTACAGAAACGATAATAGGGTAACGTGTCTAGTACCCGTCCACCATGCTATTAGCCGTCCACTTGGCACTAAAAAACTTCCTGTGTGAAAACTAGCAGTGCTAGGAAGCCGTGCATAGACTTAAACTGTAGGCCAAGTATGTGCCGCACCATCCCTGGAAATGACGGGTGAGAGAAAATTAAAACAAGAAATAATGGCGGTGGTTTTCACATTTTTTCATGTTTTTAATGAAAAAAATAGGAAAATCCCCACCATTTTTTTCTCATTTCATTTCTTTCGCCCGTCATTTTCAGGGACAGTGCGGCACTACATAGCCTACAGTTCAAGCCTATGCACGCACGGCTTTCTAGCACTGCTAGTTTTCACACAGGAAGTTTTTTAGTGCCAAGTGGACGGCTACTAGCATGGTGGACGGGTACTAGACATGTTACCCTATGAATGTTAGAAACCATTTGAACTGCTTTCCTCCTCACCACTCTCACTTAGTTAACTAGGTATATATATTGCGCACAGTCTTCACTCTAACTATGAGAATACTTGGAACTTCGCCCGCTTTATGCTGAGGCACTTATATCCGCAGAGTAGGACACTCAGCATGTGACTTGTGCTTCGGTAACCACCGTGACTCAATTTGGTTGGTCTTAGCTAGGTAGACCACTGCTACTCTACGTATACCCTCCATTTAGGCGAGTACGATTTGGAGGCACGCATCTGTAGCAGATACAGGACTTTAACTTTCACGAAATGAAGTACAAATTTAGGGATTTTTTAACCTCTTTGTATCAGATGATTGACAGTAATCATCTGACACGACAATTAATGAGAAATGTAATGGACCCGCTGGTATTTCCAACTGCCATTGAGCCACTGAGCCATAGAACTGCCCTCTGTAGCAGCTGTTCTATCTCTTAATTCCCTAATTCCATTCAAAACAAAGCTGAAAATTTAAAGTTTTAACTCTGCATTATTCATTTGAGATACTGTGCAGTATGTGCCGGACATAGTACTTTGAATAAACTGTTGACACGCGCAGAGGTAGTTCAGACAATCATTTAGAACACTGTACGAGGCATACAGTATTTCATACAATAACTTAGAACACGGTACGAGGCATACAGCTTTCCAGATAATCATTTAGAATACTGTACGAGGCATAACAGCTTTCCAGATAATTATTTAGAACACAGTACGAGGCGTACAACATTTCATACAATAGTTTTGAGCACATAAGAGTCATACAACTTTCTAGAAAATCATTTAGAATACTGTACGAGGCATAGAGCTACACATCCGTGCAGCTGTTCTATTACTTAATTCTTCACGATGCGAAGCACAGATCATGGAGATTCTACTCTACGTTATGCGTATGAGTCGATCTGCACAAGAAGCCGACATAAAGGCAGGCAGTAAACAGCGTGCCAGTGAAATACGACCAGCTCCTGAGGCTCGGGATCATTTTCAAGACACCAGAGCTCATCGGTGAATTACGCTGCCTCTGAGTTTCTCATATCAGGCGGTCAAAAATCGTCGACAAAGGGAGCGTTCTACCGTAAGCCGGGCACGACTTCCCCCTGTCGTCCTCACTTCAATGGTCCTGGAATTGATCGAAGCAGAAAACTGCAGCACAAAGAAACGTCAACATGCGACCACAACACAAGGGAGAACCAATTGATTTTTTGACGATAAGATATCCATAAAAGTCTTTGGATGAATTGTGATCCTGGAGCGACTCCCCTCGATTTGACGTCATTGGTACCCAAATCGTTTGAGGCAGAAACGTAACACACAGACCAGGTAACACTGAAGTATATAGGAGAACGGAGAATCATGTGACGCCTGGACGACACTATATACATAGGCGTACACGCAAGTTTCCGGGTGAATGGTACGTAAGCAGAAAAAAACAACGACTACTTTAGTTTGATAATAATGGATTGCAAAACAATCGTAACAGAAAACCTGTTACGCAGACAAGCTCAACATGAAAATACCAAACAAAAGTGTAACAATAACATATACTTGATCATTTAAGAGACCAATTAAAGCAATGTGCTTTCCCACAAACGCAGAAAATATCAGCGCAGCCGAAATGAGGGGAACGCCGATTTTGGTGAAGCGCCAAAATGGAAAGAACGATGATATTCCAGAAGCGCTGAAATAAGAGCAACACTAATTTTGCAGGAGCCCTGAAACAAAAGGAACACCGATATTGCAGGAACGCTGAAATACGAGGAACGCCAAAATTGCAAGGTAGCCGAAGTTAATAGACTACTGAAATTATAAAAAAAACACCTCGCGCAGGAACCTTTTCCATCGTACTTTTTCAACAGCAGCTTCGGAAGAGGCTACACAGATGACAGAGCGCACCATACGAGCAAAACGTTCAAGTTCAAAGAACTACAGAAGTTGCTGTATTTTTGTCACATAAAGCTGACGTGAACCGCTAACGACAACTTAATGGGCTGAGTTAGATGAAGCGAGAAAAGTGCTGAGTCATGGCTCTTTATACTGAGAGGTGAGATGTTCGAATTAAGAGCAAAGAAAATGACAAAGACCCTCTAAGTCAACGACAGACGAAAAGGCAGTGGGCAAATCATAAAAAAAACTTCACTCTTCAGGAAAGTTTGGTCCGTCAAATTTATTAGCAAAGAAAATGACGACAGAAAGAAAAACTGTAATACTTTTTTGCCCTGCTTGTTCAGATCGAAATTATGAGCGAAATAAATGAGGAAGCCTTGGGACGAAATATTACAAGGCAGAACGAACACGGCGAGTAATTTTTTGCCCTCTCTTCATATCAAAACAAGCTACGAGGAAAGACTATTAAAAATGGACTGGATCAACCAGATACTACAGAGCAGGAACATCTATAAAAGACACTACGGTTACTTTATTTGGGTGGTTCTACAAACCCAAATTACGGCAGAGAAGAAAAAACCTATACGATTTTCAAGACAGAGATAATAAGTACGATAGCAGTGAGGGAGTACACCTAATTGAAGAGCAAAAATTCGCAACTGAATATGGGAATTCTTTCGCATGGATGCTGTGCAGGTATCATCAGTTTTATGGAAATGGGAATACGAGCAACGTGGTTAACTGATTCATCATTAGTCAATATGGGTATACTGTAGGGTGGGTGTGGACTTCTAACATCTGTGCCATTCTAACAGAATATATGTAATCGGCTTGCATTAATTGAAATTTAAATATTCTGTTGGGAATGTAGGCTTCTTGCTTCAAGGGAACAGGAATATGAGCATAATATCTTTTGAAGCGGAAACAGATCTTTTGCTCAGGAATATAATGGAAAAATGAGCGCTTCGTGGGAACAAAAGCCAGCGTCCCAACGCTATGAGAACAGGAATATGAGCATCCTGCTTCATGGGAACGGGAATGCTCACCGGTAAGAGCACCAGCGGGGTATAAGGAGGCTGAGCTCGGCCTAAGTTCAAGGTCGCGGCTATATGAAGAATATCGGGGAGCGCGGGGCCCGTCGACGGAGGGAAACGATTCAGGATAACGTACCGTCCAAACTGGCAGGTATACTGCAGGATAGCTAACTTTTTAATCATTAAAATACAGAGGTTGTGGTAATAGTGAATAGATTTAACGTTAAGATAGCAACACTTTAAACTTGCTATGTGTATCATTAGAAAATTGGATAAGTTATAAATGTCAAGGTTGTGATAACAAACTTACTGAGCTCCAGTCAGGAAGCAAATTTTTGGAGCGCTATGAAGAACAGCTCGCAAAAAAACAATTTATTTGAAGTATAAGCAGCGACAATAAAGCTTTCGATAGAGATATCAAATTAATAATCATCGTCGGAAAAGAGCTCCGATGTAACAATTTCTCTTTCAAGTAATTGGATTGAAGTACAAGAGACCTGTTTTGTTCTAGGCTACCATCAATTACAGAAACCAAAACTGTTAATAATGAAGCCTGCATAGAACCTGTCTCATGATACAGGGATTAATACTTAGTATAAGGCGCTAAAAACCTCCCTCAGGAGAGTTATAGAAGACTTTACAGACTGACTTACTTACTCGAGAACCAACTCAACCAACAGTGCTAACACTGTTGGGACACAGGGTATAACAATACTACTTGCAATGGTTATATAATTAGCATCAACTAATTTATTATTGCATCATTAATCTTGACAATGATTAAACAGCGTGCACGTGTAGATACAAGAAGAACAAACCAGTTTAACCCTACAAAGGGACACCCGAGGTGTATTGCACCTCGCTCTGCAGAAACTTGCATATTTATCATTTTCAAATTTCAGATGAGTTGCTGGAAATTTGTGACTTTTCATAAAATGGCATTTTTCCATGTTTATTGATAAAATTTAAGTGAAAATACCATACATAAGTGAAAACACCATAGATCTTATGATAAATGGTCCCTATAAAGGCAGACCTTCGCGATAGTGTACTGCACTCTGCATTCTTACGGCCGGCAGCCCCGTATGTGTCAACGACGTCTATTTATTCAGTGCATCTGCATGCAACTTCATCCCAGGAATATAATTTCTGATGGACATCGAAGCTTTATACATATAATTTATACTAAATATGACCACCTTAGCTAGATGAGGCTACATCAGTGCAGTCGCAGTCCATTGTATACTGTATTATTATATGAACATTGTTGTGTAAACTCGTAGTACATTGATTGTTCTGCGTACGTAGACAGTACAGTCCCTGCAATACAGTAGGCACCCAACAGTTCACGCAACACATGCACACTGCCTGCATTGGTGAGCAAACTGCCACTGTTATCGTACAAAATGTATAAGATTGTATGCGTTCTAGTGTTCTCTTAGAAATGTTCATTTCATGGTGTCTTATTATAATTTACCAATGAATTGATGATTCTAATTATACCTCAACTCATGTATGAATGTCTGAAAAGTATGTCTGTTGATTTTTAACCCGAAATACCAATAAATAATGAATTTATTAGCAAATCATTAGGCCAAGTTACATCGCACCTCGCCTCTCCCGTTATAACTCTTCCCTAGGGGTCTCCCTTTCTAGGGTTTAAAGCCCGTCGAAAAATCGATTGTTATCCTTGCACAACCTTTACTCGTTTGCGGTGAACAAACTTGCCAGCGGCCGTGAAAATATGCACCATGTCCGATGAAGTCAAGTTAAGACATTCCTGTCACACGGCTGCAGGTTTATCAGACGAGGGCAGACAGCAGTGAACTTTCCGTGTTCTTCTCGCCGAGGCCCAACAGTTTTTTAGCAAAAGTTGCCCCATTAATCAGATGAGATGGGCGACGGCCATCCATCACCCATTTCAACATCCATTCCAAGGTTTTTGCATTTTACTGTCTACAGTCGCATTTTGAAGAGACATAAACTTGGTGAGGCAGAAGAGACGACCGGTAGGATGCGTATGAGCAGCTTCTACTTTTTTTTCTAAAAAGGAAAAAGGTTTATTTGGATAAATGCGATGACCCCGTATATTTGGAAAACTGTGCTAGATGGAAAATTTTAAAAGTGAATTTTAACATGTGTGACAAAAATACTAGATGAATAAACGGGGCAGAATGGTTTGTTTTGATGCGTGATGCAACACTGTAGATTTATGTGGTAAAGTAACACTGTAAATATAGGGAAGCGCAATAATACTGTCAATGGGGACAAGTGAAGTAACTATAAATTTAGGGAAGCGAGGTTACGCTTTAAAGCCAGAGGAATGAGGTGACACTGTTACCTAAATAGAGAAACAACACTGCCAATTTTAATGAAGGAAGTAAAACTGCAAAAATTGACAAGCGAGCTAGTATTGTATATTAAATTTAGTGGATCGTTCATGAAGTTAAACTAAACTTCTTGATAAAAATTAGAAGGTAACAAAAAGGATGTACTGTATCTACCACACAGATAAATCTACGCCAGGAGGATCACCGCGCATGGGAACGTAAGTCCGAAAACAGAGGACAGCTCAACGGCGGTTGGCAGCAGCATGCGAAGGAGAGATAACGGGAAGGCAGGAAGGACGTCAGGAAAAGTGTCCTCGAGAAGAAAGATGCTTAAAAGATAACAGGTGGAGCTCAGAGTCTAATATGCAAAGCAGGCCATCACAGGGACATGAGCTTGTTGTGTCCCACAAAAGTTCTGATTGCCTTAAGTGAATTGGCTACAAGATATTGGGCCGGCGCGGCTCAACACATCAACAACTTGAAGGAGATCCAATAAAAATCCGTTCCAAAGTCCAAATACGAAAACTGGTCGCCTGGCAGGCAAGCAGATCCACGCAGGCGAGCAATAGCTAACCGGACAGCGAGCGATACTTGAAAGCGATAGCGGACAATTTCACAGCGGATGTTGCTCAGTTGAAGTCGTTCCCATGCCTTTTTAGTACAGCAGAAACGCGACGAAATTGTCTTTTTTGTGTGTGCAGTGCGCTTCCATCGACACAAATTCACAATTACAGTTCTAGTGAAAACCATTATGTTAAGAGTCTTTTGAACCTTTCTACGCAAGAGCCATGTTAATTTAAATTTAGGCCACTGCAGCACTCGGTTTTAGCACTGATCATACCCAGCTTTAGAGTAGCAAAAGTGAAGCTGTATTAGCGATGACGTGTGTCCGCTCCAACCGTGCAATGTCCGTCGCAGTGCAGTGAATGTATTCATTTTATTGCGATATCTGTGCGGAGGGCTCTGCCCGTCAGACACATGTCGCGCTGCTGGTTGTGGATTTCTACGAGGAGGGCGATGCTCGTCAGACTGTTTTCGCGCTGCTGGTTGTGGATTTTTGTGGGGATGCAGATTTGGAGATGGCGTCCTTTTCTACGACTAAACGTACTAATCCCATCAGGGACTGAAAAGGAAAGAACACGGCGCAGCATAAAATTTTACGATCTCATCATGAACAAGGCTGTGGACAGAAATGCTGGGAGAAAATTACCGCATTATTTGTAGTACTGCAATTTTCATCCAGTATTGCATGAAGAAAGTTATCTAGCAATGAACTAAAATTTAACGAAAGTTACCAGAATTAGAAGCATTAAATATAAAACTTCATGTCCTCTATAGAAGAGTTGCTTACAAATTGTTCCAAGTTAGTGTCTCCTTGGCCTCCCAGGTAAGCTGGCCTAACACAAGCTCCCTCATCACACACACATACAAACACGCAAAATTATATATATATATATATTTTTTTCGTTGCATTGCGTTTAAATCAAGGTAACTGGGAATTCGCGCAGATACCAACAACCCCCGGTAGAGCACATAAGATGACAACATCCTCACATGGACTGAGCCTCCAGCCCGTGGACACGCCCACCACCTACCATACTGTAGCCTACACAGCACCGCTTTCGCTTGGCTACCGCGGGCTACAATTATAAATTTATCAAACTAGTTTATATAGCAAATTAAGCTTTGTCAGTGAGTTCCTCGACTCCTAGACCTCCTAACCCTCCCCGCCCAATCCTCCAAAGAACATCATTAATTGCTGACAGGGGGAGGCACTACCTACTTAGGTAACTAATATAGAACAGCTGTTCGTAACCCGAGACGTCCGTAAAACTCCATTTTGCCTTACCTATTGATGCGGTTCGCTATTTCAATAAGAGTCGCTGTAATATCACACAGATCATCGATAAAAAAGTTCAATCCTTGTACTGCTAAAAAGGATTGTTCAATCGATTTTAGTGAAGTTTATAGTGCCATTAATGGGAAAATTGATGCTTCGTGTGGATAGTAATTTGTGAACGGCAGCTGCTTGTAGATCGATCTCTATATTACAACGACAGCAAGGAGCGAAACGCAATATAATGGAGCGTGTAGACGGTAACAGGTTCAGAACCACTGTTCTAGAACGATCATTGTGAGTATTAACAGCGAGAAGAGAGAAGTAAAACAATGATTCGGGTCGACGTTAAAAAATTAAGAGACGATTCTCTTAGAAAGATCACTGTGGTATAAACAGCATGGAGCGATCGTATAGTGCAGGAGCAATCATCGTGAGCGGCTTTGCTATTAGATGAGCAAGCAGTTGCGTGCACAGATACAATAACTCTAGAGAAGCATAACTCATAGACCAACCAATCTTTGCCGATCCTTCCCCTCTGCTCTTCCCATGAGCGCAAGCGTCTGCAGGCCCGCAATATCCAGGCGCTATGAGGCACCTTTGCAATATTGAATGTAGGAGGCGTCATCAAAGTTCGCCTCGTGCAGCTATCTAGAAAGTCTTCGTAAGGTATATTGCCTGAGTTTACGAAGGAAACTCGAAACAAACGTCTCTAGAAGTTCTTTGTAAGAGCTACTGCATTAGTTTACGAAGGAAAATCAAAGCGAAGGTCTCTAAAAAATCTTCGAAGGTAGATTGCTTGAGTTAACGAAGGAAAATCAAAACGAAGGTCTCCAGAAAGTCTCTGTAAGACCTACTGTATTGCTTGAGTATACGAAGGAAAATCAAAGGAAAATTAAAGACCATGGTATTTAAAACCTCCTCGTAAGGTACAGTGCATGAATTTATGAAAGAAAACTACGACCAGGATCCGCAGACGATCGTTGCAAGAGAAACTGCAACAGCTTAATTAAATAAAAAATTAACATCATAGGGTCTCCAGAATTTCTTCTTAAATTTAAGAAATAATCAATACTAGAGCCTTTAATACTTTTTCTTAGCTCAAGTTTAATAAGAGAACTAAAGACCAGACCATCTATGTAGATTTCTTGCAAGCTATGGATATGAGTTTATGAAAGGAAACCAAGAGTATCACTTGCACGGGTTCGCAGAGTATATTGCTCGGAGGCATAAAAAGAAATACAGTATAAGATTGGCTTGTAACTAATGTGCGGGAAATAAATATCTTTAATCTTGGGGGAAAATATCATGAACAGGCTTCCAAATATATCTTATTTTACTTGAGGCTATAGAAGAAATAAATAAAGTCAGCTTTGTTTTTCAATCTTTCTAGAGAATTTTTGAGGAGCACACGATTCGGGTTGCAGATGAAAGATTTATTAACTCGTTTTGTGATTCTAGAAGATACTTGTACAGCTCGAACTTACGAATAATAATCAACATATGCTCAATCCTTAATTCTTGAGTTTCATTGCAAGTTATCGTACGATAAAGACAGGGTAGCATATCAAGCCGGTTTACACTGATGACTGTCGTTGGCGCTATTAGCGTATAATCAACACATGTAATCCGATTACGGTGAATTTAAATTTGCTCGAAAACTACGAGAAGGTAGTTACAAGTTTACCATTAATTGGCACTTGCTGTAGTGTGAACATTGCAGCAGCGACTGAGATAGCCAATAATTTTTTGGACAGTTTAGTTGTGAGCAAGCTGAAGCCGTATGGAGATAATGTTAAGAGAGATATCACACGTACAATTACTACGCAGAGCTCATTGACATAACATCACAAGTTTGTAGGAGCATAACGTAATGATAACTCCTTGCGTATGATTTACGTATCGCATATTCATAACGTTATGCATATGAATGCATAAAGTACATACTGCGGGTAGCCTGACAGAGCCCGACTGCAGGATGGAGGCAGCGACATAACTGCATTGCATGGATGAAAGGCTTTTATATTATTATAAACTTCAAACGCCCCTCGGACCAATAGGAAATAGAACGAGTTCTTTGGTAGCCTTACGTATTTCAAACTTTCACGAATTTCTCTGAAAATCAACTTAAAAAAGAAAATGCAATTATTTTTTTTTCGGCGTATCTCCGCCCTTGCGGAAAGACGCCCCATGTGCCACAACTTAGACGATAGCCTGGATGAACGTAAACTACGCAACTCTATCTTTCACTTTACCCCAATACTCAAATGTAGAACAATATTTTGTGGATAAGGACATTCCAATAACCATATTACTACATATTTATATAGACGTAGAACTCAGTGGAATGGTTACAGAGGAATTAGAATATCACTCCATCTGAAAATTCACATTTGAAAACTACTGTACCTTCGCGAATAGCAAGTTATCAATGCTAACTTCACTCAGGAATTGATGTTTTGAAATCTATGCTGGGGGTACAGAAATGAATTATTACCTCCGCCAAGAAGGTTATGTTTTCGTCAGATTTGTCTGTCTGTGAATATTTTTGACTGCCTGTCATCAAGTTAACTCAAAAATTTATGAACGAATTTGGATGAACTTTACAGGGATTGTTAAGTATGTTAGTAGGAACAGGTGGTTATCATTTGGTGAAGATTCGTTCATCGGTTTATTTGTTTATCTGCCTCATTTTTGTCAAGGCTACAACTCAAAAAGTTAGCGAAGGATTTTCATGAAATTCACATGAGGTGTTAGGTTTATTACGAAGAGTACCGGTAAATGACCAAATATTTGTGATGATCTGTTCGTTCGTTCGTTCGTGTGTTTGTTGTTGTGTTTGATTTTGTACGTGTTAGCGCAATAACTCAAAAAGTTCTTAATGGATCCTTATGAAATTTACGGGAGTTTTATAATAAAGTTAAAAGACATAAATGATTAAACTTTGGTGTAGATCGGCTGGTTCGTTTGTATGTTTGACGTATGTTTGTCATAATGTTTGTCAGCAGCATAACTCAAAAAGTTATGAGCGGGTCTTCAAGAAAATGGCAGAACGTTTTGATACTATCAAGAGGCACGACTAATTAGATTTTGAACTTGATACAAAGAAAATCATGGTTACAGCGCCAGTTTGGATTTTTCGTTACCGTTGCCTTGCTTGGCTGATGTATGCTCTCTCAGAGTGCTATAGTTAATTTGTTGTTTTAGCACGAGATTAACTTCGAAACAAGAGCTTGGCGAAATGGCACATTTCCGTTTATAGTTTCGCCAAAAAAAATTCATTAAGAACAATATAGCGGACCAAACTGGTAAAATCGCCGCTACTACTTTATTTAAATATAGAACAATACTATCAATATAAGTACAAGAAAAAGAATGGCCAGAACTAACGACTATTAAGTTGAATTTATAAAATAAAAAGTAATACAAGCATTGGCCAGTTCAGACTAGCCCATCATGGCGTGAATTTTCATTGAATATTTTTGGTATTATTAATTTTCTCTCTGAACGGCTGAAGCAGAAAATAGCAAAATGGACGGTCTTTTTGCCACCGGCGCTCGTCTGCAAAAAAGATCGCCATTTATCAGCGTGAGGTGAAGAAGAGTGCAATATTTTATCGGAGACAGAACAACTAATCTGGTTCGGCGTCGCATCAGATGGAGCAAAACAGCGAACATCGGGAGGCAGCGAGGGGAAGGCTAGTTCGAACTTGCGCAGGCAGAAAGGTTAGTTCGCATTTGGGGCAGAGATGGGAAGCCCATTAGTTCGAATTTTGAAAGATGGAAGGATTATTTTCAACTTTCGAGACTGACGGCAAGCCTAGTTCGCATTTAGGACAGAGACGAGAAGCCTAGTTTGAATTTGCGACAGAGATAGGGAAGGAAGTTCAAATTTGTGACGGTGACGAGAAGGCGACGTCGAATGCGCGCTGAAGACAGGACTGCGAATTCAAAGCAGCTTCAAACAACCCTGTTAACATTAGGGGCCACTCCAGAAGCTGAAACTGCAATTCGGCTTCTGGGCGGCGCTGCAGCGGACCCAAATGTTGCTGAGGAAACGACTGGTAGCCCGCACCTTAATTTACGAAACGGATCTCTCCTAATAAAAGTACTGGCTAGAGAATGTTTCAGACGTTAAGAACAGTAGTAGTTCAATACTGTATAATATAGTTCAAACCTCCCTCAATAAGTACAAAGGTGTTTTAAGAGAAGAAAAGGAAGGGACATAATATCATCGTATGTCGATAGATACATGAGACCCAGTCACGAAGGTGTTTCCACACAGGATCAACGCCCATGAGAATACCAAGTCGGGAAAGAAGAGGAAGAACAGCCGAAAGTAATGACAGAAGGAAGCAAAGTGGGCACGGAATGCAAACGTCCCGAAGGCCCAGCTAACGGCTAATGCAGCCTGCAGGGTCCCCCTAGGGGAGCAGCTTCCCACATCAGAGGTTGGGTGAAATAAACTCACCTAACCCTATGGACTATGGGCCATCTAATGCCCTCTGGGGCAGCTTGGGGGGGGGGGGGTATAGAATATGAATGAAAAGTTCCATATAGCTTTGAAATATATAAACATGGCATCATAATTCACTGCCGTAACTTATTTAGTAACAGAAAATTCCTAAAGGGATATTTTAATTAGGCACATGGCTGTGGAAATATTTCGCATTATTATTAAAAGACGACAAAAGCTACTAAATCCTCCTGAAAACCCCAGAATAGTACAATCTATCATGACAGTTGAAAGGAACTAGCCCGAACAGACATTACCCGCAGAGGGCGGATACACAGGTAGAGACCAACATTATCATCTATGTATCCTCCGTTTCACTTTCCTAGAGTGAGCTGGAATATATAGCGCATAGGTAAAATCAGTACCGTAACCGTATTTTACAGTGAAAAACAAATATTTCGTTACGAAGGTATTAAATGTAAAATTGCCTAGTATTGACAGCATGTACTGCAATCATCAAAAGTAAACACTACAGTATTAAGCAGAGGTAACACCAATTGGTGCAAAATTCAATAGTCTTCCATAGTAGCAACTCAACATTATACCGTACTGTAGAATTCCTATAGATGGTCTTGATAGCAACTACTACGAGAATCCAAAGACTCCAACTGCGTCACTACAGCCGTCAGCTGCACCAACTACAGCGCCTCTAATCAACAGAATCAACAGGTGTTGCCGCGAGCAGCTGTGCTCATGAGAAGAGTGCTGTACAGCACCCATCATGTGCACAGCACGGTGAGGTGAGCAGCGGTATACCTACCGTACCTACGTGAGTTTCAGGGTCAAGCTTGAGGTCTTGATGCAATCTGTGTACCGTGTAGTGAAAGTTTAGGTTTCAACGCATCTTGTACCGTACAGTGACATTCTAGGATTGAACGCATGATGAAATTCTAGGTTACAATGCACAGGGTACGTACTGTACAGTGAAATTTAAGGTTTCAACGCATAGTGTACCCCATGCTGAAATTATGGGTTTCAGCGCGTAGCGAAATTCTAGGTTTCAATGCCCAGTGTACCATATAGTGTACTGTAGTGTAAAATTCTAGGTTTTAACGCATAGTGTACTGTATTGTGAAATTTTAGGTTTAAACGCGCAGTTTATTGTATAGTAAATTCTAGATTTAAGCGCATAGCGTACCGTATAGAGAAAGGCACCGTAATAAGTGTTATACGGTTGTAAAAGCTTAGGCTAAATCTGGTATGGCAAAAAGCCACAAATTTCACAACGCTCCGCAGAGTGTACCTACTGCATGTGTCTATTATGCAGCAAATAGCATTATTCTTACGGGAAAGGTAATAATAAATCATACATTGCATATACGACACCAAAGAGGCACCAAAAAGAGGCAGATGATAATTAAAACACTGATACGAAAGCAACGCCCGCGTATAACATGGAAACAATACGTGTGCTTTTCACTAAGATTACCGTTATTGTGGAAGTGGACTTCACAAAAAATGAAGTTAATTTATTGAGTGTGCAGTTTGCAGTGACAAAAATACGAGAAAAAATTAAAAGGCTGATATCGCAAAAGCGCCACACGTAGGTACGGATAACCAAAGCAACGCAAGTGGTTTTAATGGGCTGACGTATTTCTGGAATTAGCTTTTTTAAACAGTTAATACACATTACTTAGGGGCTATATGCGCCAATAGAAAAAGTAAACGAGCTGAAAAGACGTAAACGGCCCATTTAAATAGTAAACACGTTATACCGACACTTAAGAGTGAAAAGAAGGTATTTTGAAGCCACGCTGACAGTGCTGGCCACCTGAATTTCAGACCTCGAGTTAGCAGTACCAAGTTAAAAATCGTTCCTCAGCTTCAAAAGTTTGATACACAGTGTATAAGCACAAATGAATTGACTGGCAGTATCATAAGATACGTGTTTTGAACTCAGAATATGAGGCAAGATGGTTGTCAGAAAAGCAGCCGTGCTCGTTCAGCACGGCTGCTTGCTGTGTGCTCACAGCACGTTCTTGTTCGATGGGTTATTCTCAATGTACAGTACCGTCCAAAACTAAGGGACATATTTTCAAAACGGCATAACTTTTTTTCTAATCATGCCAGATACTTCGTCTGCAAACTAGTAGCCGGTAAGATGTCGATTATTGTGTTAAAATTTGAGACATGTATGAAGGATAATAAAAAAGTTATGAGCGAAGAGTTTTTCTCTTAAAATTTATCACGTCCAAAACTAAGGGACAAAAAAGAAAA
The DNA here is from genome assembly GCA_001587735.2 of Parhyale hawaiensis. Taxonomy (NCBI): domain Eukaryota; kingdom Metazoa; phylum Arthropoda; class Malacostraca; order Amphipoda; family Hyalidae; genus Parhyale; species Parhyale hawaiensis. Next base: position 7,866,737 of record LQNS02278180.1, on the reverse strand, counting down.
ATTTGGTTAATTTCTCATTCAGTGCGTATTTCTTTATTTACGTCGAAGACAACGTTTAGCACTGCCATTTGTATACATTGCAGTTCGATGCATGATGGCACCACGTCAGAAAGTTGATTATATCCTTCGACAAGATATCATCAAGTTGTACAAGAATAATTCCACTATTAGAGAAATTTCTGAGAAGGTAAACCGTTCGAAAAGTGTTGTGGGCAGAATAGTGCAGTCGTATGTGGAAACCGGCTGCATTGCTGCCGCTAAAAAAGCCGGCAGGCCCCGTAAAACGTCAGTTAGAGAGGACTGAGTCATCCAGCGAACGTCATTGAAGGATTGTTTCAAGTCCTCAGCCGCGATAAGTAAGAAAATGAATCACATAACATTATGAACCTCTCACGTCAGACCGTTTCTCGACGCCTTCACGAAATAGGGTTATTTGCAAGACGCCCACAGAAGGAACCGCTGGTGAGTGCCAAGAACTAGAAAAAGAGATCAGAGTTTGCAAACAAGCATGTTAACAGGTCCCATTCAAATTGGGCTAGAGTGCTTTTCAGTGATGAAAGCAAATTCAATTTGTTTGGTAATGATGGTAACAACTTAGTTAGAAGACGTGACGGTGAGAAATTCAGTGTAAAGTGCACTAAAAAGACTGTGAAGTTTGGCGGCGGGAGCGTGATGGTTTTCGGTATGTTCTCTGGTCAAGTGACATCGCATCTCGTTCGCTTGCAAACCCGTGTGAATGCTCAGGTGCATAAAAATCTGTTGGAAGGTAATGTCGTGCCTAATATTGCAAACTCAGGTGTCCCCAGCCCTGTCTTCATGCAAGACAGGGCTGCCACAAGGCAAGGCAAAGACGGTCATGAGTTACCTTGAGCAGCAAGGTCTCGAAGTTATGGATTAGCCACTACAAAGTCCTGACCTAAATCCAATCGAGAATATCTGCAAAAAACACTAGGGGTGAAAGTTATGGCAAGAAACCCTATCAATACGGAAGATTTTTGGATGAAACTTCAAGAGGAATAGGCGAAAATTACTGTTGAAGACTGTCAGAGTCTCATTCGGCCATGTAGTCAACAATATGCAGCTGTTAACAAAAGCAAGGGACTATTTACCAAATATTGATATTTCACCACCATTTTACTAAATATTTCTCGCAAAATATTGAGTTAAATGAATTTCTTTCTTGTTTGTACCATAGTTTTGGACTCTATATGTTTTAAGAGAAATGCTTTTGCGTTCATAACTTTTTATTATCTTTTATACATGTCTCAAATTTTAACACAATAATCAATATCTTACTTTCTAATAGTGTGCAGAAGAAGAAGTACCAGGCATGGTTAGTAAAAAAGTTGTGCCGTTTTGAAAATTAGTCCCTTAGTTATGGATGGTACTGTATATGTTGTGCGCGATCGATGGATTTGTGCGATCCATCGATCGCTCTGCGCAAACGTTCTAATTTTAAAATTAAAAAAAAAAAACAATCCTTGCCTCCCCTAACCTACCCGACATTAAACCCGAATATAGTCCAACTTACTCGAAATTACGGCCTAATACCAACAACATCCACCGTTTGCGAAGCGCGATCGATCGATTGTCCAAATCCATCGTTCGCACACGACATATACATGCAATTGCATGGATGAAAGAAAGAATGAAAGACTACCAAATCAAACAGCAAATTTGAAAGCCGAAAGTTAATTCCTCCGTTCCAAAACAAGCATACCTTCCCGTGCACTAAGAGATATTAATAGCCACTTCCGTGCTGGACAAGCAGGCCAAGAGAGGCATTTCTCGTTGGTACACGTGACGAGGAGCCGGTTTTAGTTTGTTTTCGGTCAACAATTTGCTCAGTGCACGAGATATTTACCTCCACCAGGGATGTTATGCTTTTGACGAGTTCATTTTTGTGTCTCTCATCAAGATAACTCAAAAGTTATACAGGGATCTTTACAGAAAATGCTATAACCTATACAGATCACTGCTTACTTTAGGCTCTAGGTTTCTAATGCTGAAGCCTCATATCCATTCGCACGAGCAACTGGAAGCGAGGATGAACAGCCTACTCGCCGCCGTTTTTAAATAGATTTAAACTCGGTGGCATGAACGACATGCGAGTTGAGCATCCTGGCGTCACGTTGTTACCGTGAAAGTCTTGCGTGGCCTCGGCATAATGTGATTTTATGTGTCTATTAATTAATGAAATCTAAACTGCATCGCACGTGGGATATCCGAAGCACCTGCACGCTCGTTCTGTTAAGGGGTTCAAGTAGACAAGGTTCTAGAAAAGGTGTTGGAGTCCGACATGATTGGAAACAAGGAGTCGCGATTGGAGTCGGACACGCGTTTGTCTCAGGAGTCGCAGCCGGAATTAAAGAAGTTTGTGTTATTCGTAATAATGTCGGAGTCGGAATGTCGGGGTCCAAGGTATCGGGTTTCAGAGTCGGAACAGGACTTGGTACATCCAAATCAGCAATCCTGGTTGACTAACTATTCTGCCTTGACAACGCTAGCGTCCCTGTAGAATGGAGGTGACACAGTGTGCTACTGGCAAATACACAGATACAGTACTGCAGAGGCTAAAGATGTGCTTCGCAAAAGCGGGCAGCAGTGTCTAGTTCCACTAGTGCACACTCAGCTGAAAACTTCATGCAGTCGATCAAGTGCTTCAGCCTTTCAATGCTAGTGAAGCGCATCACACACAGGTGTTCGGAACTGAAAGAGCAGCCAGATGAGCAGGGACCTGCGAACAGACTGGCGTCACTCCTTCCATTCTGTCACTCCTTCCAAAGAAGCAAATTGGATGCACGGTGCAGAATGGGGGCAAGTCTAATCAAGCGGTATATGTGCGACAGTACAGAAGCGTAATTTTAAACATGGTTGCAAATGCGATCCAGGATGAGGAGCAATCTGATGAGGCGTTACAATAATGGCCGAGGTGAACGATGGTTTTGAGAACATTGTTTGAGCTTTTAAGTTGCAAATGCAGGAGCTTTTGATAAGCGATAAACAGATCGAAGAGTTGGACATTAAAAATATATAAACTCGAAAGATTTTTACAGGAACATTCGTTTCAATACCAAAGGAAATTCCTAACTCGTTTGAAAGAATCAGATTGGTGGAAAAATTAGCAAGTTAAGTGCGTCCAGCAAGACCATAAGGTGTACTGACAAACTAGAGAACTGCAACAATGTTTATACCAACATTAAAAGTTATCTGTACGTGTTCTGTACCATGAAGAATATATTTGCATCACAGATTACACACAAGCATACAACACTTCCCCATTCATAGGTTCTGCCGTCATTTCCCACGGCCAGGTAAATATTTTGCATGCATAACATTGGTCAACAAAAAGTAGCTAGGTACTTCTCGTTTCTTTTGCGAACGTAGTCCTAAGCCGCCAGGTGACAGCTTTCTTTTACGTTTCATATAATGCCGTCCCTACGAACCACGTAACTTTAGCCTGTCGGATTAGGATTGAAAACTACTACAAATTCACTACCGGACGCCGATTTTAGATCTACTACTGAAACCTGGCCAGCAGGTGGGGCATGTTAGATGCTCGTCAACGGCACTCTCGAATGAACGGCAATATAACAAAAAGTCAACAGTGGCTCCACATCAGCGTTCTGTAAGAATGACACTGATGAGATGCAAAAAACCAGCAAGCGATTATTTGATAACAAAAGGGTCTTTAAATTTTGTATCCCAAGGTGGAACTGTTGCACAAAAAACAATCGCAACAATTGCTTGTTGATTGATCGATATAATTGGCCACAAAATGGCGACACTCTAACCACGATTCATTAATATTTAACTTTCCTCTGAGCTGTGCAAACCAAACTAGAATTATTTTTAAGGTAACTGTAGGCAGCATGAACTTTAACAATGCACTAGTGAGAAAAAGTGTCGTCAAACAAGACTTAGCGTTCCTTCGCGAGTACCAATGAGAAATATATTCCGCGACGTGTCTGTCCACACAGCACGGCTCCTGAAAGTGTTATACTCGAGCACGGGTACGCGTGCTAGTTTTGAAGCAGTACTTACCACAGTGCAGTAAACTGGAAATTATTATTATTATATTTTCAGTTTAACCACCGTAGCCACAACTCAGGCGATTCAACAATGAATTTTCCTTTTTACATTATTTATGATGAACATTTACAGTTCTAAGATTGATCTATTTGAAACGTAACAAATTTCTCATATTCTATTAATGTAGTCAATCTCAGTTAAGAAGAGTAAACTGGAAATGACTGAAATCTCCAATACCGGCTTTGGGATAATACAAGCTAGATCCAATGAGGAACGATATTTTACCTATGTAATGAGACACATGTCCGGTCAGTACGTGAAGAAGAGACAGCAGCGTTACTGTTAACTTCACTTGCTTAAGAACCAATTACAAATCCAGTTCAATTCCACAGGAATGTAACAGCCCAGTTTGAAGCATCGTCTATGAAGAATGTTAGTCCTTAAACAGTAAGCTTGATTCTAGACTATATTTTCTCAACAGATATCGATATTAAAGTCAGATTTTGGATAATACTAATCGTTATACTCTATCGAAGCTCGTCATATACTTTAATGAAACGCTAAAGAAAAAAAAAATGATCATGGAGAGCTTGGAATGAAGGCATAAGCGACGGACGACGCGGCGAAAGGGCCGCGCCACGCGTTCTTTTTCGCGTTCCAACGCATCGTTGACGCTGTTGCTGTGTGGACTGCCGCCACCCTTGCAATTGGTTTTTTTGAACGGGTTACCTCTGCCCATGTCAGGCTTTACCGATGAGTGGCAACACTCTTTCTGTGTGCGTGATTGTGGGAGGACGTGCCATGTGCCTCCTTACATTTTTTC
>LQNS02278180.1:7839267-7856830 GCA_001587735.2 Parhyale hawaiensis | reverse complement strand
CAATAAAACGATCTTAATTATTCATATCACAGCGTTATTACCCATGTAGCTGCACTGTTGGCATCCCGGAGACCCTGAGTAGGTTACCCCTATCAGGGATTAATTATTGTTGCTCGCTCTTCCCGCAACAACGCTCGCCAGCAATACGGGAGAGCTCCGCTTTAATCTCCGCTACTGCAAATTAAACCCGTGTTGTTCCTTCCAATGGTTGCCTTTTATTTTCATCGTTCAGCGTGCCAGTCGCTAAAAAACACAATTTCGTTAGGGATACTCATCGATCCTCATGCCGGGTGCTGAAAAACATAGTTCGTTAGGTATACTCATCGATCCCCATGGCGGCGGTTTGAAAAACACAAATTCGTTCGGTATGCTCATCAATCCTCACGCCGGTCGCTGAAAGACACAAATTCACTGGGTAATTTCGTCGATCCCCAAACCGGCAGTTGAAATCATACAAGATAGTCTAGGGCAACAAAAACTTTTATTGCTAGTGGTTTGAAATCAATATGTTTCGTTCATTGGGTGTCGTGAGTATTATCTTCAATCCGCATGTGGCCCCCATAAGAAGCTTTCTAGATAACCTTGATCTACAAAAATAAATCGGTACACTTTATCAGATCATTGTCGTTGCGGTCGAAAACTCTAACATAATTTACATAGTTTCGGCAGAACTAAGAGGTGAGTTGAGAAAAACATAATACTGTAATCCCAAAAGAACTGGCAGTGTCGGAAAATCCTAGGCATTTATTCGACGTCTCGGTATGTACAGAGAGCGATGATTGATAATATCGGATAATCGTAATAAAATTTCTGATTGGGGTGTGACAGCAACACTCGTATCGTACACCACGTGACCAAGGCACGCATATCACCGTTCATATGTATGCTGTGAACGGCAGGACATGATTAAGGAGAATGACATCTCCCCTATTTAAAAGAGTGTAAAATGAATATTTCCCGTTTTTAACACGCGAAATCCACGAACTTTTTTATAATAAAACGAATTCGACTTCCTAGCCAGCAACATAGTAACCTCATCGACAAGATTGTCTTAAGTTAAGACCGTCTGGCTATGCTGGAGTAAGTAAGCACAGGCTCGTTTGTCTCACACGACTAAGACGGACGGGCCATACGTCACTGCTAAGCAAGTCTTCCTACGGGCCTGAAGGTATGGCCTCGCGCTCCACGACAAACATACGGAAATTTTCAGTGTACAGCGTTATTTTACTTGGCTACAGGGTGGTCGGTAAACTATTGCATTGGTACTTGTCTATTCAGTAAGCGTTAAATAAAATAAAGCTGTTATCACAAAAATCGTTGCAATTCGGAAGGAATAGCCTCCAAACACATGAAAATCGCTGGACGGATTTACAGGAATTGGTTCTCTAGAGAGTTAATAAACACATTTCTCACAGATCGCAGACGCAGATCTGTATAAACATACTGGTATCAACACATCAAACACGTGTTGGAAGACGTACCATGCACGTTGCTCATGGCAAAAACCATGTCGAAATCTAACTCTCAGTGGTCGTAGAGCCTCTTTCAATTATATTATTCTTATGGATAGCGAAGTGTTTTAGCTGCTCGGTTACGGGTTAAATTAACGACACGAAAATAATAGCTAAAATATCGCAATAGATCACTGATAAATCCTTTATGCGTACGGCGTATCAGTAAAAAGACAATTATTGATTTATCTATCGTAATTAAGTATAACAATTGGGAGAGGTTTATCTGATATATAGCCTGATAAACAGCTGAGTATTATGTAACAACGGAAAAAGCAATGCTTCAGTAGCAGGAGATCTCCAGTGTGCAGGTGATGGTTGAGTAACTTGTTACCGATAAAGTGTAAGTGAAATAATGAGGGTGGTTGAAAATTAGTAAATACTGAATTCAAGAAAAATAACAGTATATAAAAGATAAAATAATACAAATGATGGAATAGGAGAAATTATCGATACAAGTACTATGTGCAAGTAATAACATGAATACTAAACACTTGAGACCGTAGGACGTACATACAAGCCGCCCATATACATAATTTTCCCATGTAAAGCTTTTTACTAAACCCCCACTAACATCGAAATTAATGGAATTCCGTTCATTGGAAATAGCGGTAAGTTGTATATATTTTCAATTCCACCTTTTAAAAGCAGTCAAGTCAATAACAATAACATAAACAAACAGAAGAGATGTAACGATGAACGCTGTTGCACCGGTTGCATAGCAAGTTACATGAATACTGTGTAGATGCAGCTGATGAAATTCATTAGTGATGCAGCGCGGAAACGCAACTGGAATATCGGCTCCCGATCACCATTAAATAATTAGGCAGGACGTGATCCGCCGACCAATACCGCCAGCTGTGTTCCCGGCACATGCGCTATAGCAACGAGAGCGCGCTGAAGAACAGGCATCCAGTGCGGTTTGTTTTACTGCCGCAAAGACTTCCACCGGAATTTTTCACATGCAAAAAACAACGGAGGTACGTACGCTGAAATAAAAACAAGAAGGGACTGTTGGAATCTCAAATAACTGAATATTTAAAGTGCTTTCATCACCATAGGAATGTGGATTAGCTACAAATAATGGGGATAGAAAATTCAATAGCGAGAGACAATAATCTACGTTTAACACCGAAAAAAAAAGACTAAATTAACTAATGAACTTGATGTCAAACTATGAATATCGACAATTTGAGCACTGAACTGAAACATTTAACTGCATTAAAAATTTTCCTCAACGCAGAATATATTTGCGAAAAAGACGACTGACTGATAAGGATTTTTCCAAGCAATAGTTCCGATGCAAGATGTAATTAGATATGAAGATGCGATATAACGATATGTACAAGATCATAGTCGTAATGAAAAGTTGAAGCATATTCAACGATTTTCTAAGGCAAAGATAAAAACCATAACAATAGCGCTTTAATGCACACTTCAACTGGACTGAAAAAAAAAAAAATGACCCAAGAATTCAGGACGTTAGAAAAACATTCTAAAGTACAAGCATACTATATAAAAATTTAATGGAACGACGGATGAATTATATTTACGTCTAAAGCGCATACACCACTATTCAAAACAAAGAAACGCACATACAACGTGACATTAGTTTGTAAAAGAGTAGATACACAAACGATGGCGATGTCTAACTTTAGCATCACCATTCCAGGCACCAAATTCTCAGTGTAAGATTCAATTGCAAGGGATGATGTAACAAGTCTTAGTCTTAAGCAACGCAGGCTATTCCGTCCGAGCTGCACGTCACGTCCGACATCGTCTGCATCGTTCAAACTCGATTAATCAAGAAGTTGGGAATAATAACAGCCCTAAGGGACCCCAAAGAGAGCAAGGAAGACGTCGCACACTGTTGGTTGAACGGTACGAAAATGGTGCTGGTGAAGTCTGATGATATACGCACGTACAGGGCTGAGAATATGCAGGCTGACCAGCTGCTTCGTTTTTTTTTTTAAGCATGAAAGCTATACCGTATCAGTGTTTACCTTTCTATGAAGTTTCACTCGAAACTGCATACCAGCTATTTGACAAAACGAATTCTTCAACCTGGACTCTGAAATGCTTTGTAAAGTGATAATTCTCATAGTCGCAGGGATGAGGGTACAAATGCGGTGGAATAACTACTGAGGTTTTATGTTATTCCTCGATAATTGTACAATTTAGTACCGTTTGTATAGATGGTAATCTATAGACATCATCCCAGGAATTGTTTTACGGTTTCAGCTTCCGGAGTGACCAAGAATTTTGTCAGGGACTTTGCTTGAAGGTTACACCACTTGACCATAATTCTGTTGAGATCCTCAATAGAACTGATAAATATGAGGCGTGATGTCGGCACGTCATCAAGGAGCTGTACATTTGACGCTCCCGGAGTTTTATAATGAGTATCAAGAACCGGCGGGCCTCTTGGACCAAAACTGCATTTCCCGCATAAGAACAGTGTTGCTTGCACGCCAAAAAGTATACGGTCGACACTCAGTGTTATGAGGGCTGAGATATAACGTACTGAAAATTTGCATTGGCATCTCAGTACCAACAGTATACGAAATTGCAGACTGAGGCATGGCTGGCAAACGGAGTAATTGCCTTAGTATCTAAATTTGTTTTTACTGTTTACTCGTCACGTTTGCTTGTAATTTAAAGATTTCTCACAAATATCAGAGATGGGGGAGTCTTTTTTATATTTATTTTATTTACAGCTTATTTATGAAATTGAGGGCAATGGTACTAAGGCTTGAAATCCTAGACGTACTGGAGAGGAAAATGACTCAATTCAATCCTGTTCACTACAAAAAAGTATCAAACTTGGTACGAAGTTCCACTGTCGAGGCAGGACAAGTCAGGAAGCAGATACGCATAATACTATAATTTTTATATTAACAGGCAGCAAGCTTGAGACTGCGCGATTTTTTAGGCAGATCCGCATTCAAGCCAAAGTCTTGGCCTCGACAGGCGTAGAATGAAAAATATGAGACGATCAAGGGCAACTAATGAACAAATAGGAAAAATAAAATAAAGAATGTAACAGGCATCCCACTTAAAATTCCCAGTGCAGATGAAAATTATGACTTCATAACGTATCGCACTTAAGATTCCAGCAGCACAATCATAATTTCTTGTTTACGCAATAAAATATCTCGAGTCCAAAAGGTAAAGATCTTGAGACTTCGGGATTCCAAGCAGATCACAGGGAATGCACTGAACGACAACGTCGACGACGGACAAACTCGATTAATCACGAAGTTGGGGCATAATAACTGTCCTGAGGGACATCCAAAGGGGACCAAGAAGGTCTCATAAACTGTGGACAAGCTCAGATGAAACGCTTCCGAAGTCCAACGATACAACACAAGACTCGATAACATTAATAGGATAAAACCAAGAATGATAAGACTTGCAAGGTTAACGCACGGGGAGGAGCCAAGCTGCAGTGCACCACGGGAAATGGGCTTGTGACGTGTAATTGGGCCTCCAGAGTGTCCTACAATCTTTATAGTTGCCCAAAAATATGCATCAAAGCATCTACGAATTTTTTTTTTGTAGCTTTCTGGAGGATAAATTTTTGAATGAATGCTGGATAAAAGGCTTGTAAAAGAGCAAATAAATTCAACGAGCAAATGCCTGCATGAATCAGAAGCACTTTTATAGTCAAGTTTATCGTTTTTAAAAATGCAATAAATCAAGTGAGTGTCATCGAGAGTAATATGGCACTCTAAAGATGGAATTATATGAGTGAATACCGCAATGTTTTCGATTTATTTTATCGTCATCTGCCAATGATCTAGCTGCCATCCTCTATAATTTCAAACCGCTGCAGCAAAAATTGGCTCAGATGCGAATGATTAAACGCCGAGATAGAAGAACTTTTTAACAAGATTTGCAAGAAAAACATTAAAAAACCAGAGAAACAAATTGCTTTCTTTCCGGCGAAGTAATATTAATTAAAGTAAAAGTCTGTACATAATACGGAGAAGCCGTACAATTGCTCCGTAAAATTAAAAAAAAATCAGCTACTATAGCCCAATCGGAAATTTATCGGCATTTATCGACTGCCTATGAGAAACAGTGAAAGGTATCTGATAACGTTGGATAAATGTCTGTAACGCTGTCCGCGTTACAGCAGTATAACAGTATGTAACGTCCGACTCGCGTTAACCAACTTGCAAAAAAATGACCTAATCGTATTCCCCCACTCCTAAACTGTCGTACGGAACGATGTTGTTGAAACTGGCGAATGTTATATCAATAAATATTTTTCCAATGATGCTGTAAGTTTTACGATTAGGAGAGGAGGATATGTTAACGATGCGTATGCAACGGCACAGCTTAGCTCCACATTTCAACGACACTGTCCGCCCGGGTGCGTGGCCGTTACAAAGAACAACCTTTATAATAATAAAACTTTATCATCCAGGAAGCTAAAAAAGTGCGTAGATGCTTTAATACATATTTTTGTGCAACTATAAAGATTGTAGGACATGCAGGACCCTCTGGAGGCTACTAATTAACGTACCAGGTTTTTATGATGTCACAAGCCCACTTCCCATGGTGTACTGCAGCTTGGCCCCTCCCCTGCGTTAACCTTGCAAGTCTCATCATCCTTGGGATAAAACCATGAAGTTATAAAGGACCTTTATAACTTCATGGATAAAACATAAATCGTTTTGCGATGACAACCATATTCCTGGAAGTTTAGTTTTCTGTACTCGTAAAAAACTGGTAATTTGTTGCAATACTTAATTCATCTATTTTTTAATCTTAAAGAATAAACAAAATTGGGAGAGATAATTGACTGGGTATCACATATCTGATGAACAGTTTCAGGGACAGAAATAGCGCGAACATTTTGAAAATGAAAAATCGATGCCGGTTTCTGGAGTGACACCGTAGGTAGTGAAAGAAGAGTGAACTTTATGAACGCCATCGTGTAACTAATATAAATGATGGGGAAAATATGATAAATAGCAGCAGCCCCGTAAATTCCATCGAATAATGCATAAACTCAATTTCACAAATTTGTTCTGGCCCCGAGGAGGCTGAAGCTCGGGTCATAGCAACAATTATAATTACAGTAATACTGTAATACCTGAGTGTGCAATTTGTGCAATTAGCTTATTAGCGTTATTGGTATAAATCTATTACAGCGTGCTAAAGATCTTAAACATTGTGGTACAATGTACTGTCGCACATACAGTACACTGAAAAAGTTTTGGTTTAGATTAGAAACAGAAGATATAAAAACAGATAAAAAAAATAATGGCGAGGCAATATTTTACAGCCCTCAGCGCAGCACAACATCACGCAAAAAGAGTCTTAGGTGCAAGCTGCTCTGAAAATTAACTGTTCGAGAAGCTCCGAAAAACCTTGAAACTGGACATAAACCACACCATTTATAATACGCGCTCGTTTTCGCTTCCCTGCAGGTAGTAAACAGCGTCGGAGTGGTCAGCGGAGTGGTGGCTAGCTACAAAGCAAGTAGGATAATTCCTGACTTACGATAGCAGGTAATGAGTGAGGAATTAAATAAATAATGTTAACCTAAATCATCCTAACCAGTGCAATTCATGTTGTTTCGAAAGAGGGAAAACAATGGACGTGTTAGGAACGCTATAAAGAAAGATAAATCATATGTTGCTATCCATATATCATATTTATATAATTATATATATATAAAAGTCGTCTTGGCCTAATGGAGGTAAACCCCAAAAATGATCTCGCACTTATCTAGGTTAGGTAAGCCAGGTTTGGTTCTGCCAGCGATAAAAATGTCCACGGGCTCAATATGGTCGTTAACAGAACTAGACCTTGCCTCGCTCTTAGCATACTTGCAACGTGCATCAAAAAATATTTAGCGTTTCTCTGTCGAACAGTGGGGTTTTCCCTACCGTAGATTAAATTGCCTATAAAATGAGATAGGACGGGGCAAAATCCGGAGAGTTTTTAATGGTTTCCAGTCCATCTGAAGCTAACTGACCGTTAGACGTACCAGATTTTTAGTAGCTCTATCGAACTTTTGGCCATCTAAATGCCAACTTAGAAATATTCTTATAGCCACCTAATAGTTTGCTTTGAAGTATATGTATGCTGCTTTCGTACAGAAAACGCTGAATGAAATTTAGCTCCTGAACGTCTGTAACAAGAACAGAGAAACGCGTTGAGCCCCCCAACAAATTTTCTTAATATTTGAGGCCTAAACCGAATTCAGTTTATACATTTTTTACGCCCTCTGACGCAACTTACGGCGGGTGACGCGCACTTTTTAACTTACAGCATTTCAAATGGAGAACAAGCAGCTGATTTCTAGAAAATGTGTGAGAGCATTGATGTCAAAGCAAAAGATGGAAGTCGAGCGTGGAACCCGAGCACACCAGAGCACAATCGTGAGTTGAGCATAGATGCCAAACCAAAATATGGAACCCGAGCACTGAGGATTACAGTGAATTCGTGAGAATTACAAGTTAGCACAAGAGCAGAAGAAAATATCAAAAGAATAACACGAATAATATATGACAGCAAGACGGGGAATTTCAAGAGGAGCAAGGAATAGTTTGTTAAATGCATAAGGGAAAAGACGAAAACAGCAACGTACGCAAACGCAAGAAGGCGAAGAACGGAAGGCAATAGAATGTTCCAACATTTAGTAATGATATGGAGAATAGATATGCTCAAGAAAGTTGTAAAATTAAAAATAATAACAAGCAGCTGAAGCATAGCAGCAGTACATACTATGAAGATTACGTTAACCTTTGTGTGTAAATGTTTGTGTATAGAAACAATCATAATTTACACCTTCAAAAAAGTACATAGACATATTATATATAACATGAAGTCTCCGGTTCAAATAATCATTTGACCTAAACGTATTATTGTTCTATGCTATTTATGTATAGGTAATAGCGCTAGCATTGCACAACTTTAACCCTGTATTGCCAAGTATTCAATTTTTCGTGCCTACTAGCGCCCAAAACATTTTTTAACCCTATGTTGGTGCAAGTCAAATTTCTGAACGCTCTATCGATGAATAACAACTTTCTTGACTCTATCACAGAGTGCTAAGCTTTCTTAACACTGCACCACTGAGTACTAAGTTTCTTTTTTAACTTTGCACCACTAAGTACCAAATTTTCTTAACCCTTTATAACTGTGTGTCGAGTTATTTAACCCTAGATCACTGAGTGTCAAGATTTCTTAACCTACATCAGTGCCAAGTTTTCTCAACTATATTTCTGACTATCAAGCTTTCAAAGCCCTATATCAGTAAGTGTCAAATTTCTTGACACTGTTTCATTGAGTGCCAAGTTTCTTAAATTATTTCACCTTGTGAAAGTTTTTTGCCCCTCTCCTCTGATCGAGTACCAATTAAGTCATGTTATTCCTATATCCCTAAACATTGTATTTCAAGGTTTCAAACAATAATATTACTACGAGAAACCAAATTTTTAAGTCAAGTCCTTCTAGAGTTAAAGTCACAAATTTCCGACATCTCTTGCAGTAAATTTTTAGCAGTAAATGTAAGCATTAAGTGTAGCAATAAATTTATAGACAATAGAAGCCCTGTGAGAGAAAAATTACAACTACAATATTTTTTTCTATCCACTAAGTAGCGGATTCTGTTTTCAATGCTGCTACAAACTGCTTCATAAACAAGCTCGTCTTGAAAGCGAAAGGCATCAAAATAGTGTCGAAGCTCCAATGACTACGGAGAATTTGTTCGGAACTTAGAGGCGTACGGAAAGAGAAAGAAACAAATTACACGCATACCTAAGGAACGGACACAGATAAACTGTCTATACGTGTCTATTAACGTAAAATATAACTTGGGCAGAAAGTAATAACCAAAGAACAATGTCTATGCAAAAGGAAGTTACAGTGCAAGTACAGATGCTTTATGCAGTTAGCTAAGTACATTCAGATAATTCATTTCAAGACTCAGGAGCTAGGATATAGGCCTAATGTAATCGTACAAGAAAATAAGAACAATAAAGCGCCACAAATGCGTCATTGGAGCGCGACAATGATGTGACGGCATTGAATTTTTACGGTCGATACTGGTGCATTGGGACTCTTCGACCGATGCGGCTTTGTGCCGATCAATGTACGCGTCTGCAGTCTGTACAATGCCGCTTCAACGTAGCCAAGTACAGATGTGACACAGACATCAGGAGTGAGACTGAGCTGAAGGTGTGCAAATGGATCAATGCGAATGACTGGTAGACATAGGCTACTACTGACAGTACACTGACCCCAGGTGTAAGATGAAGTGGGACTTGTGCAAAACCTGTGGATCAACGAAGATATCCGCATGAATTCTTGGTTAGATAAAAGACTAACGTTGCATCCCATAGTGAGATGAAGCAGGACAAGCGTAAGGTTTGCGAACCAATGCAGCTGCCTCCATCTACTGATGGACTAAAGACGCACGTTGCAAATATGCTAAAAGTACGAGGAACAAGAAAAAGGAAGTGCATTAAAGCTATGATGAAGGATTAGAGATGCTAACATTCTCAACACTGGACAGAGATGAACACTGCAAATGCACAGGAATTCCAAGTAACGTGGGTTATAGGAAGTGAATAAAACCTTAACATCAGTACTATATATTATTAAATTTTCCGGATTGGGGCACAAATAAAAAATAAATAAATATTGTAAATGTACTGAGCGTATGAGTAATATGGATTAAGGTACGTACCAAGTATAACGATCAATGCAGATGTTTGCACGCTCTAAGCGGCACAGATACGAGTGTTCTCAGAACACTAGGGACTCGAATAAAATGGAGGAAAACCCAACAGATTATTGCAGCTGTCTGCGTTCTTCTGATTGGTCAGAGGCGAGTATGGCAGTTACACTTACGGTAAGTCACGGATACGATGCGATACGAAGTGTACAAAGCCTAGAGGATCACTATCAAAGTGCACCCTCACTCATTCATGCACAGAAAATATTTGGATCAGTGTAAATCTCTACATGCAGCAGCGACGGCAGGGACCAGTTCATTAGTATCACGATTTAGATGAAGCTTGGAAGTACGCAAATCCTAAGGCTCAAAGCACATGTCGCAAAGCTCCCATCTCTACTGAGGAGATCGTCGCATGTAGACGAAAATAAAGCTTATAGAAAAACTAAGAAAATCAATAAAAAATAGGCGAACAAAGAATGGGTAGCAAAAGGATGATGAGGATGAAGCAAGAAGACAAAACCTAGGGATCTACGCAGATGTTGCAACGCTCAGACTGGACAGAGCAGTGTTGCATGTACACTTCTAGCACAAGATGAAGCAAGTAGAGAAAAAACATCAAGAGAGTCAACAAACGTTGTCGAACAAAGGGCAGGCCTCGACACCAGCGTAATGGATGCATTAATGTTTAACAAGCGGCGAAGTGAGGCGGTAAATTGCACACAATGCAGCGCGGTATCCGCAATTGTACACAAGTTAAAGGCGAGACCGAACTGAATATCATGTTCACTTAATGCAAATATTTTAAAATCCCACTGCTTCAATTACATGTATATCACGTCTGTGGACATTATGGGTATATATTCCGATGGGTAATATGGGCAACATGGGTATTATTATGATAGATAAAATGGGCATCATGAGTATCGCTTGGTTTACTTTTCTGGATATCATATGCGCATATGCACCCAAGTTTCGGTCAGAGCGAACCGAATATCACGTTTACTTAATACAAGTTCCATAACTTTTTGAGATATCTCGGTGACAGAGAAACAGACAATCATACTTAGAGCAGCACAATATATAGTGGGCAATATCTGCTTTACAAAACTACACCTTGAATGAAATGGATATCATTAGTCCCACTGGCACGACAGAATAAACAAAAAAATTACGGCGATAATCACACACTATACCACTTCACAACTTCCTTGTTTGCTGCTTGCTTGTGGCAGTAGCACGGACACCAAATTTTCGCCTTTTCCCATAACAAAGATCTTCGTCTTTTGAGTTCCATGATGTGAACTAGCAGCCCAATAACGTTGGCGAAAGGAAAAATAAACTTCAGAACAAAACGACGCAGCAGAATCAAGGCTGAACCAAATATTTTCTGTCTCTATTTAAAGACTGCCAGGGCCACTAGTATAGCAGATGCATTATGGACAAAATAAAAAAGGGATTATATATATTCAAAACGAATAAAAATATAAAAACAAAAACAGAAAAATGAAATACTATAGAATCAGATGAGGCACTTAGCAGAAAGAAAGTAAATAGTTTGTTACCTGAAGATCATAGCATTTTAGAAGAATGTTCAATGCAAAAATACATAGACAATTAGACAGTAGCACGAATATCTTGGCAAGTACAGTTCTAAATACAACAACGTAACAGAAGTCTATACATGCAATAGAATAACTTTATATGAGTCATAGAAAATTACTAATCAATTGAAGAAGACCGTATTTTCTGCCGGACAAGTAAGGGAAGTAAAAAGGGTCGCTTTGAAAATCTCCTTAAAGGTACCGCTTACTGAAGAAAACACCGTTGCGTTTTTCCTAAACTTGGAAAATGCAGTCAACGCTATCTCTCCCACCCTGCATATTTTTTGTTTCTTATATTGATCAATGATGTAATCAGTCACTAAGGTAAACATAGAGAAACTAGTACTATTGCATCGCTATACCGCAATAGAAAAGCGAATACGACTAAACGATCGAGCTTCGGGCAGGCGCACTCACAAACACACGCACACTCTCACCAGCACCACTCACACCGGTGAACCATCACCGACTGGCCTCATAGTAACGTCGGTCGCCAGAGCCTCTCTTTGGGAAAGCCATAGCGGCGGGGCAGCGGCTGTTTCCTCTTGTAGTTAATGCGGTCCACCTTCGAACAACGGCTCAATAGAAAACGGTAACGTTTGGGCACGGCGAGGTGCTCCCCGAAAATCGGTTTGCGAATTAAAAAACAGTGCAAACATAAAAAAAGACAGCTGAGGAGCAAACGGTAACAATTAGGCACCATGAGGGGTTCCACAAAAATCAGTTTGTGGACCCGAAGACAATGTAATCGTAAGCAAAGGTGCTGAAGACTAAACGGAACCTTTGGACACGATGAGGCGCTCCCCGAAAATTGGTTTGAGGACCGATCTTCAAAAACAGTGGAGGCCTAAACAAAGGTGCTGAAGATGAAAAGCCAATGATAACGTTTGTGGAAAAGTGAGGTGCTCCCTGATTATCGGCTTGTGTCGTGTTCGACACTCAGAAGTGACGACAAATTTGATTGATTTCTGCATAGAATATTCTAAGAAATATACTTGAGGACTCCATGAATATTTTAAGACAACTGACAGCCAGAGATGTGTGCTTTTAAAAAATCTAATCCCCTACAATCACCATGTTTTTAAGTCGCAGTTTTAAACATTGGTCTTCCTCTGTTAATAAATAAAAGTTCTATGCTTCTCAAGTTCACATGGCACAGTAAATCATTTGGTTACAAGCGATCAGTACAGCGTTACCTTCACTGTGAAATACTTGAGGTTGCTTGACATTGAAAAGAAAGTTAAACTAGAAACGTTCCTGTAAACGATAGTTGTAAACTCTTTCCAGAATACATATGACATCAGAATACCGTTAAAAGCAAGTAAGTGGATTCTAGCATGAGTCGAGGACCAATCATAACGAAAGATAATTTCAGTACGATGAACCTCAAGAAAGTGTACAGCCAAGGGGAAAACTTTGGTTAGAGTCAGCTACACATTTAAATGGAGTTCAAACGACTACGAAGTGTCCTTATTTTGTCAATCTTAGCTCAATTCTGCATACAGAAAAGGACAAGGTGGTGTGGCCGCGATCTGGGTAGGCTTTTGTGTGTGTATTCTATTCGTCCCCTTACTCGTGCTCGGTGACAAGAAAAATGTGGAAAGTACTTTGTCTAACGTCACTCATTCAAATTACCAGTCAGCCTAATCAATAAGCAAGGCATTTTCGTAGCACCCGATTAGGTTCACGACTTTTACAGATCCAAAACAGATGGAATATAAAAATAACAGCTGGTGAGAAAGCTGTGACGATTGTGTGTTAGTCCCTGAAATGCAGTTTGTGGGTCTGGGAAATGGCACTAGAGCAAACAGTACAGACTAGAACAATGTGAAGTGCGTCCTAAAATCGGTTAACCATCAAAAAACAAATAAATGGAGAGCAAATAGCAACGTAGTTTCATCTCAAACAAGTTTTTTTTTTGCGAATCCAAAAACAGTGTTAACGCAAAAAAAAAAATGGCTGGTTGATAAGTGATGGAAACTGTGACGTTCTGACACGTTGAAAAGCTCGTCGACAATCTGTTTGTGTGTCCTACTGCCAAAGTACAAAAATAATAGCTGGCGAGTCAACGGAAGCATTTCGACCAACGTAAAAACTCCCTGAAAATTAGGTAGATTGGAGGATTCAAATCTGGGCTAATGCCAGAACCAGTAAATAAAGCTGAAATTTGGCTGTTTTAATCAGAATGTACGAAAATTGACTGTTTTGGTAATAGTCTGAGAAAAACACGAGACGTTGGCTGTTTTTCGTCAAAATTTGGGAAACGGAAATGCAGGGGTACGGAGAGGTGCTTCCAAAATATACATGGCAGTGGGTATGGTACGAAGTGATAAGCTAAAAAATGCAGCAGTAGTACTATGCGATTAATGTTCTAAGTAATGACTACTACACCTAATAAGTACCATACAACGTAATGGGATTCATAAAAAACATCGAGCATTATAAAAACAGTAATATGTAGCATACAACATGATGGTTATAACAAATAGTGATTATCATCTAATATACACGATACGAACTGTCATAAATTTATCATAAATGAATGATTTAAGTCACCATGAAAGTCTTCTGCTTCGATAACAAAAAGAACAATATCTACTTCAAATGAAAATTTTCACGTCTACAACACACTTCCAAGTTAAATGCGTTAGGTTGATCCTAAGCGCGAATATGCCAATGCATATTACTGTATTCTATGTGTCAAAGAAAATTTTGGATTTTAGAAAGGATAAAATAGCCTCGGCTATAAGCCGTAAAATAGGCAATCCATGCTTGTTAAATATTCGATAAAAAATTAACACTTACTCTGGTTGAATAAAATCGCAAACAGCCAACTTCAAATCAATGTTCAAATGGTTAGGAAATTTAATATTCAGTAAATACATAAAATATTCAAGAAAGATATGCGCACCTCGTCAGATCAATCAGCAAGGAAATTGAAGGGCACCAGCAGTGGGAAATATGCAAATTTTATCAGGAAACCTCAAACGAGGCACCGTAACGAGAGAACTTGGGAATTGGAAACTGCAAGAGCACAATCGTTGCTGCTAAAATTTGTGACCACAAACGAAAATCTTAGGGAAATATTGTAACGCGAAGTGCCGGGCTGTAGACGCGGTGGGTCACACCCGAGGATCCTTGCATGAGTGTCTCTCGCGAGTGAAGGGTGTACGTAAAACTCTATTAAACTGGCGTCTCTCTTTATGGAAAACTGCGTCATTTGCAGCATGTCGTTAATAGCATGTAGGCATGATCCGTAAGTGTAAAGCCGAAGACCAACGGCTAATTCTCTCTTGTCATGTTCATTTGAAAATTAAATACCCTAGGGTGCTGTACCCTAAATAATATTATGTTGGGTTCAGCATTTAGATGAGAAATACATTATTATTATAAGTCTAGGATTTTATGCGCCTTAATTAGCTTACTCCAGTTGAGGCAATCTAATTCGAAAAGCTCAAATTCGTTCGGAAACTGAATCTTGTTCGTCCCACCATTTTAAAACAAAGGTTGAGACTCTACCCTCTGAACCCGGATGCTAGAAGTCTAAACATATGATGTAGCCTATTCGATTAATTAAATTGCAAAATAGCTCCAACTTGATACGCGGTATAAAATATAATTTATCAAGGGAAAAGCTTTGGAATTCGTAGTGTTATTGAAAATATTATCAATAACGAAATATTGTTAACAAATGAATTTCCATGCGATAAATCATACCGTACAGCTACGACGAACAGATATGTATAGATGCACGAGAAGACCTCATTATCGAGGTACACTAGCTGAAGGTACATAGGAGCAAGAGAAAACTACAGCACAACGTACAAGTACTTGTAGGCACGCGAGGTGACATCATAGAAGTGTGTCGGTACAACAGAAGACTATACAAAATAGGTGCTGGGGAGCAGAAGAAGATCATGGCGCACAGGTACGTTAGGTGTACGCGAATAGCGGCCTTGGGAACGGAAACAAACACTGAGGGTCACTGGCAGCCTTAGATAACCGATTTCCTAAAGTAATATTTGTCACACATAATGAAATTAATACGTTTTTGTAAGCTTCGAGGATATTAATCGGCATTCTAGGATTAATTAGGAAAGTGAAACAATTAATGGCATGCAAACAGAACCAATTTTGTCAAGTAATATATATATCTATATTATTTTGTCAAATACGTAATGAAATTAATAGAATGTCAATGTAAGCTCTGACGATAGCATTCAGTACTCTGATGAGCTACGAAAGTGAAATACTCAGTCACAAGTCTACAGCTGCCAACGAGTTAATTATAAATCAGGCACTATTCCACCTAACTTTACAGCAAAAAGTCGCTATTCCACCGAACTAGATAGCAATGAGGAAAAGTCAATGGCAGGAAATTGAGCAGCATTCTTTTTAGGCTGCTGAATAGAAAAATTCAGAGAGAGATATTTGGCACGTAACAAAATAATCAAATGCGAACACAGCAATCTGTTTCCTCTATATTTCTTTGCCATATCTGTTTACGCATGTTTATTTTCATTTACAATAGCAACAATACAGTTTCAATTCTCTGCAGACAAAAAAAAAAAAAAAAAAGACGCATACACCAGGAAACATCGCAAGAACTTATTGATGTTTACATGCGAACACTGAAAACAATAACATATTGTAATTATGATTTACTATTAGATTGGTGCAAAAGTTTTTGCCGGTTTATATGTTGTATAAGAGAGGAATTTTAAATAATTTTAAATTATATCATGCCTATGCTTACTACTTAAATATAACATCATGAATAATTTATAAGTTTTTCTTTCGGATTATTAAGGCATCATCCATATTTTTCTCAAATATATGGGTCCCTTCATGAACTGTATCCAGACATGTGACAACGTACACGCTTGTACGACATCTCCAGACACCATTTTTGGGTACGTTTGCCACAGGTGAAAGAAGTAGATTCTTTACCATAATGTCAAACGTCGACAATCGGGGATAAAGCGAGGAGAAAGACCAGTTTAGAAATCGAGAGCAGGGCTCCATCCCAAAAAGATTACGTTGGGCATATGGTGGTGTACTGAAGGGATCGTACACTACCAACTTTAAGACAACATTCAAACCATTACTGTTGATCTCTATTGTAATCAGATTCGGCGTTTGAATGCAGCTTTGATAAAAAACGGCCTTCTTTACTCAACGGAAAGGGATTCACCTAGCCCACACACAGCGCTACTGCCTTCATGACCAAAGCGCTCGTACGAGAATTTGGTTAGGAAGTTTGGCCCTATCCAGCATATTCTCCTGACGTACAGTGCCAAGACATAAGTATTTGCACAACTCTATTTTTTAGGTATTTTTAAAAATTCAGGGTCTGATTTAGGATAATTAATACAGGAAGTTTATATAACATATATATAATAGAATATTTAATCAGAACAGTCAAATGTGCACTTATAACAAGAAAATTTAACACAAGTAAAAGTAATGAGCGACAAAAGTATTTGATCAAAATGAATATGATGTTGACTCTTTGATATTTAATAGTATAATTTTAATAAATTAGTTTGAAAATTATCCTAGAACGTTCACGAAACGTTTTGAAACAAATGCAATGTAGAAAAATCACAGCCGGCGCAATCATTACCTCTCTAGACCTCGTTGAAGTCGCGCACACTCTCACTACTATGCCCAAAGTTAAAGAAATCCCTGAAGCTACTCGTAAACGGATAATTCAACTTCGTAGTGAGGGATTAACTTATAGAGTAGTA